>OY769911.1:14583095-14873095 GCA_963669185.1 Dyspetes luteomarginatus | reverse complement strand
ATAATATTAATAAATATTAGCAAAAAGTCCTCGAAAATATTATATCCAAAATTAAAAAAAAAAAAGGAACTGCTGTTACAATTTATAAAATTATCGGCTCAAACTTTTTTTTTCCTTACACTATAATTAAAAAATTTACGAGTGGATTTGTCTATATATTAATTAATTAAAAAGATTGAATTTTTTAATGTTTGTATGTTGAAAAAAAAAAAAAAATAACGTTCAAGGGTATATTTTACAATATCACATACTGTACAAAAAAATAAACTTTTCAGCATGAATATATCACACAGCTCAAAAGTAAGTTATACCACCCTTTTCTTAAGTGACTATTGTACAAAGTTTTGCGTACGTAGCAGAGATTAAACGAGAAGGGAATATACGAGCGAGATTGTAATTTTGGCTGACCTAAACGTTGATTCGTACTACTGAGGATAATCCCCGCAGTGGTTACTGCCGACCTCGGTCAGACGCAACGTTCATCCGCGTGCTCTGCAATTATCGTGAGAACTATATTCTTGTTGGCGAAATTTCCACAACATTTCCAGGCCTGTGTTATAATAATTTAACGTTACCAGGGCACTATGCACGCCTCTCTCTCTCTCTCATTCCCGAAGGACGTTTAATTCGAGTAAGGCAAGAGGGACGAGGATGTAGAAGGTAGTAATGTGGGGGAGATGTGGCGAAGCAAAAGAGCAGAGTGGAGGGAAAATAAGGAATACATATTCCCCGAGCAACAAGATGGCAAAATTGTAACGAGAGCGAGCGAAAGAGAGAGAGAGAGAGAGAGAGAGAGAGAGAGAGCGAGCGAAAGAGAGAATGAGAAAGAGAGAGATAAACTTCGGAATGGGTTTATCATACTTTGCCCTTTCAACAAGCTCGCCTCGTAACAAAACGCATTTCCGACGATTCTACTGGCACAACCAATTTGCATACAAAACTTTTCTCGTAAACATTGAAGATGTCCTCTGCTTCTCTTTCTCTCTGGCTCGCCAATATTGTTGTCGTGTATCGCTTCAAATTCTTGTTTTACGCGAGTACCGTCTGGCACGTCGAGATAAAAATGTTTTATCCCCCCCAATCCCCCCAAAAAAAGGGCGGGCCTTTTTTTTTTGTTCATGTCATAAAAAATATGTCCTGTTCGCCTCATCTTGACGAGATTTATTCACGTAAAATACTTTACGAAATTTGGTCCATTAAAAGTTAACACAAACGACTAAATTTAAACGAATCATCGAATTTAGGCGCAATATTCATTTTACACGATTCTTCGACACAATGATGGATATTATTAATATAAATTTAATGTGTCCCAAATATCGAGAAATAAATAATTCAGAAAATTCATTAAATATTTGATTCAACGAATTCCTACCATAATTCCAAGAGAGAGCTGAATTAAATATCCTTTCTATTCGACGAAAGAGATAAATTATTCATCAATTCAGGTCCATGTCAATCTATAAAATTACCAAATTTAAAATGTACATTTTATATAGAAAAAATCGAAAATAGGTTTTCTTATCAGCGAATATCAATTTAGACACTAATTCATTTTAAGTCAATAAGAGAGAAAAGATGCAAAAATTGTGTCCAAAGTTCTATGTTATACGATCCAAATTTAAAAAAAATGTGAATATATGCACTCACAATTTTCCCAAAAATATTGTAAAAAATTATGAAATTATTTAATCAAAGCCTCAATTTGTAAAATTTCTCAAATATTTTTCTAATAGTGATTTCTATCAACTTTTGCCACGTTTTTTCGTCCATTTTCCCAAAGATGCCTCCCGAATTAGAATTTTTCAACAGCCATTCCGTCTATTTGAAAGTCTTAACCAGCGATCTCAATTTTTATTTTTCCAATAACGATAAGCAAACAATAAATTAATTAAATTTATATAAATATGTGCAGAATAAAATTTGAATATTTCAAATCTCTCGATAATCCTTAAATCTTCACCATTTCAATGTCAAAGTTGGCCATTAATCAATTTTTTTTTTATTCTGTACGAATAATTGACAAACTTTGCATTATGAGTTAATAAATATTGGAGCAGACATCTAATTGACACGGATGAAATTTTATTCTTGCAAAAAACATTTGAAATGTTGAATTTATCAGTCAATAAATTATCGATAATTTCATTCAAATAATTACTCAATACTTGCCCAATTTGTACCGTCACTTAAAATGTATTTATTAAAAATTTCATACTTAGCTAATCGTCAATCCCAGCAAGCGTCCTCTCGTTCGTCCACCTTGTCATCCCCATCTTTTTTTTAAATATCCCATTGCAATAATTTTTATTTTTTATTAGCAAAAAAAAAAAAAAAAAAAAAAAAAAAAAAAATATCACGCATCGTGGAAAATCCACCGATCCATTTCAGCTATTTGCTTTTCATCTTCGAGAGGTCATCGGCATTATCGAGAATATGTCAGAGACAGACGAATTCGAACTGACAGAATCGGAGCCAAGTACGACCTCATGTGTGTACATATACAATAATAATAATAATAATAATAATAATAAAACACACCGGAAATGTACGAATGTCCAACGAACCGGAAATACAACAAAAAACCGTTTGGTCGGTTTTTTTTCCAACACAAAAAACGTTCTTGTATGCGCGATTTTTTGTTCTTTTTTGTGTGGTAATAATCGTTTATTATAAATAACTATCAACACTTTCTTTTTCCCATGCATAATGTTTATACGTGCTCTGCATTTTGTTTTCCACAATCAGTCGTGTCCAGACCACATGCACATTGTAGTGTACATTTGACCGTCTCTGTGTGTGCATTTGTGTGCCTGGGACGAGGGAGGATGAAATAACACATCCGGAGCATTATTTCGTTATCGTCTTAGAATTACAAACATATACGTGTAATGAGAGTACTTATTGGCGATTATTTACATTGAAAAGTTCAGCGATTGCATTTTTTCTTTTTTTTTTTTCTTCCTCTTTCATTCTTGTACAATCGACTCAAACTAACGTTCTTTTACACATATATGCTATCTACATCTAGCGCCATTTATTCATTACGAAATATAGCCCGGAAAGAACAAAAAAAAATATATATATATATATATGATAAAGTTCGACCAGTCACATGTCCCTTATCGTGAGACAAACATCATGCAGCCCCACTCGTTATAAATAGTTATGTCACGTGTATGAAAAGAAAAACCCATACACGCACAAACAACAAAAGATTGATAATAAATCTTTCGATTAAATATCAATGCGTTTCGTACAATTTTCTAATCAAAATTAAAATGATAATACGAGAAATCAGAAGAAAACCAAAAAAAAAAAAAAAAAACAAACATTGTGAAAAGAAAATTTTCACGCAGGTACATCGAGTGCATGGAGGAGCTCTGGCGAATGAAAAACTAATGAGAAAAAGAAATCAAAATTTTTTAAATAAAATCAATTTTTCTTCATGCACAAGATCTCGCATCTATCGCATATATAACGCAAGCAGCATCGAACGTGTTACAGTATTATCCTTTTCTTCTTTTTCTTCGTCCATTTTTTTTTTTTTTTTTTTTTTTTTTCATCCTCTTATCAATAGTCACGTAAATGGGAAAGAGACTTAAGTTTGAAAAATTGTTCAACGCATGCGATATTCCTTTTTCGTATTCGCGTCATGGATATATAATCAATAATCAATTTCTGCTGTATCGTTTCTGTATTGAAGCGATCAACAGCCAGGCTTATATAGATACACACACATGTGTGTGTGTGTTGCGTTACGTATCGCGTTTCCGCAAGGAGGGACGATAAATCTAAAATCCTCAAATGCGTTACTTTCAGATTGACGACGAGGCTTGGGGGAGGGGCGACATTGGCAAGATAAATTCAAAACAAAGTAATTTTTTTTATTAGTTTTGTACGGTCAATTCATATGAAATTACTGTGTGCTAATTAGTTATTACAGTTACGAACAGTGGCGGTTTTTTGTTTTTTTTTTTCGTTTTCATTTTTTTTTTGTTTCTCTTTTTTTCTTTTTTTTTTTTAACGTATGACACGTCCGTACTGCTCGCATCACGGCGATTCCTCGATATGAGGGAGGAACCTCGAATAAAATTTATCTACGGAAAAGAGTTACTTCATCGTTGATCGAATATTTTCGATTCTTTTTCGCTTATTTTGCTTTCTACACTTCTTTCGTACGTTCTCTCACTTTCACTCACACACTCTCTCTCTCTCTCTCTCTCTCTCTCTCTCTCTCTTTTGTAATTTCAGTCGCATTGCAATTGGGGTGGGGGACGGGGGGGGGGGGGGGCTGGGGTGCTAACTAGACAAACGAGGAACATGTATAATAAATATGGACTAACAATCGGTACTTATAGTAGTACAGAGTAGAATGCAGTGTACATATAGTATAGCATCAGCATCAGCAGATAAGTTTTTATAACGTAGGTCGACTCAAATTGTTATCCAATTTCATCAACTGCGTTTTTTTGTTTTTTTTTGTTTGCTTGTTTCTTCATCTATCATCTCAATACTAATTTGTGTGGTAACGAATGAACCAGCAGCAATGATAGTATTGTAATAATGCAAGATTTTATCTCATTCACTCGCCTATTTTTACCCCATACGACGTTTCATTTCTTACACCCTCTCTCTCTCAATTTTTTTTTCACATCCATTGTAAACTATTTTTTTTTTAAAGAATAAGAAAAATTCTCTCGCCGTAATCGTCATCAAGTCCCTCAGTTCCCCAGCCGAGATAATACTCGTGTCGCCCCTTGGCAGCCTTTCGAAAATCGAAGAAGAGGCAAATTCGTCGTTTATGCATTTTTTTTTCTCGTTTTACTCCTTTTTTGCTGCTACTTTTTTTTTTGTTGCTTTTTCTCTCTTTCTTTTTCATCATTCGTCACGTCATCGGTCATTGTTCATCATAACACTAACAATAGACTTTTCAAAATGTCCAACAATCCCTATTAACATCCATTAGCTATTCACAAACTTTCGAGACCATTTTTTCCATCTCGACGTCAGTGTCGATGTCATGATGCACGTGATTGCTGGCACTTGAATTGCTCGGCGATTGTACGACAATGTTGCTCGATGTGTTGCCACCGCTGTTGATCATCGTTGACGTTGATAATACACCCGATGGTGGTGTGATCGGTGTGCCTGAGATACCTGACAATTCTAACGGTGAACCAGGCGAAGGCAGAGTTTCCACGAGATCTTCAAGACCCTCGGGCGTTGGCAGTTTATTAAGCTCTTCTCTCAGTAGCCTGTAGTGCCTCTGTAAAATACAAATGAAAAACAAAACGTTATTTTACAAGATTTTCTTTCTTTTTTTTTTCCTTCAGCAAATTAAAATTTGCCCATCGTTGCTTTCCACCATTTATAAAGATTCCGTCTATGAAGAAATCAAAATTGGAGAAAATCGACTTGCTCATAGAGGAGACTGTGTGAAAATGTGGCAAAAGACAAAAAAGTAATTTACACGATTTCATCTTGTGAAGCTTTTTCTCAAATTGCTTCCATTTTGAAATGTCCCAAAAAACGTCGTGTTGAAAAAGAAAAAAAAACAAATTTAACACAATTTAACTTACTCTAAGAGCCAAAGCATTGAGAGAAATATTTCGTGAGGATCGACGATCCGATCCGTGCAACTCCATTTCCATTATCCAACCCTGTAATTGTGTTAATATCTCGCGTCGTTTTATCCAGAAGTGCGTGTGTATTACCTTTGTAAGAGAAAAAAAAATACATTTAGCAAAAATGTCACGTGATAATTTGTCTGTATGAGAATAGTCACCTCCTTAAAACAGGGGCAGGGATTTTTTATTTGGTCGAGCATTGCCCATTTTACAGTAGCCTGGCAAATATTTGCGTTGTACTCTTGACTAGATTGAGCCCCGGCTGGTGTGCCTCGTGATCTCTCGTAGCCTGGCTCGTTGAAGTACGGTTCAGGTACCAGAATCAACGACTGTATCGATACTAATACCTGTTGGAAATTAATCATCAAACGTTAAAATTGCCCTTTTGTCTCGATTCTTTTGATTTTTTTTTTCCAATCTTACAACTTTATCGAAAATTACCTGCAAAAAGCTACTCGTGTGAGCATTCCACTTTTCCTCGGGTCTACCGTGCCACGTGTTCAACACGCTGAGGCAGACTTTCCCATCGTTGTAAAGATTTGGATTGAAACGGACCGAATGACGTCCCGTTGTCTCGAGATTTATCAGCATTGGACTGTTTGGATATTCGGGTGGAAAATACACGTCAAATTCAAAGCAACCATTCGCGTATGGCGTCTCAGCTGGACCAGTTATTAGCACCTATGATGAAAAAGTAAAATTCTCGTTAAACTCGTGTGAGCATGAAATTTCGATATTTTATAGCGTTGAAAGAGTCGAATTGTGAGTGGTAGGGTTTTTGGGTGATCGACATACCTTCATAATGTCAAGTCTGTCCGCGTCGCACCTCACGAATACGCTACTACTGTAAGAAAGTGGCAGAGCGTGCGAGAGTGTAACAGCTTCTTGCGCCAACCTTTTTACCCTGGCCGGATGACTTCGGTCACCTGCCGTTCTCATATTTGATTCAAAATGATAGGAAACGGCGAATTTGTAACCACCACCCTCCGTATTGTCGGCTATGATCTCGAAGGTATCTGTCGAGAATTATGAAAAATATCAATTATAAATATGCTGTCCTCAAATTAAGGATCTTCCAAACGCGCAAGCCAAACAATTGTTTTTTTTTGCCCAACAAAAGTGTAAATAAAAGAGTTGAGCGAAAAAATGGTCACAAAAACGGTCACATTAAACACATTGGACAAAAATTCTTCTATCCTGGTTGACAAAAGAAAGCGAATTCATGCAGATTAAAAGTCGAGAAATATAAATATGTCCTCGTCAGTATGAAGAAACAGGAATAAATACGAAACTCACCAAACTGGAGTTTCTTCATAACCTCCAGATATCGTTGCTCGACAGAACGAAGAGGTAAATCCGGTCCAGTTGGGCTTGGTCCAGCGAGTTCTTCGCCGATAATGTTTAATCGCGATGTCGCATTTTGTACGATAGTCGCGCTCTCTTGTATATCCGGTATAAGAGTCGCCAAGCCCTCATCCTGTTCCGTATCCTCTGGATATTTCATAACGGTTCTCGATTTATTGCCACGTGTACGATTAATTTTATATACATAAGCATCAACGCATATTCTCATGGTGTAGAGCAAAGAGACAATGGAGGCATCGTTCGATCTACCGCCACGCGGTAACAAAAGTGGTGCGAGCTGACTGGAAAGTGCCATTGCTCTCAATAATTGCAAAATGGCACGATAGAGTGGTATATGTCGAGCCATATCGAGAACCGAGTCATTTCTCAGATAAGAGGAGAGCGCTGGCAAGAGACAAGATCGCGCAAGAAGATCGGTAAAAGGGGCTGGCAATTCTCTTTGTGGTTGACCACCCGAACCAACGTAACTCGCCAATACTTGAAGCAACACCGTCACATGCTCCTCCTCGGATCGTTGACGCAATAATGCTTGCTCGACGTTCCAAGATTGTTGCGTCGAGCCAGTACCAAAACCCGTACCTTTTGCCCAATACAAATGCGATTTGTCATCGCTACGTCCACCAGGCTGGCCCAAAACTCGTTGATCTCCACCCTCATTTTGTCCCGTCTGATGTGTAAATATCGCGAGACAATTGAGCAAAAGTAACACAGCACCGACCTCGATCGTTGTTCGTCTGAGCAACAAACCATCGTCGGTTGTCGGTGGTGTTGCCTCGAGCAATTGTTTCAATACTAGAAATGGCAATGTTGGAAGTGACGCTGCCAATGGAGAATTTAAAACATCGCCACCTTCACCATCGTCCGTGACTCCAAGTGCAAGACGCAATAAGCACTGTGCCTGCTTACGATCTCTCAGTAAAACTTCCGCGTAACCGGGTAACCTGAGAAAAAGTCCAAATGCGGCCAAGGAATGAAGAGGCACGTGTGGAGCTGGTGGAGTCGCGCGTGGTGAATTTGACGTTCCAGCCTCGACGAGATCAACGTACGTGTCGTCGCTGACCTCCACCTTTACCCAATCAGCGTCAGGCTGCTCGGGTGATGGTGATTTTTCCATAAATGGCGGCGGACGACCAGAGTCTGGATAAACGAGCGGCAAATGCTTCGCAAGGACGGCGAGACCTCCACCAGAGCTAAATACTCCAAGGGCACTCTCGATACTTCGATAATTCAGTAGCTCACTGTCGTTGAGCTTTGGTGGTTCCTCTGTAAAATTCGAAAATTCGTTCAATATTTTTTTTTCTTCTAATAATAAAGACAAAAAAGGTGACATTTTTTTCATTTCTCACATTTCCTCATAGGGAGAACGTTGTGAAAAAATTTGAACGCCTTGGCAAAAAATTTTTTTCACAATTTTCTTGATTGGCTTATATTCGCAAAAATCGAAGCATTAATATATTTTTCTTTTTTTAACAAATTTTAGGTCCTCAACTCTAGTTACCGAGAGATTTTTATTTTCAGTTTCAAAAACACATCGGTCGGAATATTTTTTTACATTTCCAGATTCTGTCATTGAGATCCTCGATTTTTTTTTGTTCTTAAATATTGAGAAAACAATTTTTTCTCTTTTTCCAATTCACCTTTGGAGTCCTTGTTGTGCTCCTTCAGTGTCAGATGAACACAAGGATCTGAGAGCATGACGCCATTGTCCTCGGCTATGGCGAGTAATTGTGCAATCGTTAATTGAGGTGGCAGAGGCATGTTCGGTGGCGATGAATGTACCAAATACTGTTGAGTCGTCGAATTTGCCGAATTTCCCTGAGCATTAACGGGGCCCTTGGATGTACTCGGTGCGCCATCTGCGAGACAAAATGAAGAAAAAAAAAACAAAACAAACGTTATTGAAAGTCTTAAAATTGGCGCGGAAAACGTTGATTTTTTTAGGACTTTGGGGTAAACTCAAACGCCGCTCGGAGATATTGATAATTCAACGAGAAGACGGAAGTTTCCTCGTCTCTCCACCGAACGATCTTCAATTTCTTCGTCTCCACCGAACGACCAAAACATGTGGATAATCTCACACATACATATACACACACACACACACACGCACGCATACATATATACAATAAATCCATGAAAGAATATTGGAATGAATTGATTTGATGTGTGTCTCGTACCCAAATTCAAACGGGCTTTTCTTATTGTTGGGGCTCGTGCCTGTGATCTATTCGAAGCTTCCTTGGCACGTTTATCCTTGGCTGTATTTCCAGCAGCAACGCTCAAAGTATCGACCATCAATCCTGTGCCCGTTTCCCATATCTCACGTCTGCCACTTGGTGTGCCGCTCGTATTAGTCTCATTCCCTTTACCGGAATTAGACAGTCGCAAAAGGAGCCAAGTACCTGTATATTATCATGCCGGGGAGGGTAATCTTTCAGTTACTTCAATTACACCAACCGTTTTTTTTTTTTTTTTTTTTTTTCATTTGCCATTCGCCCCTTTCAAATTCATTAAACAGGGTTTACAATCTTTCTCTCTCTCTCTCTTTTTCACTCTCTCGCTCTATCTCACCAGACATTAAAAAATTTCGAACAAATTCTGCAGAAAAAAAACGGAAACTCTAAGAGTATTTTTTTTTTATATCTTACTTGCTGATATGAATTTTTGATACCGGAAATGAATTTGTACTTTATGTTGAATGGTTTTTTTTTTCTTTTTTCTTTTTGTTGTAACAAAATTTCCGACTCACCGGAAACTTGTTGCAATATATCAGCGACAGTTGATTGCGTTGACATGTACAACAATTGGTGATAATGACCGAGAGGATGAGCCGGATGTGGCGGCATTGACGGTGTATTCTGACTTGCTATACTGTTTGCCGCGGTCATTGGAGCCTCGGACGTTACTGAGACCAATACTTTTTCACCCTCCAATAATAGTTGCAATATCAAACGTCTCGTGAATCCCGATATTCCGTGAAGATATCTGACGTCTTTGAAGGCAAAAAGAAAAACAAATTATCGTCGTTTGCACATTCGATGAATATAAAAATTAAAATATTCATTTTATAATTCATATCTTCGATATCGATGGCTTTAACGCTAGAACGCATGACCGGGATAAATTTCCACCACAGGCGTCCTTTGAACTCCCATTTATAAATTAGCGGGTCATGCGTTCTAGGGTTAATGTTAAAAGGGCTTATCGAGTATGTAGTACAAGCTCTGTTTATACGTTTTTCTTGTATTAGATCATCGATATGCGTGTAAAGTTTTTTCTGTATGTGCCTGATGCCTGTGCCAGTTTGTTTTTTGTGCAACAAAAATCAAAAATATAATGAGGACACTTTAATTGTAGCTGTTTAATTGTAGCTGACTCACTCTGTGAAATTCTCTGTTCCAATATCACTTCAGTCAATAATTCCGCGAGTAATTTTTGATTGTTCGGATGACACCAGCAGCATCTAGATAGAAATTTTATCATGGCGCTCTCCAAACTTCCGTAAGAGACGTTCATCCTAGAATATGGAAAATTTGTTAATAAATCGACAGAGGCGCGAATTTTGTGGGAAAAATGGAAGAAAAATTATTGAGGATATTTACCTGGGCGAGGATACCGAAGGATTCTCAATTGGACGATTGCTCAGCAACGAAACGAGTGGTAGCCAAAAATCACGGCCCTCCTTTCCGAGCCAATCACGCATTCTTCCCTCTGAGCAGATCAGCGACAAGAATTCCAATACTATGGCTATGCTTTCCGGTTCGGTCATGCATAAACCTGAGAAAAAAAAAAATTATGCAACAAATGAATCCTTGTTTTTCTCTTTTTTTTTTTTTTTAAATTTACATTGTGAGATTCTGACCTGTATTGTTGCGTGTTTGATGTGCGGCTTCACCGGCTTTGTCATTATCGGTCATACTGCTGTTTGATGTGCTCGGTATTCGCTCATCATCCGATGATGTTCCACCAAATTGCTTCGATTTTTCAAGTTTGCAGAATTCTAAAATAATCAATAAAAGTCATTAAAATATTTGTAAATACGAGAATTAGTTCCGAGATTAGATTAAGACTCATCTGAAGATGAAATTCAGATCAATTTAAATACTAATTTAATTATTAGATCCAAGACTGATTTAAATACTAATTTTCAAATAAGTTTAATTTAATTTTTATAATTAGCTCAGACACCAATTTCAATAGTAGATTGAAGATTAGTTCAGAGATCAATTTGAAAAGAATTTTAAAACTTAGTTCGGAGATTAATTTCAACACGTTTTAAAATTAGTCCAAAGGCAACTTTTAACACAAGTGTGAGGATAAGTTCGAAGACCAATCTAAAAACTAGTTCAACGATTAATTGAAGATAATGAAGAGATTGTTTTCTCTGAACGATTTCAAAACTGGCAAACTTTTTCGATTCCGAATACTCGGCCAATTGTCTTTATAAAATTTCGAAAAAAAAAAACGTTTTTCCTCAACTCGCGAAATTTTAGCAATTCCCGAACGAATTGTTACCTGTGATCGTTGCCGACAACAAACTCGGTAATCCCGAATCAATGAGCTGCTGAATTCCAGGCGATGATCTCGCGGCAGCTGCCACGGTCAACAATTCACCCTCAGTGAGTTGAAGTCTTTTGTGTTCTGGCAGGACGAGACGACAATACCATTCCTCGGCATCGGTTTCGCTCTTACGATCGTCCGTTTGTCCCTCGCTTTCCTTACGATCATCGGATATCGAGGCCGAACGATCGGTCGCCAAATTTGGCACTAATATTCGTACTTTTTGCAATAAAAGCGGAAACAACGACGGTCTGACGTAACAAAGAGCGCAGAGAGCAGCGTCGATTGCCAATTTCAATGCTGTATAAGTTCCCAGCGTCAGAGTCCACTCGTACAAAGCACTGATGAGAAATTTATGATTATAAATAAATATTTAAAAAAGAAAAACTGTAATTTAAAAAAAAAACAACAAAAATAAATCGACAAAAGCAAATTGTTTTCTCGTACTTTCGCCGACATTTACACAGCCTCCTCTATAGATCTCTTTTACAATTTTGAGTTCCTCGTCGAAGAAGCTGCATAAATGGGCAGACGGTACGAGGAAGAAATGTTTAAATTTCAATTTGCGGATTTTTCAATCTTACACGAAGTAAATAAATTTAATAGAAGATAAAGACGTGATTTTTTTTTTCACGATAACAAAGCTTCGTCTATGAGACGATACAACGAAAAAATCGAGGCAAAAAAAAACAAAAATGACTCACTTGAACAGCTCGTCGGGTAGTAAAGCTTGTAAATTGTACGTCAAGCTTTGTTGCTCGTGAGCTTTCCAGACAATCGAGGCTATGCAATGCACGTATACGGCAGGTGGACAAACTATGTTGGGTGTGTTAGACGGTCGTGTCACGGCAATGGTTGCCGATGTTCGGAGCCACGAGAGTACAGCCGAGACACGAGCTTCGGTATTTGGATCTTGGGCCGAGGAAAGCTGTTGCAAAAGTTCCACAACCAGTTGGACCGTCGATGATTTACGACTTGTGGACGTGCCTGAAAAATTGCAAATGATAAATAAAAAATTCTGTCACGATTCATTCGACTTTAACTCTATGAAAATAGATTATAATATGCAAGATCTATAACATATTTATTTGAAATAAATCAAACATATTTTTTTTCAAAAAAAAATTCTATATCTCAGATACATTTTGGGATATATATATATATATACTGCCGGCTAAAAGTTTCGATACAATAAAGGATTAACGTGTATTTGCAAAGTGCATCGAAACTTTTTGGGCCAACAGTGTATATATAGCCGAGTAAATATATATCTGATATATTTTGGGATATACACGATATATTGAATATATTTATATAATTATGATCGCTGGATTATTATTATGAGAATATTTACCTTGGAAGAGCGGAGTGCAACGATTGTTCAGCAGCAAATTTATGAGCTGTAGGCCAAGCTCGCGCGAGTGTAGGCCCAATTGAAGCAAAACTCTCTCGAGATTGGGCGTGTAGAGAGATCGTGGACGAAGAAGCAAAAGGCTACAGCAAGCCTCGATGAGACCCTCGACCGAGGCAGCGGAATTGAGAACATCTCGAGCGAGATTATTCGACAGTGTACCAACAGATAGGCACTGATGAACTAATCTCAACCAGCCGAAACTGAACGAAAAATATAAAATACATTTATTCACACTGACTGAAAGATCTTCAGTTCTGGGGGAAAAAAAAAAAAAAATCGTTTTCTTTTTCTTCATACCTCGTTTTTGTGAGCTGTTCCTCGTCTATCGTTTCGTTGTGAGTTTTTATCTCGCCGAATGCTGTTGTTCCGAGTATTCTTATCTGACTGAGGCTAATATTCGTGGAATCGCGCGGTTTGTAAAGACGAACGAGTACCGAAGTCGCGACTTCCGGCTGCGACAGAGTCAAATGTATCGATGTAAGACCGGCCGTTGGCATTGGCGGACACACAGGCGTAAGATCTGAATTTCCCTCGCGAGAAATTTCCAATGCAACAGCTGATGGACAAGCTGTCAAAAAAAAAAAAAAAACATTCATAATAAATTGCAAATTATCGAAAATGTAGTAGCGAATAATTTGTCAATCAATGAAAAAAATTCGTCAACATTTTTACAGACAAAAAGATGGAAGAGTCATAATAGAGAGAGAGAGAGAGAGAAATTGGAATAGCGACAAAAACTAGTAATTGCAAACAATTGTCTAGCTTAAGCAATTATTTCATAGTTCAAAGTTGTACTTTTTTTTTTACTACAAAAATTAATACTTTTGCCTTTTACGTTGAAAATTTTCTAATCATTTTCAACTTTTAGCAAAAAAAATTGGACGAATTTTTCATCATTATAAAAATATAATTTTCTCGACGAGCATCCTAAAGATAATTTTTTCAATTGCAAGACAATCGATCGGATAAAAAATCTTGGATTTTCAGTACTTGCAAAAAAGAGAATTTGGCTAATGAACTTACTGGCAAGTGCGGAAAGATGTGGTTGAAGCTCAACTTCCTTGAGTAATATTGCACATGGCAGTGTAATAGTCAGATCGACCCAAGCTTCACCAGGAAAAAAGTGATACGACCATGCTGCGGTTCTCGCACGTCTGTGAGGAGCTGCGCTCTGTATTAATACATCAGCTGGTTCGACCATTGGTTTGACCCATGAGACAGTGCCAAGTGGTGCAAAATTCAACAAACTCTCTTTAGACGATTCGAGATTGTTTGTGGTTTTTTTACTGCTGCTACTGCTACTCGTCGATGCTGTAGCAGCGAGATTTGGTGCATTTGAGAGATGTTGCATAACGAGTGCGATAACACCAGGGGACGATAAGCCACCACTAGGATTACCATTATTCGAATTAACGAGATTTTCGCATAAAACTTTGACACCTCCCATTGTCGTGAAAACAGCAACGGATTCCTCATTATCCAGAACTTTAAGGATATACCAGAGCAAAGGTTCGGATAATTGCATAACGCCCAATTGACGATCCGTTCCCGTTTGACCACAGGACGAGGCGAGATAACGATACAAAGGATTTAACACGAGAGTCGGACTTGTTGCTTTTTTCATCAAAGTCGAGAGTAGCTCGAAGGTGGCATCAGGAATTGAGGCAGGATCTCGAAGTTCTGGCTCTTCGCCATCAAACAGCATAGCGAGAGAAAATCCAGTACTGTAGCCAAGAGCTCCGAGGAGTCTCATCATTGTTGGCTCGTGTTGCAAAACTGTATCAGCTACGCAAGGATGTCGAGGTTTTGGTTGCATTGCTTGTTGTTGTTCTTGCTGCTGCTGCTGTTGCCTCATGGATGTCTGTTGTTCAGCAACTTTGCTCTCGTCAGTCTGCGAGGTGTTTAATTTACCCTGTGAATCATTGCTACTCGTACTGGCTCGTTGAATAACATCTCCGAGTTCCATATCGACAGTACTGTCATTACGTGGCAATCTTGAATTTGGCAATGGTGTCTGAACAAGTCTGCAGACTAATTTAATAAGAGCAACGACAAGTGTGTCCCAGGATGTTGGTCGTCCTTGTTTCGATCCACTGCCAAGAACACACGAGAATAATCCACCAAAGCTGCCATTTTGATTTGACGAATCGGCAATACCACCACATTGAGCACCAACTCTGGTACCTCTGACATAAGTCGAGACGAGAACACCAACGCACTCGGATATGCTCATTGCTGTGCCAAGATCGGTATTTGTAAAATTAAGATTTATCAATGATGTTATTAAAATGCATTGTGCATCGAGTGGACCTCGTCTCGCTACTAAAGCTCCGCCTGGTTGTACCAGCTGATAAACTACCCAGAGCAAAAGTTCCTTCAGACAATTGCCCAATGAACTTCCGGGCGTTATTACGTCACAGCGCATCTCGAGTCGTACGAGAAAGTCTTGAAGAGCGAGACCAACTCTTGGACCAGCCATCATGTATTGTTTGTCACGTGGCTCGACATTGAGACCATTCCCGGACAATAAACGAAGAAACATCGGACCCATATTACGATCCTTGACAACGCAACTTGCCATACCACCTAATAAACCATCCAATGGCGTATTTATACTCGGATCAACGTGATCACTTGGCATTGGCTCGTTACTCGCTAGTGTCAATGTCTGCAGTGCCAAACACCAAGCTCGCAATGAAACTCCAGGATGCCACAAAAGTGATGATATCAGGCCGGAAATAGCACCGGAACTCAAAGGAATAACCGGTGTCAGCGATGGATCAAATTGCGTCGTTGAGCTCGATTGCTCGAGTGTTGCGTCCAGATTTAATGTTAGCCATAATTGCAACACGAGCTCCAAACTCGTTGTCGAATTTTGCTGGAGTGAAAGATCTGTGAATATTTTGTCGAAGCATCGCGTTAGCATCGATAAACCCGATGGAGCTTCTTGGATATTCCACATTTCCGGACTTCTGTCAGACCAGCTGGAATTACGGGGCGATGGCTGTGCCGAACGTATTGCGTCTGCTGGTATCTGGACGGTTGCGTTTATACTCAGTGGTAAATTGTATGCTCCGAGGGTCGAGAGTCTTCGTAATGATATCTCGACTCCTGTTTCAATACCGTACTCGAGCCTTGCGTCGATCGCCAGCGAAATACTGCTGAAATTTTAAACAAATTCCACATTTTCGTATTAAACAAACAAACAATAAAGGTCTGAAGTAAAATTTGAACTTTTCTTCATCTTAATTTTCATTCATTTGCAAAGCTCACCCTGTCAATACTTTGATCAACATTTTTTAAATTCAATATCAAATAATATTTAATTATTGCCCATTTCTGTTCAAGAGTTTAATCCGATTAATCTTAAAAAAAAAAAGCTTTCAAAATATTATTTAAACATTTCACATTCCCAATCATAACGACTTTCAATCAATTTCAATGAGATTTTTTTTTTCTCTAAATGTGATATTCTATTTGGAAAATTCCAACGCAAAAAAATCTCCAAATATTTCTTTTTTGTCCTCGTGAAATTGTTAAATTACATGATATATTATTTGAAAAATGAATTATTACCCTGAACTGGCCGAAGTTGGTAGCTTCGAGACAGTGCCTTTTTTCAACGTATTTTTTCCACGTTCCAGTATATCGTCGAGGAAATCCTCGAGCTCGCTATCATCGGATTCCAACAACGAGGGTAAATTAAAACCGTTGGATTTTGATGTGGATGCGGTAGCCTGAGGTGGAACAATACTGTCTTGCGTATCCTCGTCACCGTCACCCTCGGCAAAACCCTCGTCATTCCCAAGAGCCGTTGAAGAACCGCTCGTACCGGCCATGCCGGCGAGATCATCATCACCTCCACGACCACCCTCCGCACCAAGTGCCTCAAATCCTTCCTCGGACTGACTGCCATCTTGACCTTGAGATGCACGTGGAAAGAGTCTTCCACCTGCAAAAAATTACCCCCGGATATTCAGTATGATGTAAAACGCGTTTGAAAAATTCTACGTTCTCTCGATAATTTCTTTTCTACATTAAGGGGATGTGAACCGCGGTAAAAAAAAAAATATATACCCGTTCAAACTTTTTAATACATTTTTTTTTTCGGAAATTTTTGGGAAAATTCATATCGCATTTTATCCAAATTTCCTTTCTCCCTGAAATCTCAATTTACTGCTGAAAAGAAAAATATTTTGAAAATTGCAGCTCATACTTGTGAAAGTTTCACATCCCCTTAACGCTTTTCTTTCGAGAATTATTTGACGAAAAAATTAAACTAAAAAAAATTGTTACCTTCCAGAAGATCCTGCAGTAGACACGAAACGGCGTGCGACGACCATGCGGAATCCGAAGTTCCGGTTGCCAATCTGACTAACCTTAAGAGCTGTTCTTCGGTCATAAGCTCGCCCAAGCTAATCGCGGGTCTCGTAGATACCACTAGCCTAGCCACTACCTAATTTCCCAAACAGGAATTGTTAAGAAAAAAAAAAAAAAATGCAATAGTTTATTACAAAATTTTGTCCGATTTTCGCGGACGCGGTTTAAATTTGAATATTAACAATAAAAAAAAAAAAAAACAAAACAGAGAGAAGCGCTTTCGTTTTATCAACGATGTTGAGTACGTAAGTACAGTAACAATGAAAAAAAGGAGAAAAGGTAGTTTTTTTTTTTTTTTTTACAATTTATCGCTGAGAAATCGTTTTACCTTGCAAGCCAACAAAAACATATCGACGTTCGCTGCATTATTCAGTATGAGAGCTACCAAGCCTCGTACAACTGGTAAAACGTGCTGATGTGAAAGATTTGCCATACAATCGAGATCAATGTCAGGAGGTTCCGGTTTACTGTAATAATTTTATAATTTTACGAAATGAGAAAAAACGAAAAAATAATTAACTAACGAGGGTCTCATTGATACATATGAAAATTGCAAATAATTCGTACCTAGTGCCGGACTGAGAATGGCCACGATTTCCTCGCGAAAGATGCTGAACCTCATTTCTTCTTATGCTAATTATATCCTTGAAATGTTTCGATGTGTGCTGTTTCAATGTTCTTTTGAAAAATCGTTCTTGCGATTTTAGGGCAGCTTCCAATTTAGTCGATAATGTTGTTACCTGTGCCGGCATGGATCCCCATGCCTGTATAAATATCATGAATTTTCAAACAAAAAATAAATAAATAAAAGAAATGTCAATGAATTGAAAAATCCGCGAATGTCGAATTTTCAATTTTTTCGTCAAAATTCATCGACTGACCTGAGTCTGGGACGATGTCTGGAAGACCTTTTTTGCCTGCTCGAGATCTTGCAATTGTTGCTTATGATGCATGAGCCTTTTCTGCAATTTTCTACGATAATTACGCGAGGCTGATGAACGATTAGCGCTCACGTATTTTCGTTGCATGGCCGATTCACCCTGCAGGAATTCCCAGCGTGAAGATACACCTGTGACGTTGAATGATTGAGATTATAGTCAGGTGTAGAAATAGAAAAATAAATTGGCAAATAAGAAGATAATTTGCTTCCATCCAAAATATCAACAATCTTCGAGAAAATTGGAAAATTGTGGCTTTTGTTACAGAGTAAATCTATTAAAAATGGCGTAAAATCAATGTAAAAAAGGCTGAATTGCCAAAAAAAAAACCGCCATTTTCCTATTTTCTCAGAGACAATTGATATTTTCGAACAAATGCAAAACGAACGTAAGTATAAAAACCGATTTTTTTATCATCCGAAATATCGTCAATTTCTGAGAAAATAAGGAAACAGGATTTTTTTTTTTTTTTAACCACTAAGTCTATCTGGATCCAGCCGGTTTCGGAATCGCCTCAAATGTTAGTCAATTGATGATAAATGGCAGGTAAGAGGTACCTTGCTCTTTATTTTTCTCCTGATTGTCCTCGAGACAAGGAGATTGCTGTGTAGTCGTGTCTAAGCAAACAGACAAGAATAACAAGACCCAGCCAATGAGAGTCGTGTCCAGAGCGTTCGAGGCCGATGATGCCTGGCCGTTCGATATAGGCGCCAATAATCGGCCAAGAGTTCGAACCATCGCATCGACCACCGAGGATTTATTAGCTCCGGCAATGAGTGATTTGCGACCGAGGAATGTTAGCAATATGAACACCCTGGAAAATAGCCGAGAAATTGTCAACAAAGAGAAAATAAGAAAACTTGTCGGTTATCACCCAGCTCGTTAAAAATTATTATTTTTTTTTCCCCTAACAAAACGAAGATTTAAGACAGTTAGAAAGCTCGTGGGGAAAAAAGAAACATTAAATGAATGACAAGTTTTTACCTATCTTGTGGAAAAATGTACGTTGAGGACGTCGAGTACAAATTAACGAGAGTATTGGCCAAAAAGTTTCCCCACCATGGCTGATGACCTGCCATACGAGCTAACAGAGCAGCTGCATGGAGTTGCAATCTTGGTGCTGGCGTGACGACGCACACCGAGTGAAAGAAAGCCTCGCAAATTGACGGTGTGAAAACGTCGCAGAGAGACGATGGTATCTAAAAAAAAAACGAAAAAAAAATAGAAAAAAAAAAAACGAGACGATATAATTATGAAAATGTTTGATAAATTCCGGAGATTGTTTGATCGTACATTAGCAGGCTGTAAAGATTAAAATATACGTACACTTGGCACGGGGCCAATTTCGTAAACGGTGTAGAGAAGAATGTCCAACAATGTCTCGCCGAGTACACGAAGTTTGTCGCTCGATGCACTTGCCAACGAGACTGCTGGTACAACTTGCGAACCTCTCCAGGATTCGAGTCTTCTCCATACTCCGCGCACGATATTCAATTGATGTTGAAACATTATGCATTCCTAGATTGAAATAATGAGCGATTTAATTAATTAGCGAATTGAAAAATAAATAAATAGTAGTTTAACGGCTCAAGGTCGATGTGGAAAAAGCACGAGGACGTGAGAGATTTTGGAGCCATTTTTAGAAACAATGCCGATCATACAGATGGTTAAATTTTTAAGGATAAAAAAAAAGAAAAAAAAACGAGCCTCAACGAGTGTAAAAGAGATAGTTGAATTTCTCGTGTCCCACATTTCTCCTGAACGGTTGACTTTTCGGACAAAAGATCGGAACGACAAACAATAGAATTGTTAGATGAACTTCCTCGTGCTCTTTTCTTTTATCCCAAACATCAAACGTTCCGGAGAAAATTAGATAACAATTTTTCATATCGACTGAGAAGTTTCATATCGTCTTAACCCATTCGAGACGGCGATTTTTTTCGAACCACCCCAGGAGCGAATTTTTTTGTTCGTTATAGTGTTCATATTTAATTATTGCACACACGGGGTGCAACCGGTCTTATAGCCTCGGAAATCAATTGCACACACGGTGTGCAATCGGTCTCGAATGGGTTAAATGAAAGAATGACGATTATTTGCAAAAATTATTGATTAATTGGTGTTGTTAATCGAATACTTGCCTGATAGGTCGATAAAATTCTCCCAGAAGGCTGTTCCTTGTTATCGGCTGGATTTTTTGCTCGACTCAGATAATGTTGCATGTGCATTACATTTGGTGTTTCGGTGCAGAGTAATGGATCCAGAAGAGATTTCAGTCTCTCGGTTGCCAGGCTGAATCTGAACCATCATAAAAACATCTCAGAGTCCTCAATTCGCGCTTGAATATATATATATATTTTTTATTTTCGCGAAAAAAGATTTAAATCATTAATTAAGATACCTGCATTGTACATCCTCTGCAAGAGCTGATAAGATGCTGCACTGCGTATCAATTGTCGCTTGTAAAGTCGAATCTGAATTCCCGATTGAGCTCGATTGGAAACTATTGGGCTCGGAATAATCCTCTCCGGGTAAACCGACCATGTGTCCGTAAAACATACCAAGTGGAATTTTACAACGAGTCGTCGACATGCCGTATCGACCGATCGTCGTAATCTGATCGGAGATGAATTTCATTAGATAATTAATCATTTTTAATTCATAAATAATAATAATAATATGGAAATTTGTAAAATCATTATGAAATAGATGAAATTTACCTTGAGATAACGGCAAACTGGCGGCGGTTGAAGATCATTGACGACCAGAGGTTTAGTGCCGATATCACCAGCGACAACGAGACGAGTACCATCGCTCTCCTCGCTCTTTGTCCAAATATCAATCGAGAGAGAAACGAGATCGCTGCATGACGGAATCATCAAATCTGTGAGCAATATCGGTGAGCCAAAATCGAGAACGACGAATCTTCTTGCACCCGAGTGCATTCGTTCGACGACCAATGCTTGCTGGGGTGGCCAACACAATAATCGCCCCCATGGAAAAATAACGTCCTCGCGCTATAAAATATTTTATGAAAGAAAAAAGAACAAAAAAATTACAAGAATGCACGATTAAATTTTGATTCTTCACTGTGAAATTTCAATTTATCGTGCTGTACAATTTTTTTTTGTTTATTTGCTGTAGCATTGCATTGTTACACCTACTGGAGCAAAAGCTGAGGATTAAAATATACATATATATATATTATGTAGAATGTGTTTAAGCGTCATTCTCGAATTTCAAGCTTAGTTGTCCCGTTATTTTTGTGCCTTTGTGCGTGTAATTTCGATGAGGGATTATTGTCTAACTTCTCAAATGTGCGTGGATGTGTATGTGTGTACGAAAAATCCCTAGGAATGTTTGAGTATTAAGAGAAAAATGAAACGAATAATACGAGATCAGGCGTGCAAGATTTCTTACTGAAGGGGAAAGAGCGATAACGAATTCTTGATTACATCTCAGTACGAACTAACAAAAAGCTTCAATTCCTTAACTGAACGATGTACAGAACGAAAAAGACCATAAAGTTTTTTTTTTTTGAGAAATGAGCAATACTAGAGGCTAAATTGTTTTTTTTTTAATTTTCATTCTACGACAAAATCTACCTTTTTAATACTGCTGTCCTCGACTTTGTGGCCACCTGCGCCGATATTGGCTATCGATGATTTTTCTTTAGTCACGGATGTTAATGTATGAGAATTAGACGTTTCTGTTTGTTCGCTGTGCCAAATCTGGTTATCACCGGTCATATTGTTCGCCTCGTCACTATCCGATTGATCATCAGGGGTGATAGAAAGTTGCACTGGTTGCTTCTTAGTCATTTCTGCCGTACATTGACTAAGCAGATCGCTCAATTTCGTTCTGATCTTAGCCTGAAGATCTGGCACTAGAGATCCAGCATCCAAGTTCTACAATTTACACAATGATTTTGCATCATCGAGATTGCGAGAGTTTTTCGTTCGTTTTAATTTAAATATACTTTTTTTTTCTTTTCTATTTACACTTTTGACAATTTCGACAAAATAAAATAAGTAACTGCAAAATTGCAATGTAGCCTTTGCAAAGAACGATACGAGAGAGGGGAAGAAAGTGAGAGAGAGAGAGAGAGAGAGAAACAATAATCATAGCTAAGACCCTAGAAAAAATATTTTAACTTGGAACGAAAAATAAAGGCAAATAACGAATAACCCGACTGACTGTGAATTAATTGATGAATCCTGAACGACCATAGTGAAAATCAACGATTTTTCTTCATCGAAAAATTGAGAGACAATAAAGAAAAAAATATATATATAGATATAAGATCTATCAAAATGTGTGATTATCGAGTATAACGAATAAATGAATACTCACGTATGTCGTGTGATGAACAGTTTTGAGTTCAGGCACGACGTTATTGGTCGTTGCGGAAGTATCGAAGAGTGTTGTGCCCATATTGACGGCATTTGCGCCTGGATCAATTTTTTCCATTTTCGTACCGTCTGACGCGGCATGACACGTAAAATGAAGAGGTTCGACCTTTAATGGGAAAAGTAAATTTTGCAATTAAATTCCAATAGTCTCGATAATGCGTAATTCTCAACATCTCGAAACTTTACCTCGAGAAGACCTTTCATGCTGTGATTTGTGCATAGAGCTTTTAATTTGCTCGGAACGATTAATTCGCCGCTCGAATGTGTCGGCAGTGTCAAAAGATCTCTCAGATCTATTGTATCTTGGGTATAAGTGCTGCTTGTGCCAGTCGTAGCGGAAGTTGCCGATGCTTGTTCACCGGTTAGTATTGTCGCATAAGTCACCGGCATCGAGCTCGATTTTGGTGGCATCGGCGGCTCGATGTCGAACAATTCCGTCTCAAAGGGCGTATTATACAAGCCGAATCTGTACGAAAAAAAAAAACATAACAGTGAGATAACAAAATTTGAAAAAAAAAAAAAAAAATTTAATGAATATTGAAATTTGCACATTGCTTCCTGGTAATTTCCCCAACCATAAAAACTCCCTTTACCTGTTGCCCAATTTTGACGCCCTCATAGAGCAAACTTTATCAATGGTCGGAAAAAACGAGGAAATAATTTGCAAGTTTCAATTTGTAGATTTTCCCTCCTCCCAGAATTCAGCTACTCTGAGATTAGTTTGGATTTGATTATTGTTCAAAATTTTTTAAATTATTCAAAATTCTACAATATCAAAAACCCCCTTGATCAATCTTCATCAAAATTTAGTATAAATCATCGTCCAGGGGTACTTTTGTAAAAAAAAGTTTGTATCAATCTCGCAAAGTCAGCTCGAGTCAGAGTTAACATACATATATATATATATATATATTTCTTTAAAATGTATTTTTTCGACCTTTTGGAATATTCTAAACACTCTGGCATACGAATCATAAAAAAAAAATTCTTCCACGAAAACAAATATTCGTCTGAGAGGTAGCAAAAGCAGTAAGAAACTAGATATAAAAAATGATAGATATCGTCAGATTAAAAAGAACTATCTTGTTTTAGGGGAAAATCAAACTTCATTGCTTCGAAATTTAACGAAATTACGAAAATTCTCTTTTTCAAAGTGTTACTTTACCTCGTTGCGAGCAGTAGATGATAAGGATTGACACGATTTGACATTTCAGTCGCTATTTGCTGAACGAGAGCAACACATTGCTGCGCAACACCATGATTACTGTCCAATGGCAACAGTCGTGTTATCAACAGAGCAAGCCAGCGTAACGAGCCTGCCCATTGTACGCTGACGATCGAGGGTAGCAAATTGACGAGAACTGCGAGTACGGCTTCGTCGAAGGAATGAGATGATGGATCGTCCGTGTTGTGAAGTCCCCTGAAAAAAATTGACAACGTTAAAAAAAAAACAAAAAATTCACTCAAATTTCTAAGCGTATTTATAACTTTTAGTTCTCTCTCTCGTTTAACTCACTCGCTACAAAGGACAATCAGCTTGACGCATTTGTGGGCGATGCTTCGGCCAGCGTGAAGAAGACAAGTTCTCAACAGAGGAGCCAATCGTCCTTGTACACAGTGCACTGTATCCAATTGCATAGCCCTCGTTTCTGTCGTATTCTGACCTACGCGAAGTCTCGTCAGTCTGATCGCCGTCACCCATATCAGAATGTCCAATGCGAGTGACTGCGCCACGAGCGATCTACAAACCAATACGGGGATTTTTAATTATAACAGAATTAAAGAATATTCACCCGACCGAGAGAAATAAGAGCAGAAAATAAGGAAAAATCTCGTGACGAGCTTGAAGAATTATTAAATCTCCTCCCCACCCAAACTTTTTTTTCCAACAATTATTTTACATTTTTAAGTAATTTGGCTTGAAAAATTCAAAAACACCATCACCGTCCACCACACCACCATAACCATCACAAAGCTTTTTCTATTGAAAAGGTAAAACAACTAAAAACTCAAGGATAATAATGACTCACTTATCAGCTGCTTGGAGACAAGCGACATTTAGCAAATTTTCGATAAACAATGCCGAATCCAGCATAGCGCATCTTTGCAATCGTTCGTTCGGTATACTCGTGGGTTGAACTGATCTAACTGTAATCGATATCTCGTGTATCCAATCGCATCCAATGTAATACTCCAATTTTTTATTAGCACTCGCGGCTATTCTCTCGACCGTAGCGCCCGGCAAAAGCGGTCCAGCCTCGTCTATCCTCAATTTTTTCGAGGTAGGAGGTTTCGTCTCCAAAAGATTTATTCTCGACTTTGTCGTTGCCTGTTGACGAAATAAACAAAAATTCCAATAAACAAAAAAAAAATTGTAAAAAAAAGTCAAGCCCTATCGAAAAACGGATCTACCAAAAAAGAGTACTAGTTTCCAACGCAATGGTAATTCGAAAGATACAAAAACTTGCCGATAATTGTACCAATTTCTCACGAAAACGTGTAAATCTCGCAAAATGTTTTGAGTTACCATTTCAAAGATTTAGAAAATTGCCATCAACAATTTGTCAGATCCCTTTCTCAATACCGGATATCCGAGGGGAAAAAAAAATGGCGACAACTCACCCCATCTTTGGCTGGATCGATAAGCGCCTTGATATGAACAAGAAGCGTTCGAGCTTTGGCACTAAAAAGTTTTGGGCTAGTTAGCGTAACGCAGCCCGAATGATCTGAAAGATCGGTGCATCTCTGAAGATTTATAGGTCCACAGAGAATTTCGGTATTGTGCTGTCGTTGATATTCCTCGCTTATAATAGGATTTTCACCTTTTTGCTCGCCATCGAGGCTAAAATCAATTCTATCGTCAACAGGCGTGAGTGGTGATTTGTGATGTCCAAGACCGGTAATTTTTTGCTTGAGAAGCGTAACTTGTATTGTCGGAAGTTCAAGACAGGGCCAATGAAGGCTAAATCTAACGTCAACATGACCAACACTACCGGCAGCTGTACGAGGCAATGTGAGCTCAAAAATATGCTCATCCCAAGTAGTAGCATCATTTTGCAATCGCCAAGTTCTCGTATGATGTTGATCCTCGGATTGATGAAGATGCTGTGGATGACGACGTTGCCGTTGTGCCTGCATCATCTCATTCCAGCAAGATGGCACAGTAGCCCCATATGCGGGTGAATGGCGATCAAATCTCGTTAATTCATAAATACTCCGTAAATCATTATAATTGAGATTCGATCTGTGAGCTAATATAGGCTCTTGATAAGCAGCCGATGAGCTCGATGTGCCAGGAATTTCTGTTTCTGTGCCACCAACACCAACACCGCTCGCCTCGGTTATCATATTGACATCATCAGCCTCATCTTTTTCCTCTGTCGAGTCTTCCTCGTCATTTGTGCAGAAAAAATTTAAATCACCGTCGCTCGAGCAAACGCACAATCTCTCGAGACTGTTGCAATAAGCTGCAGATATAAATTTTGTCGAGCGGTCACTCGGTCTTGCCTCAGTGAGAATTTTCAAACTACAAATGTCGAATAATCTGACGATACCGTCTTTGCAAACAAGAGCAATTTGTCCACGTGGCCCTTGTGATATTTGTCCCGTTGTCTCGTCAATCTGAGCTGATCTGTGCTTTTCCTGAAGTGGCAAAAATACATGCTCTATGGGCGCTTGATCGGCAGGTAAATCACGTCTCGTTACTGGCTCAGGATAAAGCTTGACAACTTTGCCAGTAAAATCAAGAGCATAAACGAGCAAAATAGCGCCTGACGAGGATACACCAGGAATCTCTGAATCATTATGAATTTCGCCATTTATTAATTTACCATCAGAACTTGAGCCATTATGATCCCAATACATTCTCTCGAAGTTCTTTGGTGCAAATATTTCACTCTCCTCGTCAACGTCCATTTTATTGGCATTTGTAACCGGTCCAATTTCCGTACTCGCTGAATCGTTCGAGATTGGAGTCAGCGAAACGTACAAATGTCGGCCATCCTTGGTAGGCGCGACATGAGATATTCTCAATGTCGATGGTGCCTCGATTGAAATTGTTTGTAATACAACAGGATCGGCTTTTATGCTTTTTCTCATATCGAGACTTTTTTTATTTATTCCGGTTATGTCGGATGTTGAGGGAAATTGCTCAGACGAGCTTATTGGATTGAAATTAGCGTCATAGGTACTTGGTCCCATACCAAATGATGCCGGTGATGGATGATACTGCAATCCTGACGATGATGTTGGAAGTGTCGCTGCTGATTGAAACATTCCATCAAAATGCGTACCACCGACCATTTCACAATCAACATCCTCGATAACTGGCACCTCGTACAAAAATTTACTCATGTACATCTCCTGATAGAAACTCTCCTGGCGGCCACCATTTGAGCTTGCGCTTGTACCCGTTCCCGATAACGTTTTCTTTGTTTTTCCACTTTTCGTCGTCTCTTCTTTACTCGTTTGGGCCATTTGGACTTTGTGATGAAAATCATAGAGTACCAAATAATGAGATTTTTGGGAATTTGTACGATCACTCGCTACCTTCATTATGTCTAAACTATCACTGGCAGCACTATTGACACTGTTCATTGCTCGTACCAGTGACGAGGAGGGTGCTAAATCTGTCGAAGCTGCCCATACATTCTCGAGAGTTCGAAGATGTGACGAGCTGCTTGTCGTTATCGAAACACCGCAAACCAAACACGGCCTTATCGTTGAATCTCCAATGTCTGCTGTCGGTGTTTGACTTATTATCGAGCCTGCGCTCGATTTATTCTCATCCATTGGTGATTTTGGACCTCGTATTATCGAGAGTGCTGTTAAATTTACCGTGTGCGATGTCGGCGAATCATACTCGACCAGTGTCTCACTATCTGTGCTCAAATTTGACAAAAATGCCGATGTCAAATTTCGCGCGGCAAAAAATTGTATCGAATCTTTGTTGTTGGCCTCTTGACCACGCGATGCAACGCAGAATGATACTTCAGCCTGTAATTAAAGGGAGAGGGGAATGGAGAGAAAAAAAAATTACTATGGTTTTATCATTACATTTTTGTGTTTTTTTTTTTAATCAATATCATATCAGCGAAAAATTAGTAAAATTTTAGCTCTCTCGAAAGATCATATAAAACTGATGTACAATTAAAACTATATCGAATTTATGAGTGAATACATTATTAATAATTTAATTAAAAATTGGGCAATTTGGTCGAGTGAAAAGGAGAATAAAATGGAAATTTTGTAGAAATTGTAAAGATTGTATACTTGCCTTTAACTGATGGCTAATATTCCATACGGTAACGAGGCCCTTGTGCGAAGCTGTGGCAATGAGGCCAGCAACATTAGTCGTGCCAATAAGATCGACAGGCTCGTTGGATTCTCGTGCCGGTGCTGTTGCCAATGTTACGGAAAGTGGCACATTTTGGGTATATTCGCCCTTGACAAATGGGCAAGTTGGCAAATGGCGCTCGTGCTCAGACCATGGCTCATCAGTGGGTTCCCAACAAACGAGACAAACGTTGCACGTGAAGCACATTGCACGATCGTCGGCGGTTGTATTTGGCTCGTGATAAAATCCAGCCTGTGCCATTTGTCCGGGCAAGGCCCATCTGAGTAAAGAAGAGAAAAAAAAAGGAAAAAAAAAACGAGAAAACAATAAAAAAATATATGTTTCTCCAGATACTTTTTTTTTTGTTTTTTTACGAAACACATTCGCTATTATACATTTTCTAGTTTTTTGGTTTTTTTGTGTGCGTCCGTGTGTGTGCGCGCGTGTATGTGTGAGAGAGGGAGAAACAATAAAAATATCAAGAGACAAGTGAATAAAAAAAATAAAAATTGAGAGTTTATACTCCGATGGCGTACTTGTAATTCATGTGCGGCCACATTGAAAATGTTTCGCGACGAGCTGCTTCGCTGAACATGAGAGCTCTGTCGGCAGGTCCACCCTCGAACATCAGACCGGGAAGTAGGCCGTTTAGTCGTTCGTTGATGGCAGATGCTATAGGCAGAGCTGGTATGTGCTTGTTTTGTTTCTTCAATTCCGCAACTAAACCCGAACAGACGAGCTTCAATGCAGTGTGAGGTAATTCCAGGCATATCGTATTCCACTGAAAAAAAAAACAAAAAAATTACAATTTGCAAAAAAAATGTCCCCATAAAAGAGAGACCCCATAAAAGAGAGAGATCAATAGATCAAAGATATATTATTGATATGCTTTTACGAAAACTTCTACATCCTGGATATTATATATTGCCTACATTTTTGATCTATTTTACCTCTAAATATATATATATTTAGAGGTAGAAGCAGAGTAGAGGTAGACTAGAGGTTTAGAGGTAAAATACATGAGAAATGTATGCAAGAAATATTTGAAATATATTCTAGAAGGAACGAATCATCGTACATTTCAAATATATCTCTTCTTCTTCGGATTTATTTGAATCGCAATGATTTTTTTTCTATCAAGAAATCGAAATAAGAAGTTGGTAAAAAAAAAATCATAAATTTGTTTTATTATGAAGGATAAATTTGACCAATTCCTCATTTCCTTTTCTCGTAATGCAATTTTCATTGATTTCTTAAATCACGAACCTTCTGTGCCTTTATGCCCTTTTTTTGTGTGCCCTGGGCGGCGTGAATTTTACTCGTCAATTCCTGTAAAACTTCTTGAACGTGTTCAACTCCAGGAACAGAGATTAACCTCAGACACTGATTGAGAAGTATAGCCTCGGATAGGAGAAGTTCCATCTTAATGACATCCTCGCTACGCGTGACAGGAGTCTGCAGTATCGTGTCCAACAGAAGAACTCCATTGTAATCGCTGCGGACTCCTATCCCCCGTCCATCTGTGTATAAAACTTTGTCGACGCCCTCGGCGAGATAAACTCCTTGCAATTTTCCATCTGATTTCCCTGTACACGATGGAAAAAAAACAAGAACAAAAAAAAACAAGTGAAATTAGAATGAAGAACTTGAATTTAGGTGAAATACGAAATACAGCGCATGACTCAATGATGATTTCATGATTCTTCTCGTTAAACGAGCGATATGAATTTCCAAGAAATATGATATGTGATAGTTTTATTTTTATCAGTGCTTGTACAGTCTGCTCTAAGACAGTCTTTTGAAAGATTATTTGCTAGTCAGTGAACGTGAAAGTTTTTTGTTTTATCTCAATGAAACATATTAATGGATTAAAATTAAAACTGGCGTATTGAGCGTATTGAGCCTTGTTATACCATAGAAATTTACAAAAAATTGTGAATTAACCGACTGAGGACGACAATTATTTAGTCTCCTCATCTGGACCAAGCTTTCTATTTCACCATCCATAAATTCTCCTATTTTTAAAACTTGTTTAAATTCTTATTTTTTAACAAGTTGCGAGCAATAAAATGAAAACGTCAGAATATCAGGAATACAATTTATGCATCATCGATACTTCAATTTTAAAAGACACTGAAAAATAATGCAAAAAAAAAGTCAGGACAAAATTTGGAAAAATTATCTTTACTGCGAGACTGGCACTGAATGGCTGGATAAATAAATAATCTTCAGTGGTTTAGTTATACTGTTAATCACGATAAATAATTATTGTCCTGAGATCTGATCTAACGAATGCTCAATATATTTAACAAAATGGTTTTTATTGTGAACTTTATTGCGAGACTGGCACTTGGTGGCTGGATAAATTCATCGGTGACTTAGTTATAATGCTAATCGCTATAAATAATTATTGTGCTGAGCTCTGATCTAATGAGTGCTCAATATATTTAAAAAAATGGTTTTCTTTGCAAATAATTCCAGCAATTGGGATCAATTTCCAAAAGGATTCATTTTAGTTCCAATTTTTTTCAAAATATAATCCACACCCTTGGTTCAATTATTACATTCGAAAGCTTGTTTTATTTTTTATAAGATACTTAATTAATTTGCTACGATACATTTTTGATGAAATTCATTATAGATAATTTCAAGTATTTCGTTTAGAATAAATATTTAAGATTTCGAGTAAAATCGATATATCTTATGATCGAGAAGTCCAATAATAAAATGGAACATTGCAAATTCATGTAAAATGTGTTAAAATCAGTATGGAAAAATAAAAATTGATTCAACAGTGTTAATGATTGTAAAAATGGAACACGGAAAGCAATTTTTCAGAAATTTATTCACACCTATTTGATAATAAATTGTTATTATTATTTTACGTTAAAAAAAATGCTACAATATAGAATTAATTGATATAAGCTTGTAAAAAGAGTGAAAAAAAAATGAACCCTCATTGAACATCGTTAGAGTTGCCTAAATCATGAAAGGAAACCGTGAAAAGAAGCTAAAATGAAAAAAAAAACTTCGCGATACATTGTAGCAAAGTATCAATATCGTTAAAACGCATAATTCCTACGGAAAATGTAATGGTATTGCAATCAAAAGCTTGAATTGCTACAAATTGTGCAAGTCACATCCCAGTATTACAAAAAAAAAATCCGAATATTTTCTCGTAAAATTTCCAATCTTTGAATTTCTAACAAAATCATGAAAAAAAATTGTGCGTTAGAGAGAAAAAAAAAAAACGTAACGATAACAAAAGAAATTCTGTACTGAAGCATTTGAAAGATGGTGGATGAGCATGTAGAGAGGAGGTGGAAGGGGAAGGGGCTCAAGAATTAGGATGGAAGATGCATGGAAAAAAAATAATTCCGGAATGCTCGATTGACGGAATGTGCTTGTTGCATAGAAAAAAAAACGTACATCAGAGGCGATAAATCAATGGAACAAATGGATTATTGCTAATTTGAAAATGACCAAGCGTGGCTAAAGCTCGAGAATCTATATATACGAGGGAGGGGAAGTACGGGGCCAGGGGAGGGGGGAGTCACGCCTGACGTTTAACGTTTTGAAGAGATTTCCGACCTTGACAATGAATCTCATAAAAATTGAGCCTACGTATCTGATTGTAAAGATTTCAAAGTCGAGGCCAAAATAATCCTCAATGATAATCAAAGAATTTTAATGTAACGCTAGTTTTTTAAAATGTAAAATATGAGCTCACCGGAGAGGCTACTTCGTTGCAGTATAACTCCGAAGTTGACATCAAAAACGTACACCTGACCGCTGCCAGTTGTGATGAGTAAAACGTTTAAATTAGGATGATAGACAATACTCTTGCACTCGGTGTCGACATAGAGATAACCGTCTTCCTTTAGTAACCACGGATCATCATCAGCCATTTTGCTTATACGATAAACGAATCTCAAAAAAAAAAAAAAATTGTCTAATGCGCGAACATCATGAGAAACATGGCGTACACGTATCCGCCATATTTGAGTTTAGGAACGTCAGTACTGAACGGTCTGAAGTTGCTCGAGTATCGTCGCGTAATTTTCGCGATGGTTGTCGATATAAAAAAAAATCGATCAAATTGCGACTGAAAATCGATAGTTCAATATTCACTTTGAAAAAAATAAAAAAATTTAACCGGCGAATTGGACGGCGCGAATATGAATGGAAAGGAATGTTTGAAAGAAAATTCTTCGTTTCAGGTAAGTAATCATTTATTTACAACAAATCTCATTTTCGAATCGTTAGTTACACATTGGGAAAAACAAAAGATGGCACTCAGTATTGTTCCTCCTCTAAAACGGGCGGTTTTTTCTTCCACAATTGTGGTTTAGCCTCTGGATACTTGTCCGTGAGGAAACTTCGTATCTCACCGTGTTCCGCGTACAATCGAATTCTAACATCAAACTTGTTTCTCAGATAAACTTGCTTTCTCTCTCTCAGCATCCATGAATAATGTTTCGTGTAAAATGGAGGAAATTTCTTTTTCTTCAATACCATTTTACCGCCCATAACGTGTTGCGTAAAATCCATTATTTCGTTTGATTTTATTTCATCCTCCGTTCGTATTTCCGGTGGTGAAGCGAGAACCTTTGGATACATGTTGTTTTCTTTTTTCATCTCGACCAAATGTAACTTTTTCTCCTCGGCTATTTGCATCATTGACTTTTGTTGCAACAAACCGATAAAAAATGCTTTTATTATATGCTGTAAATTCTTTGAACCTTCGACTTTCGCGTAAATGTCCTTTATTCCAATTATCTCGCAGCATGTTTTTATAGCACGATGACAAACGAGACCGTATCCCTCAGCTTTTCGATTTACAAAAATTTTCGTCTTTCCGAATTGCGCAAAAAAATCGTGCATCACTGCAAATAAATATCATAAAATTTCAAATATATTTTTATTAAATGACAATAGAATTTTTAGCAAAAAAACAATGAACTAAGTTCAATGAGATCGTTATTTCACCTGTATGATTGTCGTATCTCTCGATATACATGAGCTTTTGTCCAGCACGATTTTTTGCTGTTTTTAAAGCTGTTCTACCATCGGGTGCTTTCGCCACTGCAAAACCAGCCAAACCATTGCCATTGCCTGTGACTACAAATGTACTGATATTTCTTTTTCGTCCCATATTACCGGTCATGTGGCAAACAGTTTTAAATTCCAATACCTTCGAGTCAAAGCCCTCAAAGGAGTCTGCAAAATGATGAAAAAAAGTAATCAATATTAGTCGTCTAAATATTTTTATTAATTGTTTCAGTAAATTATTGAGTTTGATTAGTAAATTATAATTTTACAATAAATATCTATGATTTGAAAAAAAAAATCTACCATTTTCTGTATTATGGAGAATTTGGAAAAAGACCTTAGTGGATAAATGAGAAAATAGATGAAATTTCTTATCGATTTTACCTTCTCCAACTTGATCAGGAGGGCCTATGCTTCTTCCAGCGACTTTAGCACCAGACCAACCACGTTCCAGAGGTGACAATTTCTCTCTCTTATATCGCGTCATGGAATCCCTAAGTTTTACCAATTTTGCTTCCCTCTCAGGATCTTCGGGCAATTGTTGTTGCTGAACAAGTTCTTTGCCTCGCATTATTGGCTGTGTCAGACCCGGCCAGATCACATTGTACTTGCCAATACCGATAATTTGACCTCGGTTAAGATTTTTTATTATCTTTTTACCGACAGCCTTTCCTCTTCCTCTCTTTCTTCCTGCATTACTGACGCTGCTCACGCCTTTCCACAAATTGTCAGCTGGCACTGTTTATATAAACGCAAGAATCAGTCCATAAACAATAAATCAATAAATTCGCATGAACCAAAAAGAAATTTTACAAATTCTTTAACAAAACTTGAATGGTAATCAATAAGAATAACTACTAAAAATAATAGAGAAAAAATTGAACTCTCAGAAAATTCTTTACATTACGGGCAGAAAAAATTAGAAATTAAATTTGATCAAATGGAGTCAAAATTTTTCATAAAAATGCCAATACAAGAATAAAACTTTATTAGCTGCAAATTTATATACAAGAGAAAATTAAATAATGTTTTTACTTGATGCTTAGTGGAGTTTTTTTTGGTTTTTATATAATTAATTTATCTTTATTGATATTATTTGCTTTCATCATCTAAGCCCATTGCTCATTTTCAAAATATATTATTAATATTGCTAAAATGAGCCCTTAAATAGACCCATTTAAGTGCCCATTGTGCATTGGCAAAATGGTATCAGAATTATCAATATTAAGAATTGAAATTGATCCATTACATTTATTGAAGAACGCTGTGTGTCTCACAAATGATTTCAGAGGTTCGTGTACCGTGACAGAGTCAATGAGACGGTCCGACGATCCGTTCGTTAATAATCCTGTAAAAAAATACATAATTGATCGATTTATTGGATAAAAGTGAGGTTATACGGGCTATGGCCAATTTGCCGGAATCTCGTCCATGTTTTCAATGGAATTTTAACAAATGGCTATTAAGCAAGAGAATTATTATTATCGAGAGGAATGCATTACCGGTGCTCCAAACACGCGAGTTTGTGCAGGATTTTGTTAGTGCCCTACAGGCACGTAATATTTGGAAAGCCATTATGAAGAAACAGCTTTTGTATTTTCGTTGTGGAACACCGAAGGACCGAAGTCACCTCAATCACCGAACGTAAGCTGCTCGTACACACGCGAGAAATAAAAAAAAAATCAAGAACACTTATGAACCTACAGTCGATAATGTACCGGCGAACAATAAGAGAGAGACGACTCCCGCGCCCTCTTTGGGGGGCGGCACATTATTTTATTTAAAATAACTCATTAACATTACATAATTTAATTGACACTATTTAATTGAAAGTCATTTGAAACAATGGAAATGTACCCCGATCTTATCGTTGACCCGACGATTCCGGTGGTCCATATTACCCCACAATGCTGCCCTACAATCCATATCGCAACCCAGAGAGATATTACATGCTATAGGATATTTATTTTGACTACGGTGCTCCCATATTAGGACCTACGAGACATGAATTTAACGTTCATGAAGTTCATGACCGTGTTTTTTCCATTATTGCTTCTTTCCTCCTTTTCATCTTCTCTGCTTATATCTTTGCTTATAATTGGTATAAATTTGTACTGATGGGCAATTAATTCATATGTGGCATAACTTTATTTAATAATCCATACAATAAATACATATGTTACGTTGTCATTAATGCGTATATTTTAGGAACAAAACGGTTAATGAGTTCCGGAAAACTTTTCCACGCATGAAAAGTATTGTGCGTCTGCCAATAAATTTTCTTTTCGGCAATGGTATTTTCTTACCGTACAGTTTATCCGGATGTGACGTCAGGTATTTTTCTATTTTATTATAGAGTATTTGATTTTTCGACAGGATCAGCAAGGGAGCGCACTCTGTCGGGATTACCAAAAACGTATTTTCTCATCAAGTTTCATTCAACCGCCACCAGTGCGGCGCTTCAAAACGTTTATTAACCGGTGCTAAATACTTTTTCCGCCACCACCTCGGACGACAATTTTTATTTATTCTAATCCAGTTCGCAGTTAACACTCGCGGTTTATCGTAAAAAAGCGTGTGATGTTGTGAGCTTTCGTGTGTGAAATTAGCAATGGCGATATCCGTGAATAGAGCTGAAAGCTGAAACCCCGAGGTGGAAGTTGAACGGTGGACGGCGGGGCGGTTGTGTTAAGAACGAGAGGAACGGAGCGGACAACGAACCGCCCGTAGTGTTGTTTGTGACCAAAGTAGAGGGGTACGCTATCTGTCTCTCCCTCTCTCGGTCTCTCTGTCTCTCTCACCACTAACACGGTCGACGGAGAGGCGAGAGAAATATCTTGTTTTTTTTTTGTTTGTTTTTGTAACGTCGCAAAGGTTGGAAAAATCACGAAGTTAATAGAAGGATGGTGAACGTAATTTTCAATGTTTGTGAGGACGCATAGAGGCGATCGCCGGCGAGACGCCCGAACCATCTTACGGGGCCAATTTTATAACACATGTTTCGGGCCCCACAAGAGCCGTATTACTTTTTCTTTCTTTTTTTTTTTTTTTTTTACATGTCGCGAACATCTCACCAATACTATAATAACTCCCGTGTGTTTGGCCCGTGAAAAATCTTCACGGTCTTACGTATAACGTGAAACGATATATATATATATATATATATATATATACGCACACATACACATATAATACATACATATATGTGTATATTGCCTCGCACGTACGTTCATCAAGTAAATCAACGAGTTTGTAATTAACGGAAAGGAAAGAAAAAAAAAAAACAACAACATACGTATGAAATTTGTCTTTTTGGAAAGAAAAAGAAGAAAAAAAAAAAAGAAAAGAAAATCGCTAAAAACGACATCGATGACGTCCATCGGGACGATCTGCTGCCGCGTATATATCGGGACTGAAATATAGGGGGCTCGTTACCCAAAGGCGGCAGTGCGTGGGTGTCGATCACTGTGTGTAACGAGAAGACTTGCTTGAACCATCTCGCTCTCTCACCTCCAAAGTTCCACGTACATAATTCTGCATTCCTGCCAGAAACGTTATTCATGCCAAATAATTCACCACGAGGAAATATCGATACTTGAAGCAAATAGCCCTGTTGTACTCTTGGATTGAGATTTCGGAGTATTTTTTGTTGTTGGTATTTTCAACGCGGTTCTTTTTTTCTTCAATTTTTTTGTCGTGTTTTTTTTTTTTCTTTCCGCCAATTCGTCACTATTTGCCGCGAAAATTGAAACCTGATTGGTTCATCGAGATTAGACGAAAAATCACATTTGTGAAGAGTTATGTGGGACAGGAGCTATGAAATTCACCGTATCACAGAGCCACTGGATATTTTGCATCGAAATTTCGTTCGAGAGTCAATGAAAAAACTAGTCAGAGGGTAAAAGATATTTTTTGCCATTGAAATTCGAGTGCAACGATCGTGACATTGGAAGAATAATTTAGCGCTTGGCCAAAATAACAAGTTCAGCATAAAAATTTGGTGGTTCCTACGGATTTGTTGTTGTTCTTTTGGATACGAGGGTGGTGATATTGTTTCTGAATCATCCTCGAGGAAAATCTCGAGCCCCAGGAGGAGGAGGAGGAGGAGGAGGAGGAGAAAAATACGAGAACTCGACGAGAATCTCTGTGAGATGCCAAGAGTGAAGAATGGATCGAGTTAGAATTTCAGTATGCGAGAGAAGTCAGCGGAATGTACCGCTCACGTAAACTACGTGAGGGGCACGACAGAGATGTGCTCGCGTGATCCAACCGCCCTTCACCCAGCCCTTGCAACGGCTAACGGCAAAACTTCGAGTCCTCAGACTGCGTCTAATCATCGCGAGACGAGAATAGATACAGGCATACTTCCCAATCCTGGTGGACGTTTGAAATTTTTCAAAGATGGCAAATTCATTCTCGAATTGTCACATAGACGCGATGGTGATCGTACCACGTGGTTTCCGGTGCCTAAAAAAACTTTTTGGCCACCGGCTAGCACGACACCCAATAGACAAGAGAGTTCTACATCTCTCAGTGGTAATATTAGTCAATCTTTTCATTTTTAATTTATCATCATTTTTATGTTTTCCTCCATTATCCATCTTTTGTTTTTCAAACTATTTTAATTTTTACCATTTTTCACTTGCCAATTGATAATCAAGAAAATGCCACATTTATTTTAAACTTTCTCAAAGTTTCATTTTTTAAATAGAAATTTATTATTATTATCATTTCTATATTTTGTTCAATTGATCGACATTACGAAGATGGGTAAAAAAAATATTTCATTAGATGATAGCTCTTTTTTGGCAGAAAGAAAAGTCATACCGGAAATTCAATTTTACTTGTTCTTCATTGAAGCAATTTGTAATCGAAGAAGTTGAACATTGAATTTAGACATTATGAATGTTTCTCATTTGTATTGATTTATATTGTGAATCTCTTGTTTCTCATGCAGTTTCGGACGACAATTCCTCGATACAATCAAGCCCATGGCAGAGAGATCATTGTTGGAAACAAGCCAATCCAAGACGTTGCATATCCACGGAATTTAATCTCTACTATCGTCGAGATCCACGAAATCGTCTGTGCGCACATCCACGTTTAGTTGGACGTAAACGTCGACGTCCTCTTGATCCAACGATAATACAAATATTTAAAGAAAGCGCCATTAATTCTCACCGAGATGTATCAACGTTGTCGTTGTCTCGTAAGAACAACAGCGGCGCAATGGGTGGCAAAGGTCTGAGTCTCATAATTGATAAGCTTGCCCGACTTTTGGATCCAAATGTTGTATCACCGCGCAAGAGAATATTACGTGAATTGGAGAGGGTCACACTTGAGGATCAAGCATCAAAGAGACGTGCAACGCCACAACCGACGAATCCAACGAGCGCCCCTGTACCATCACCTAAGCAACTCTCTTCGTACAGTATAACAAGTATTTTGGGCGAGGACAAGCCCAATCCGGAGCCTGGATTTTTGAGAAATTTACTCAAATTAGAGGACGGACAAGCCGTTAAATACTCAACGAGTCATTCCTATCCAAGGACCCGTATTGATCCTTATGTCGCATCGGCAAATACTTCCGTTCATCATCCTCTTTATGGTGTACCGATGTTACCCCCAGGACCCTACAGGGCACCACTCTGGATGCATTATCCACCACCTGTCCATTATCCTCCCCCAATGCCAATTTATGCACCTCCACCATCTCATCCATCCTCACCGCCTGTCCATCATTACAAAGACTACAGGGAACAAGCTCTCACACCTCCATCAGGTACGTTATCGATCAACCATTGAGCGAGAGCACAAAATTTTCTTTTTCTTTTTACTTTCTCTTGATCAATTTTTCGTTTCATTTAAGGTGATGTGAAATTCCAATAAGAGAGAGAGAGAGTGAGAGAGAAAGATACAAAATATCTGGACAATTTTTTTTTAGGGTGCTGAATGTTTTCGAGGAAATGCAATTTTCATGAAATACATAAGGTAAACGCATCAGTGGCCGCACAGCCTATGCTTCATACATTGAAGGAAAATATGTATCCACAGATTAAGGGAGGAGCATAGTGTAAACGCCGCAAAAAATTTACTATTTTTCGGCAATTTATTGCGTAGAATTTATTGAACCAATATTGATGAAATTTTATGAATAATTTATTGTACTATTGAACTACACAGAAAAAAATAATCTACTTCAAAATAGCCAAAAATATAAGAGTTTTAAGGACAAATGTCGAGTTGGTCCGAAAAAAAGTTGTTCCACACCAGGACATCTTGCGTCTGCTATATCTATCGGAATACAAAAAATCAGACAGATTTATTTATGAGTTTACGTTCAGCATATACCTATCTTTGTGTTAAAAATTGAAAAAAATAATCGTAACAATATCAGTAAAAATGTGAGTAAATATGCTGTGAGAAACATCTTAAAGAATATATATGCGAAATTGTAGTCCGATCAGTTGAATAGTTTTTGAGTTTTCGTTTTGAGAAAAACGCGTTTAAAGTTTTCGATTTAGAAAAATTATACTTTCGGCAGATTTACGTCCGATCCAGGCGACGCGCGGTTTCAAAACAGGGCTTTGAATTTTACACTGAGGCTGTTCAGGATATTTTTGAAATGTTATCGAGTATCGATTTATGAAAAAAAAAGTCAATTCCTTTTACCATCTACACTAAGCTCCGACTTTAAACACAGTGTGTGCGACCACAGTTACGTTTACTTTAACACGTTGAGCGCGTAGCCGATTTTGCTCAGCTTTCCATTCAGGCGACCCATCAGTCCCGATGGACCGAAGGCGCGTTTAACGTGTTAACGTGATGTGCAATAAAAATATGTACCAGAGAGACGACATTAGTGACGTTCACGATGGAGTGAAAGAGAGACAAAGAATGGGAAACAGGCTGGATTTTAAAGCAACTTGACTCGGTCGGTAACAAAGCGGCGCTTTTTTATTTTGTCAAAGACCCTTGATATTTTGGACAAATGCAAATTAAGTTTTCGTGTGAAATTAACATACTTGTGAAAACATAATTTTTTTTTGTCCGAAACATCAATCGTTTATGAGAAAATTGGAAACGCGGATTTGTTACGGGCTGTTTTCCATCACCTTGAGAATTTGCCTTTTCACCGATAACGTCCGGCATCCTACAAATCATCGAAAAGTTTTTATTTGCCAGAGACGTAGCTCGAACGCATTGATATTTTGAAGAAAAATAATAATTAACCAACTTTGCCTATAAATTGTAGAGTTTGTTAGATTTTGTTTGTGCCTGAAAACACAAAGTATTATTACAAAAAAATGATTTGCCAGATTTGAGATAGGGAAAATGTCTACATTGGGATTTTAGAGTTACCTTAAATTATTGAATGTTGAATTTATTCTCATAATTGTTGATGATTTAGTGATATTATTAATGTTATCATTTGATTTGTGTATTTTTACAGATATGCCTCTAAATCTGTCGAAGCATGCGGGTTGAATCTCAGGATCCGAAAAGTTGGTGCCTTATCGATGAACAAATTTTCTATGAACACTGCCCGTGCAACGACAATGCGATATGTTAGTATTTTTTTATCCATAAACAATAGTAATGTAACAGATAGGGGATGATTTGTGAGGCCGAAAAAGCAAATGACCGATTGGCATAATTGTACATATAATTGCATAAACTGTTCGACGTAGATATTTTATATTATTATCTAATAATGAATTTGTGAGTAGTATTACAGTAGTCAAAGCTGAAGGTAAAGTGTCGAGTTGAAATTTTTCTTTTTTTTTTCTTTTTTTTTTTGTGCCAAACTCTACCATAACACGTGGAACGTATTTATTTTTCTCTTATTATTACTGAAGTACTCAAGACATGGAGAGTGTCATTTTAGTGTATTTCCATCATCCAGCTTATTTTTAACGTAAAAAAAAAAAAAAAAAATCACAAGAGTTGGCCAGAAAATTTCGATTGAAAACTCGTACGCTTTCCTTTCAACGAACTACGTACTCCCCGTTGCAGCGAGAAGTGAAGAAGAAAGAAAAAAAAAGTGCGTTGTCTCATCCTTGTGCATCTCATTTACAATTACCTTGTTATTCTGATTAATGTTGATGTCATTGATATCATTATTAAATGATACGACTTCCCGTCATAGAGGAATCATAAGAAAGACATAGGATTATGTACAGAAACAGATATTACATATATATTTAGGACGTGAATTATTATTACGAGAACAAAAAAAAAACACATGTAGTTCATCGGTTAATTTAGATTAAAGGGTTCCAATAATGGACAAACTATAATTATTTATACGGTATCAATGAAGACATGAAAATTAACCGATAGAGAGCGCGAGGCGTGCCTTAAAATAGTTTTTTAAAAAAATAAATGAGAAATGTATCAATCCTCCCTCTTCTCCCTTGCAATCCTCATCAAATTGTAAACATTCTCGAGCTATGTACATTGGTTTATTTTGTATGTACATAGATGCATAGAAACGATCTTTTTATCGCTCCATAACACAAGTCTACGTACCTATACATTTGTCGCATTATTTATTCATCGAAACAAAAAACATTTGAACAAAAAAAAACGAAGTGACGTCACAAAGAACGAACAAAAAGTTTTTGAAAAAAAAGGCAAGTTCTACTCAAGCTCTGAGGATCAGTAGTTTATTTTCAATTATCCATTCGCATATACTATCATCGACTCAAGACCACATTTTTTTCGAGTATGTGAATGTTGCGCGTGAGGAATTGTATAAAAAAGACTAATTTCATAAATATAAATATTTCGTATACTAAAAGAAGACTCGAATTCTTTTTTTCTTCCTCCAACATTAATATCAAAAATTGAAAAATGTAAGAACGACGATTATCGACGCGCCAATTTTTGAATTGACGCCATGTTGAATCTTCATAGGGAATTTGACGCGAAAATGAAAGAAAAAGTCCCAAGATACAAATCCCTATAGTAAATACCGAAAGAAGAGCGCGAATAGATCGTTGACGATTCAAGTTTAATGACTATATTTTTTAAATGTTACAACAAATCTCAATCTCCTCTCACTCGTGAATCGTCGAAAAATAACGTATACCATCAACAAATGGAAGCACCAGAAAAAGAGAACTGGCGTCTGATAGATGTGAACGTGAAATACATGTTGGAGTACGTGAGTGTTACGCATGAGCATTGTATAGAAAATACTCGTTTGATAAATACAAATATTTCGAACAGTGAAAAAAAAATTCAAATTTTTCCGTCTTCCTGGATAACATTGATATCGGGCATTGACGAAATAATGCAAAATATCGGCAATAATCGTCGCGCCGATAATTTTTTAATTGACGCCATGTTGAATGATCCTAGGGAATTTGGCGCGAAAAATGATTCAAAGAAGAAAAAGTCCCAAGATACAAAACCCTATAGCAGAAATGAAAAAGGAAGAGCGCGAATAGAATGTTAGTGATTCAAGTTCAATTTGATATTATAAAAATGTTGCAGCTAATTTCTCAACGGACGTTAGCGTATCGTTAAAAAAATACTACGTCGTACACATTGCAATATCGAACTGGGAGAAAAACAGAACCGGCGTCTCCATAGATTCAAACGTGGAATACAAATCGGCCATGTTGGACGTCAGCAGAGTGTCTCTCTCTTTCTCTCTCTTGTCGATTCGAATTGCCATCCACCCAGAGGCGAGAGTTGCTGCCACTTTTGCCCGGTGGTGTTCGACCATTCGGAGGTCTCCTACTCTTGGACACATGTCCCCCTGGCCCCTTTGCGGAACGAGCGAGTGAAAGAGAGAGCGAGAGAATTGTCGTGTGAGCGGTGAGCGCAGTAGCGCCAAAGAACGCGCAGTCGTTGCGTGGTATAGCTGCAGTTGAGCCGCGAGTTCCGTGCTCCTTGGTTCGTTGTACAAACACCTCCTCTCTACCTCTCTGCTAGTGTATTTAGTCAGTCAAAGAATATATACCTTCGCCGAATCTTTAATACGATTTTTGCGCGGGTTTTCCAACGGAAAAAAAAAAGTATCTTCGTCGCGTCTTGACGCGCCTCTTGACGATGTTACCGTGTGTGCATATTCTCGAGTTTTTCACGGTAAAACGGAAGTAAACTGAGGTGACCCCCAGAGGGGCCCCAAGTACGATAACGGCGTGCGAGAGGGTTCTAGGGTGCTTTTAGTGAACGAACGACGACACAAAGTCGTACAATTCGGCGGCAGAGGGGGAGTCAAAGAGACTCCTCTCTTTCTCTCTCTCTCTGGCCCTGTGTACTGTGCGCGAGTGTGTGTGTGTGCCACCCGTGTCGTCTCTCTCTCTCTTGCCGACTCGCTCTAAATGAAAATGGCGGTCTTCCCTTGAGCACGGTGCGACACGGCCACTGACGATGCTCGATGTTTTAACGGACACGTGAAGAGAGAGAGAGAGACAGAGAGAAGTGGAGAAAAAAACGAAAATAAAGACAACTCCTGACCGGAGTAAACCATGTCGTGATTCTGTAGGAAACAACAAACAAACCAAAAAGAAACAAAATTTGAAACAAAAAAAACACCTCAAGCCCTTTAGCGTGTTCGAAAAGGAGTGAATAATTGCTACGGGAGAGAGAAAAAGATTCCTACACGCATAGAAGTGGGCAAGCGAGCTTTTTGGGGCCGGGCGGGGGGAGGGGGAGTTTATTAGTGATACGGCGGCGTATTATAAAACGTATTACTACTGATGTGGCTCGAAACAAACACGATGGAGTGACACGGTGAAGTGTTGACTCTCACGAGAGAAGAGAGCGAGAGAAAAAGTACCAAGTGAGGAAAAAAGTGAGTGCGTGTGTGTGCCCGCTCGAGAGAGAGAGAATAGAAGAAAAGAGAGAGAGAGAGAAGTGGCCAAGTGTCGTCGGGCGATTACCGCGGCGTGGGGTATTCGCGCGTAAGGAGAAAGACAAAGTGCGTGATAGAAAGAGAGAGAGAGAGAGAGAAGGAGGAGGAGGAGAGGCCTCCATGCCGATGCCGGCCGAATATCAAGATAGCCACGGGAACCACGAGAGCGCAATTTTCGGGCTCGCGGCCCCAACACAGGACACCAACAACATGACCGCCAACATGTACCGGGTTGGAGGTAACGTTCAAAAAAATTGCTATTTTTTTTTTTTTCTTTTTTTGTCAATTTTTTTTTTTTTTTTTTTTTTTTTTTCGCACCAAATTCGTAATTGCGAGATTATTTCGAACTATCATATATATTGTTATCGATCATCATATTATCATTAGCGACGATAATTTTGGTTTTAATTAGGCGCACGAAAAAATTAATGTTTGCAAATGGCATCGCGATGGCGTCCCCTGTTCTCATTCTCTCCCCTCGCCTCTGCCGTACACCCCTCGATCTCCCCCCCCCCCTCTCCCCACTTCCTCCTCCTCCTCCCGCCACCTCTTTGCCCCGCTGCGTCCCAACACGGTGCGCCTCATCTGGATCTTCCCCCCCCCCCCAGCCCCTCGCTTCTTGGCGTCCCGTACGTCTGCTCGGTTCACCCCCCCCCCCCCCCCCCGTTCCCTCGCACTCTGTCCCCCCTGCCCCCCGACTCTCGTTGCTCCATGTCCTCCCGCTAGCACTCTCTCCCTTCCACCCAACGACATCTCCCCCTCCCCCGCTCCTCTTTCCCCGCTCCCCGGTAGGTCATGTTAATTCTTGGCCCAATGAATTCGACGATTAACGCACTCTGTCTCGTATCAATTTTCTTCTATGTCATTTTGAAAAATGTTTCTCGAATTTTTAACGTTGCATATCTTAAGGGCAGAGCCCTTTCATCCCCCCCCCCTCCCCCCACCCCTCCCATCCTATCCCAGTTCGTTACTTTATTTGTAGGGTTCCCCTCGCGACAGACGCAATTTTACTGAGGCTACGCGAATTTCCGTTACGCACGGACGTTTTTCGACCGAGAGCCGAACCCGCGTCGAACGTCTCGTTTGTCGAGCTCTCTCTCTCTCTCTCTCTCTCTCTCTCTCTCTCTCTCTCTCTCTCTCTCTCTCTCTCTCTCTCTCTCTCTCTCTCTTTCTCTCGGTGGCTTTCTGTCCTCTCTCGGGCTTGAGAGAGATAGACAGAGAAAGAGAATGTTTTCGATAACTTTTTTTTTTTTTTCTGTCGATACATCCAAATTTCCGAAGAGAAAATAATGTCGATGGATCTCATACGAGCCTCGTTTGGGTTTTACTACGCAGCATGCACGTTTGGATATTCTTGGATCGGTTCGATTGTTTTTCTTTGTCCCGAGACTTTTTTCGTTAATTTTCGTTTGTCCTTGCCATTTATGCGCGATAACGCGGTGAGGACACGTTCGAATTGAGCATTGTACGTGAAACTCGAAGAGGCTCTGTATGGCAGCAGCAGGCAGCACGAGTTCTGCGGGCAGAAGAGGGGGAAATTTTCATTAACGCGAATATTTGGAGAGTATCTTGGTTAATATTTCATTTCATTACTACAGTCAATAAACACTCATACTTTTATATATATATATAATGAGAGAGAGAGAGAGAGAGAGAGAGAGAGGGAAAATTTCGACGTAGGTCCTCTATTCAGGGTACAATTTCTATAGCAATAAAACCTTCCATGCTCCCCTTTTAGACCTGTTTCCCCCACTCCAGCTTTGGGTACTGGACAGTTGTGCCCAAATGCATGAATCCTCCTGAGAGCCATTCGAAAAAAAAAATATTTATATATATAATATATATCTCGCTCTTACATTAAAGCGCATAGTCCGAATCAAATGAATCTTGGCACGATAGTGAAAAAAAAAAATTTCTTGCTTCATTTTTTGTTGGCCAAGCAAAAATGTTTCAAATCTAGTTAATGGCACGTGGACTATCCCGGTATACAATGTGGAGAAACAAAAATCGTGAATCATTTTTTTTTTTTTTTCTCGTAAGTGCTTTGAGATTTTGAGAATAATATAAAATTTTGGAGAATGCAGGATTGAGAGACAAAGTCCGTAAGAGTTGTCCTGTCCTCGAAATTTCAAAAAAATTTACATTATCTTAAAAAAATTGAAACTTATAAGATGTAATTATGCATGGATGTTCTTCTGATCTCTATAGTGTGTATTTTTTTCGTACAATCGTGACAAGACTTTTTTTTTCTCCATTATCTATGAAACTTTGCATGCTATCGAGATCCTTCTCTCGATTAAGAAAAGACAAAAAAAAGATTTTCACGTATATTGATAATATTTTATTTTCAGATTACGTTTACTTCGAGACATCGTCCACATCTCCTTATCAAATACGAAGGATAGAGGAGTTGAACAAGGTGATTATTTATCACTATCAATTTATCTCTGAAAAACGAAACGCAAAACGAGCAATTAGTCAGTTATATTACTAAATGGGCCGATATCTGCATTAAGGCGAGCTGACAACTCGCTCAGTCGGTAATAACAACTGTAATGCATTTTTTTCAAAGTTGCATTGATACTTTGGGAAAACGCAAAGTTCCATAGGATGGAATTTTCAATTGTGCGTAAAGTAAAACTTTACGTTTTCTCGAAAGTCGAAGGAGACTCGAGAAAAATTGGATCAAAGATTGAGGGTGGGGGAAAAGGCAGAATGAGAGATTTATCTCGCCTTAAGGGGAGACTATAGTGACTTTTTGAGTTCTCCTACCCATTTTAACACGGGTAAGATTTTAGTGGGAAAGACTTGAGCTTTTTTCGCCAAGCGTGCACATTTTTTTAATCTACTTTCACATGAAATTTCCAGTTTCAAATCATTTTATGGATTATTTGCAGAAATGCAGAAAATTATTTCCGGAAAAAAAAAACACAAAATTTTACAAAAAATCTTCACCAATTCAACATCTACAATTCTGCTTACCGGATTTCTAATATTCAGCGAGCTACAGAAATATTTCGTGATTGAAATTGGAAAACAAAAACAAACATAATTTTCCTAATATTTTAAATAATTATTGCGCATAATGTTTAAGCTATTTTCACACGAAATCTCTGAAAGTTTCAAAGTAATTTATGGATTATTTTCCGAGATATATGCAAAAATAGCATAAATATGAAAAAAAAAAAAAAAGAAATTTGGTAAAGATTTTCACAAATCCAACATCTACAATTCGATTATCGAATTTCATATATTTAGCAATTTACAAAATATTTCCCGGATAAAGTTGGAAAATCGAAAATAAATAGGCTAAATAGGCTAAATAGGCTTTTTCTTCCTTCGCACTAAATTCACTCGGCAAATAATCGACGATATTCTATGAGACTTCCAGAGATTTCAAGTTAAAAGAACTTTTAACTAATATGCAAATTTGGTGAATAACACCATAAGGGGTAAAAAGTCCAAAAGTCACTATAATTTCTCATCCAAGTCACTATGTAGTCCTTCAAGAAAATTCAAAAAATAAAAAAATATAATTGAACATATAAACTTTATGCGATATGAAATAATTCGTTATCGATCTAACATTGAATTGTAGACATCAGAATTTCATCAACTCGATCAGGGTTCTCTCGAATCATGGATCGAATTCAAATTGAAATATTCAATTAAACATTAGTTTGATCAACAAATTAATAATAAAGTTCGTGATTTGTTAAATATCTTTATTTCAATTAAATTCCTGATCCAGAGATTTGGATGAAATTGAAATATTGAATTAAACATTAGTTTGATCAACAAATGTTAATAAAGTTCGTGATTTGTTAAATATCTTTATTTGAATTAAATTCCTGATCCAAATCTCTGGTTGAGTGTACGAATTCCTGATGTTGAATAATTCGATCGTAGATCGATATGAAGAGACCAAATTTTTTATAGAGAGATTCGATACAACCTACTAAAAATTTTATTTGATAATTTTGATAGCAGCTCGATAAGAATTTTCATTTTCTTTTGATGCTCATTTGATATATCGATAAAATTTAACCCTCAAATGGTACACTGGTGTGTATAGGCACCAGAAAATGAGTGCATTTTGGTCGAAGCATGTGAATAAAACACAAAATCCCAATTCGCACTAGTTGTAGCGTTTACGTATGCTGGGATGAAGTCTACCGTTTGAGGGTTAAATGTATCGATTCTTATTTCATATCCAATAACAATTTAGGGAGAATAAAAATAAACTTTCGAGTAGGAAACAAAAAATATTACCATTCGTTATTTTTACTATTTACTATTCGATATTTTTTTTAATTTTTAATTTTTTTTTTACAGACGGCCAGTGGTAATGTTGAAGCAAAGGTCATGTGCTTCTTCAGGCGGAGGGATTTGCCTTCCACCTTGATTATGCTTGCTGACAAGCATCAGTGTGAGTAAAACTGCATTTCGACCTTATCGCTCGACAATTGTTGCGTTTCGCGCCTAGGACTTATTTTAGCCTGATAGGTACCCTTTAATCTATGGAAATACCAATGCGACGAGCAACAATTTCACGAGATAGAATCATATCAATAACGTCCTCGATGAAAATTTACACTGAAAGACACGAGAATTTCATTTCGAACTATACCGAAAATCGCCTTTAACTAAATAAAATAAAAATAAAAAAACACATTTCGTCGCAGTAAAATAGTTTTATAGCTACGAAGAAAATTTATAGTCTCACTAGCCTGGCTATAAAAATTGAATTTCGTCGTTAAATTTAACGCATAAACTTCATAACGGGGAAAAAAACAACAACAACAGCAAAACTATTCGATTAATAATCGCGAGGTATTCGCGAATACCTTTACTTTAAGCGCGAACCTTCTAGTATTCAAAATGGCGTCGCAGTGTTTGAGAGCATGTAGCGTGAACGAAAATTTCAGGCTTAATACGGTATAAAGAGCTGGCTCGAAAACAAATGAACCATTTTCATTGTCCATGCGGGAAGGAAATACGAAGAGAAAAATTATATAAAATAAAATTGGATCCTCTTCAATCAAATGGAATGTATTAATTTGAAATCGAATGCATATCCAATAAAATGCATTCGTATATTTAATTACAAAAAAAAAATATATATATATATTCTGTTTGACTCGAATTCAACATATTTCATTGAAATAAAATTTATTTTGTCAAATTTCAAATTATACCATTTGGTTGTATTTTATTATTCAATTTTAATAGATCTCTATTCTATTTCAATGATTGTTTATATTATAATTAATTTATTTCAAATCACTAAAATTCTATTCAGACAATTAATATTATAATATGATTATTCTATTATATTTTGATGGATAATTTAATAGATTTAACGGATGTTTCTCATACATTTGAATCGAACATATGATTTATGTTCGATTCAAATAAATTTATCTTTCATTCAAATGGATCACCATTTGATTTTAATAAATTATCGCCTAAATCTCTTATCGATTCAAATAAATTTCCTCTTCGTTCAAACAAACATCCATTTCATTCTAAAAGATCTATTTTTCTCGTTGTATACATACAGTATCGGGTACGCACATTTCGTGCATTGCGTTACGAGTAATTCTCGTTGTTCACGCAGCGTGTAACCACGGCCAGTAGTCGCCAGTCGCGCGTGCATATAAGCATGCAAGCGTCTCTCTCTCCCTCTGAAGCTTCTCCAATGCGTCCAGGCTCAACTAAGAGAGGAGAGTGGAAACTCGCAATTTTTTTTTTTTTTTTTTTTTTTTTGCTTTCGTCCCTTTTGCTCTTGCCCTCGCTCTTTTCGTTTTTTTTTTTTTTACCATCTCCGCCGCAGCTTCGTTTCTGTCTCTGTCTCGCTCTCTCTTTTCCTCTTTCCAGGAATGGCAAAGATAATGAGACGCGGGGATTTGGTGGCGGGAGGAGGAGGGGGGGGGGGGAGGGGGGATCGTATAATAAGTAAAGTTGGGGAGGCAGGTTGGGGTGGGTGGTAAAACGAGATGGGGGATGTATCGATCTGCCGGGGGTGAGTAAGAGGGTGGCAGAGAGACCCTCCTCTCTCTCTCTCTCTCTCTCTCTCTCTCTCCCCCCTCGTACTCTCCAACTAAATGAATGACTGACGCAGGGGTTGCGTGGGTATGTGTTACATATACACTCTCACGGTAAAGCAATCCTCAACCCCCGCATGGTATACCACTTACACAGATCCACGGTCACACCACATTTTCCATATATACGAAGGAGGCTCTCGCTGAGAGCGTCGAGGGAAAGAGTGAGAGAGAGAAAGAGAGAGAGCCCTCTATACACGTATGTACGTCCGGACGATGAGGTGGCCAAGGGGGTTACAGGGAGGACGAGTTCGGAGCCGGCGGGTCCCGCTAGCCATCTTCATTTTAAGCATTCGCTCTCTCATCCCCTTCACTCCCTCCCCATGTCCCTCATTCCCTTTACCACTGGTTGTCCACCTACCCTTTTCACCCTCTCGCTTCCATACCACCCACACAATTTCCACCTACCACCCTTAGGGGGTCTCCCTGTCCGGCGGTATTTGCCCGCAATCGGACTCCCTCTCGTACTCCCAACGAATAGTCGAAATACTCCCGGTACCTCGAAAATTACTCTGATCCCCCCCCCCCTCCCCCTCCCCGCGCCACCCGCCACCCCCTAATCCCACATCCACCCTGTGTTCTCTTTCTACCCCCCGCCACCCGTCCGCCCGCCCCTCCGTCGTCCTTGCCCCGGCGAAACTCTGGAAAATTCTGTGTGTACCGGATCCCCGAGTCTGTAATGACGATCACAAACCTTCTCCTTCTTCTCCCCGTCCTAGGAAGTCTCTCCTTATGTTTTACCGAATCGATCGAATGTCTAGCGCGATCTTTTCACGTGTGTGTGTGTGTTTTTGCGTGTATGCTCATGGACGTTCAGTACGTGTACCTGCGACTCTTTAGTCTCGAGTACCAGACGCCATTTTGAGTACAAAGCGGGTACTGTCCCTTTTGCATGTTTATTGAAATACGTGTATAAATTCAATAATGCAAATTTCAAGCCGAAATTCTCTTTTCTCAGAGGCAAAGAAAGAGATGAAATTTTATTTCTATTGGAATTATTCGATTGCATACAGTCGAAGAATAGAGAAAAATGGAGAAATAAAAGTTATCTTGTTCTGTAAGGAGGAAGATAAGTTTGAGCCATGTGAAGACTTTAGTGTAAAAATGATCGTCTATCGATGGTCTAATACCAGAAAGGCATAATAAGTTGCTTTTACACGAACGCGATACGAATTTTGGGTCATCGATATTTACTTTGTCTATTCTTTTGATTCTCAAGTTTAATATCATAAAGAAATTAATTTTTTTCTCTCAATTTCAAACGAATATACTTTCTTCGTGTATCCATACATGATATACTGGGGTAAATAAGCACCCCGTACCTTTTTATACAGACCTCACGGTGTATTCGTAGTTCAATTTTTTTTTGTATCTTTTCGTTCGAAAATAACAACAAGATTGAGTGCTTGGAAAAAAAAAAAAAAAAATTAAATGTGACTTGACAAAATTGGGCTCAGATGTATTGAGAAATATCAGAGTTTGCTTAGAGTAAACATTGACGGTCGACCACATGTTGCAGTTACTTGAGGGGTTACCACTGGTTGGGAAACACAACTAGAATTTTCAATTCCTCACTATAAAAATTTGAAAAAAAAAATACAGCTCAAATGGGCATAAAAAAGTAGGAAAAGATTAGGGTAAAAAAAGGAACGCAGACAAATGATACGTTAAAAAAATATATATTATGAAGAAGAAGAGAAATAGTAGAGTCGGTTTTTTGTCATAAAAATTACAGTGGCAAGCGTGGAGCAGCAGAGGTCAGATTCTCCTGCGAGTACGCAGAGTCAGAAACTCGAAACACCAGACTCGACTAAGGAAATGACTAGTAAAGATGGGATTGGGCCCAAAATGATGAACAAAGGGGGAGGTAAAGGTGGCTGGCTGAAAGCCCCACTATCTGAGGCCCACGAGCCCCACGGTGAGTGAGAGCAAATGATAAAAAAATAAAAAATAAATTGACCATTGCAGACGAATCCGTACAACGTGTAATATTTGGGATAACAATTTTTCAATGAAATTCGCTCATTCACTATATTTCAAACGTTATTTCTCAACTTTGAGACGTCTTCAACTGATTTTCGTTTCTTATTTTCTGAATATTTTAAGTGCAATAAATAAATATTGCAGAAAAAAAAATTAGGTAAATCCACAAGAAGCCTAACATCGATAAAAATTGAACAAATTGATGAATTGACACAAAAGAGCCATTCAATAAATCATACAGATGTAAAAAAAAAAAGATGAAAAAGGAACTTGAAAAAAATTAAATCTGTAGCTTGAATATCCATTTTTCGCGGATTGGTCAAAACAATGAAAATACACATTTAACTTTTGATGCTCGTTTGTAAGTTTTGTTTTTTTCTTTCATTACATGCCCATGATGATAAAAGGCTACTGAATCAGCAGCAGGATTTTCGTTAAATTCTTTGTAATCTTGGTGAAAGCCGCTAGTTTGGGTAATATTCACTGTAAGGCCAAAGAGACAATAATTTGGGTTTATGTCTAGTACTCTCGCATTTGAGACACGATGCGAAAGACCAGCAAAATGCTGTTACACGAAAATACGAATGTACAGCAGTGCCCATACATTTTCGTAGAATATCGCGATTTTTAATTTTGTTTTTTGTATTGTCATCATTGTGTGCGAAACATGAGGCATTTTCGTTTGATTTTACAATATAAAAAATGTCGATTATATCGCCATTTGTACTTTGCGAAATATCCACGAATTTGCCAAATGGTTCGTATACATAATTCAACGTACATATATTATATACATATATCAATGGTTCATCGAATTAGGTGAATCCTGCTGCATTCTATGATGATTCTTTAGTAATCTGAGGCTATCCCGTAAAAACAAAAATATATCTCCAGTAGTAATCCCGTTTTTATTGTTTCAAAATATTTAAAAAAACAAGAAGCCAAAAAAATATAATCAACTTTCCTTTATATTTTACATTGCCCATTTTTGCTAGTTCATTTTCATTTGGTATTTATGAGTTTTTATTGATTCTGCTATTACACGACGTTTTGTTATAAACATTTATTCATAATCTCATACGACGAGATAATATCGCAAATTTTCATCAAGAAACAAAATTCTGTTCTTTTGATTCAACACGACGTTATGCATCGAGTTTGCGATAAAGTTATGCAAAATAGTATCATTGCCTGGATGACGATATTATTTTTTTATTTTTTCAATATTCTAAATGTCTTTGATCGAATATAGAATTAATATCACGTGCCATTGCGAGGCACAAAATAAAAATTTCTGCAAAGTTTTGTTAAATATCTCAGCTTTTTTCTGTATATTTCTCGACTATTTTTTGTAGTTTTGTTTTTTATGTATAAACGTAGCATGACGAGAAAGAGCATCTCGTGCATTGCTTGTATTTCTGATCGGTTATCCCGAATGTTAAATTTTTATTTATTTGCTTTTTTTTTTTTGTTTAAATCGCAGGGATGGACGAGGGTATCGTTAGTGGAGGCGGTGCGGCCGAATTAAGTACGAAGCAACGTCACCAAATGAAGCACAGAGAACTGTTCCTGTCTCGGCAGACCGAGACTATGCCAGCGACCCATATTAGAGGCAAATGTTGTGTAACCTTATTGAACGAGACCGAGTCCTTGCTCAGTTATCTCAACAAGGAGGACTCTTTTTTCTATTGTTTGGTTTTTGATCCTACTCAACGCACGTTACTCGCCGATAAAGGTAAATTGAAGAAGAAGAAGAAGAAGAAGAAGAAGAAGAAGAAAATATAAAAACGTTTTAATAAAATTAAACTTTCAGGTGAAATAAGAGTGGGCAGTAGATATCAGGCTGATGGTATATCGCCAACGGCACTTACAACGGCCGAGAGAGAAGCCGATCCACGAAGATTACAGGACCTCGAGACGTTAGTATGGACGCCACGGCATTCGTTAACGGATCGTCAGATTGATCAATTTTTAGTCGTCAGTCGTTCGGTTGGCACTTTTGCTCGTGCTCTTGATTGCTCGTCATCCGTTAAACAACCGTCTCTTCACATGTCAGCTGCTGCAGCGTCACGAGACATCACCCTTGTGAGATGAATTATTATTTTTATACATCAAGTAAAAAAAAAATTCAATTAATGGACAGTCAAGATTTTTATTGACGATATTTTGAGTTCTTACTTTTTATGCTTGGAGTTGATAATATCGTCGGTGATTTTTCTTTTTCCAAAATGGTCAAAATATTACTTGATAATTTTTCAATAAATCATAAATTGTTTGAGAGTTTATTCTTTATAAAAATATCCATCGAGATGATCTTAATTTTTTATATGGTTGTATCGTTGAATTGCCTAGTTTCACGCTATGGACACGTTGCATCGGCATAATTACGACGTGGCAAAAGCAATGTCGTCGCTGGTCCCGAGTTCTGGTCCGGTATTGTGCAGAGACGAGATGGAAGAATGGAGTGCATCCGAGGCAAATCTTTTCGAAGAGGCTCTTGACAAGTATGGAAAGGATTTCTCGGATATTCGTCAAGATTTTGTAAGCATTTGGGATCAATAATAGTAAGAATGCTCGTGGTTGGTTGAGATTTTTTGATTGCCAAACTTGTTAAAAAGTTGGGGGCGATTTCTCAGAGATTTGTCAAAAAAAAATTAAGCATTGGGGAGAATAACAGCGAGAATGCCCTCACGGTTGAGATTTTTTAATCGACAAACTTTATAAAAAGTTGGAGGCGATTTGTCAGAATTTTGTAAGCATTGGGGAGAATAACAATGAGAATGCCCGAATCGTTGAGATTTTCTGATTGGCAAAACTCGTCGTTGAAAAATTGGGGGATCGTTTTCATCTAACGTATTTTTTCTTTTTTTTTTTCAGCTACCATGGAAAACTTTGAAGAACGTTATCGAATATTATTACATGTGGAAAACGACGGATCGTTACGTTCAGCAAAAGAGAGTAAAGGCAGTTGAGGCAGAGAGTAAACTCAAACAGGTTTACATACCGAATTACAACAAAGCGCCGGGCTCGGGTAACGCGCCAACATCAGCGACTATTATGCCTCTTGGTAACAGCAATAATAACAGTAACGGAAAAGCTATCAGTGTACTGAATGGCAGTAGTAACGGCAATATTACGAGCGACTGTAGTGGCATGTTAATGGTAGGATTGGGCGGTAAACCATGCGAGAGTTGTCAGAGTTCACAGAGCCCACAATGGTATGCTTGGGGACCAACTCACATGCAATGCCGTTTGTGTCAGCCATGCTGGATGTACTGGAAAAAATATGGAGGGCTCAAGGTAATTTGGGAATATTCTGCAACTCTTTTTGTCGTAACTTTTCCATATTATTATTTTTAATTTTCTTACTATGTGATTTTCTCCCTAAAATCTTACACAGCACTTTGATGAAATTGATCTGAGTTGGTCGAAAAGAAAAAAAACCACGTCTTTTGTACGGTTTTATTTAATGTGGCAAAAAAGTCGTTCAATAAATCGCTCTTGAACTACTTTCGAAATAACTGAAACAAATGAAGAATGATTTTTCATGAACTTCAACCAATCTTGATAATCTGCAAAGATGATAAAAAAAAATTCATAAATAATTCTCAAAATTTATCTCAAAGTAACGGCCCCAAATCACCACTTCAACGTGTCAGCTCGATAAAAAATAATTGAATATTATGATTATCAGACATCACAGGCGAATATAAGAAAAGAAATTATACTTTTTTCCTAATTACTTGGCGCCGAGATGCTGCCGCGTCTCTTGATTTTTTTCTCAAATTGTCTCATAAAGTCTAAAAGGTCTCTAATTAATTACATGATTCAGATATCTTATATCAAATCATACCCTGTAAAAGTTTAGCATTCAAACACGTTTCTTTGCTTATTTCGAAGATAAAAACTGATAAAATATATGGAAAAGTTTGACAAATGATGGAGTGAAAATTATAATTAATTAATAAAAGTTGGGCGCCTTTACTGACAGTATTTTTAAAATGGTTTTTCGAGCAGGTACCGTCGCGCATAGACGATACAGATTTGGATCGAAAACGGGGCGGTGTCGGCTCCGACGAGGAGAGCAAAGGTATGAGCGGTGCTCACAGGCCTCATCGTTGCAGCATACCAGCCTGCGGCAAAGAATTCAAGCTCAAAGCTCATCTGAGCCGTCATTACGCGAGTGCGCATGGTGTCGATTTGCGCGGCAGCGGAATTGGCGGTGGTGGCGGTAGCGGTTCACCACGTCCTGTAATGAAAACTCGTTCGGCATTTTATTTACGAACATCGGCACTGGCACGTGCAGCACGAAGACTTTGTGCTGCACAATTGCGCACACGTCATGCAGCACGTGCTCCACATCAACCTGTAAATGCTGCACCGTTGCGACATTTGTGCACATCGCCACAATTGACCTCGAAGAATCCTGCTGAATTGCGAATTCTCGCACGAGCCGTTAGACCAAGACCTCGTCCACGTGTTACTGACATTGCAACGCGTCTTGGTGATCATCCGTCGCCAAAACAACCTGGTGAATGGGCCTGGCTCGAATTAACCGCACCTGGACAACGCAAACAACCTGATCGTGTCTCGTTTCCACGACCGCCCAAAGCACCTGGTAAGAATTGTCGCATCTGCTCAATAAATCAACATTAAGGGTTTTTTTTTACCCAAAGACTGAGATACCCTTAAATTTTTACGAGTTTCTCATGACAATTCAATTCGACTATCATGAACTCCGTAATGAGATCTGATGAATTTTTACAGACCGTTTGCCAATAATCGTGCTATTGAAAAAACTAAATTGAGTTCCGTTCGATTAGGATTTGATTTAGTGTTTATGATATAATTAATAACTTTGAATTCGTCGAAATATTTGAAAGATAACTGACGTTTTTGAATTTTTTCACGTCAAGGATATCGTCACTTTTATAATTCGCTAATTTCGATGAGGTGAAATCGTATGCGACCATTCATAGAAAAAACTGAATACGACCAAGGAAAAGCAAACTTTTGAATAAACTTTTTTCGAGAGTTAAACGCAAATGATGCCTCTATTGACACGAAGATAAAATATAAAAATATTTAACTCTATTTTTTAGGCAGAATAAAATCTTGGAATTTACGACCATTTACGACCATTTTGACATTTTGTTAATAGACGGCAGTCTACTGTACGAGAGAGTGCCAAATAAGCCGGAAATCGACAGATTGCCTCTTACTCCGCCTCAACCGCAACCCGCGATGCAGGCTCAACAGACAATCTTGAAGCGCACGAGGCCGCCTTTCGACGAGATTAATGGCTCGGATGGTAAGTTGTGCCCGGGTTTTATCGCATCCTTCATAAATAACATTTGCGTGAAATTTAGTAAAAGTGATGAGAAATTCTATTAGCAATGTATGAAATACACAAGTCATTGTCGTTCAAAACGTTAAAAATAAATCGCTCGTTTCATTCGTTAGAAAATTCGGCATTGGATGAATCGAAATTAATTTAAAAATGGAACATTCTCGACATTCGTCATTTGTCTCATGGACTTTTATATTTTTCAAGGTATCACCCTGAGTGCCGGACTCCCCGGTGGACCTCCAGTTAAACGGGCCCATCATTCACAGCAAGTACATCCAAAACACGGTTTGGAGCATGCAACACCGACGGTTGTACCCCTAGCACCACCGCTTAACGGACGAGCCGCTCATCCCCACTTTTTACCACACGGACCTCCTCTCTCTAGAAGCAACGCTCGCAAACAGGTCATCTCGTGGATGGACGCACCTGACGATGTTTACTTTCGCGCCTCAGATCAAACAAAGTGAGTTTTCTCATTGCATTGAAGAAAAATTCACCGATGAGAAAAAGTTGTTCATAAATGATTTGCCCTCGAGAAAGAAGCTTTTTTAATGGATTAAAAAATGAATGGAGCAATGTGCAAATTTCTAAATTGCAGAACGCATAAAAAGTTTTAAGTCAATACCTCGAAATTCTTTCAAGGAACATTGGGAGGTATTTTTGGAAAATTCAATATGTATTCACTTCTCTCGATTAGCACCAAATTGAATACTTAAAATGCTCCAATGTTGATTCATTTATGTATAAAGTTTTACCTTCATAATTTGAAGATGACTCGAGAGTTTTCCCATTCTTTTCGAGTTTGAGCACTTAAAAATATTTTTCAAAAAATATAAACCCTCTTAAAATTAGTAATTTTACATCGATCTGAACGAAAGTCACTCTAAACAAAAAGTTGGCTGATTGCTCTAATTTGTGTGCCAAGTTTCAACGCGATATCTCTGGTCATTCTCGAGTTGTTGACTTTCGCGTGTTGTCAAGGCACACACACAAACATCCAGACATTATTCGAAATGTATTTTTTTGCCTTTTTGAACATTTTAAATATTCTTCCATGAAAATGTCGAAAAATCTTATTTTCATGTAAAAAAAAAAAAAAAAAAAAAAAAAAAATCTCTGTGAACAAGCAAAAAACGTATTTTTCATTTACACGCAATAATTTCTCCGTTATTGCGAATAATTCTCTGCAAATGAGCCAAATTTCGTTTGTTTTTATTTTTACAGAAGAATCCGAAGAACTTTAACGTCGGTAGAATTGCGAAGAGCAGCCCGCAAACCATGGCGCAGATTGCCAACGCCTCTTCATCCTCCTCCACATCCACAAAGATCAATCGCAGCGGCAGCTGCAGCTGCGGTTGCCGCGTCTCGTGGAGGTGGCGGTGGTGGTGCTGGTGGTGACGATATGGTCGTAATTCTCGACTGAAGCGACCTGCATGAAAAATTCATCATGCGAGTTACCACGAAAACAGTCAATTGTGAGGAAATTATGATCTTAAAATTGACAACTGAAATAGGCAGTGTGTGTGTGTTTGTGTTCCAAGTTGCGTCGAAAATCGTCGTTTCCACATCTTTACAACCGTGAGAAAGAGGGAAGCAAGAATAACGAGAAAAAAAACATGGAGGAAGAAAAGCAAATCGTCAAAAAAAAAAAACAACTAGAAGCGTGTGTTGCTCAGAGAGACTGATTCGACAATATTCGGAGTATAAAGTCATTCGTAAAGGGCCAGGAAAAAAAAATGAAAAAAAATAAAGAGTAAGAGAAAGGAACAGTGAAATTTCAGAGACCTCATCGTGTAGAGGCCGTGTCGCTGTTAAAAATGATCGGCGATTAAGCACAGAAAAAAAAAAAATGCTCCGTATGCACGGACAAAGGGACGATTTCTATAAATTTAATGTTGATCGAACTTAACGAATCAAGTCATTCACCGTGAATCATGATTTTCTATTCGTATTAATTAATTATTGTTGTTATTAATAATAATAATTATTATTAATTGAATGTACATAAACATACGTAACACACATTCATACACGCATACACCTGATCCTCGAAATCCTCATCCTCAACGACGATGACCCCTCCCCCCAGAAAATTCCTCCCACGACCCCCGCCAAGACAAACACTTCTGTGTCCACGATCATGGATACCACTTGAGGTTGGTAGATAATTGGTACATGGCGAGCGAGCAACGGCTAATGTACGATTGTGCTTGTCGCGTGTAACGAAGAACGAATGTGAGAGTGCGATTTAAAAAAATAAAAAATGATAAAATAATGAAGGAACAAACGCAAAAAAAAACGGAAGAACGCGAGAGTAAAAGAGCGAGAGAGCGAGCGTGAGAGAGTAAGAATGCTCATTGTGAATATTTTTATTAAATTTTCAAGTTTGATGACTTCCGTCGAAACAATTAATAAATAAACATAAGCATCGCTCGGAAAGCATTAATTGGTCTTGTCGATAACAACAACAAAAACCCAAATTGATTTGTTGAAACTGAGCACAAGATTCTTCGGAGTCCTTTTCTTCGTTATTTGAGTGAATTTTTTTCATTTCCGGTTTAACTAATTTATTGTGTAATATACTTTCGAATTATTGGATATGAGAGCGAAAATTGATTGAGTTTTCGCTTTCGAGGATTTCATTTCGATGATCTTTCGGCTTGAGTTTCAGCAATAACAATTCTATATAAAATGTATCGGTTATATTTTGTTTGTGCTTTTCTTACTGCAATGCGAACATACTCAAGTATCCTGCTCACGTCGGCCATATTGAAATTCCAGCAGTTCGTAAGTACATTTGTAATTTCGAATATTTTGTTTCTAATAAATAAATAAAATACTCATGAAACGAGGATGAATTTAAGGTCAAAGTGAATCGGAGACCAAGATCGATAGAATCCCGCAAAATCGAACATAATATGGATAAATGGCCCCTGCTCACCGCGTCCATTTCGCACGTAGTACTTTTTTGTCCTCATGCACAGAATGAAAGAAAAATAATTCAACGACTGTTTGATATTTGATCATATAGAAATAGATATGTAAAATAATGCAAATAATAAATAGTTTTGAATGAAAACCATCGTGAAAGTAGAACTCACTCACCCTTCAAAGTCATATTTTTAAAAATAAATTATTTGCTCTTCTACTTCGTAGTTCTATACAATATGAAAGTAAAAATCAAAATATAACAACTTGCCCTGTTGAGCTCATCCGTAATTGCCGCTTTTCGACCAAAGTTCTCCTTTTCCCCACCAGATCGCGCTGTTAGTTCCCATTTTGCTCGCATGGCGGCGCAAGTGTTCCCCTTTTTCACATGCCGATGTGCGTCGGATAAGTGCCAGTAATTGAGGTTATAGTGAATTAATAATTGCCACAATCGTAATATAATTGCAACAAAGAATAAAAAAATTCTCGTGTAAAGTGTATCGAACGAGGGTAAATGTTGTGAACACGGGAAAGTTTACCAGAAGCTCGAAAATGTACGATCAACAACAAATGCGTCAAATGGAGCAACAGCAGCAGCAGCACCAGCTCCAGCATCATCATCATCATCAGGAGATGCAGCAACAATCGGTAAATATACAACAAATGCAGCAACAAAATGCAAATATGCAACAAATGCAGCAACAATCGGCAAATATGCAACAAGAAATATCGCCACCTGGCGTATCGCATCCGAATCATCAACAACAATTATCATCCTTGCCCCCGAATCATCAGATGCAATCAATGATGATTCTACCGCCAGGAACTTCACAACCACCACCACCACCACCACCACCACCGATGATGGAACCTCCCCGAACATTGCCCAGTCTCCTAAATATGAAAGTTCACTTACCGAATGATATGCAAAATCAACCACCCCGAGAGGAGCAAGATGGCGATGCTGATCCAGAATCGGTAAAATTACCAGCTGCACTCGAGCAGGCACTGGCATTCAAAAACGAGAGAGCAAAGGAAGTCGGTGCCGATCCAAACGACATATCAGTACCCGGAACATCGCCACCTCGAAATATTTCACGAGAGGATCCATCTCTGGATTTCCCATTGCCGAGTATAATCCCCGTGGAGGATGAAAAACTTGAGACAAAGTCGAGCAAAACGAAAAAGAAGAAGAAGAAGAAGAGGAAGAAACATGGAGAGAATACTAAAGATACAGAGAAAAAGGGTGATGAGGCGGAATTGATAAATGGCAAAGAGGACATGCCCGAGGTCGAGTATGTTCAGGAAATTCCTGGTATTGGCGATCTTGAGCCAATGTATCGACAATTCGCGAGGGTATTTGAGGCTTTTAAGCTCGTCGAGCCGGATTCACGAGGTTTCGAGGGTGCTGACAAGGGTGAGGCTATAGGACAATATCCTCCAGCTGCTGCACCTGTCGCTGTACCGAATAAAATTCCGCCATTGGACGATTTCGACGATGACCTTGGACAGCCTGTTAATCCTCAGGGTCCTGGTGAGAATGGCGTACCACGTTTGTCCAAGAGGAAATTGAAGAGACTGACGAGACTTAGCGTTGCCGAATTGAAACAACTCGTGGGACGTCCCGATGTTGTCGAGATGCACGATGTAACAGCTCGTGATCCAAAGCTTTTGGTCCAGCTAAAAGCTCACCGGAATACTGTCCCGGTGCCAAGACACTGGTGCTTCAAGCGTAAATATCTTCAGGGCAAAAGAGGTATCGAGAAGCCACCCTTTGATCTTCCAGATTTTATAAAACGTACAGGAATCACGGAAATGCGAGCTAGCCTGCAAGAACGCGACGATACTCGAACGCTAAAAGCAAAAATGCGCGAACGAGCACGTCCAAAATTGGGCAAGATCGATATAGATTATCAAAAATTGCACGATGCATTTTTCAAATGGCAGACAAAGCCAAGAATGACGATTCATGGTGATCTCTACTACGAGGGCAAAGAATTCGAGACGAGGCTCAAAGAGAAAAAACCCGGTGAATTATCAGACGAGCTGAGAACTGCGCTTGGTATGCCAGTTGGTCCAAATTGTCACAAGGTTCCGCCACCCTGGCTAATCGCTATGCAGCGTTATGGGCCACCACCGAGTTATCCGAATTTAAAGATTCCAGGATTGAACGCTCCGATACCGGAAGGCTGTGCTTTTGGTTATCACGCGGGTGGTTGGGGAAAACCACCAGTGGACGAAACCGGAAGACCCTTGTACGGCGATGTTTTTGGTGTTGCTCGTCCACCAGGTGGCGATGCACTGGACGAGGAAGTCGATCGTGGAATGTGGGGCGAACCCGAGTCAGAATCATCGGGCGAGGAGGACGAGGATGAGGATGGCGATGAGGGCGCTGATGGTGATGCAGATGGTCGAGAGGATACTGATGCAAGCGGTCTTGTTACTCCTGGGGCTGAGGGTCTCATCACACCCAGTGGAATTACATCAATTCCAGCTGGATTGGAAACACCTGAGACTATCGAGCTGCGAAAGAAAAAAATCGAGAGCGAAATGGAGGGAGGCGATACACCGGCGCTTTATACGGTTCTTCAAGAACGTCGTACTGAGGGTCTTGGTGCAAGCATGATGGGCAGTACTCATGTTTACGACATGACGGGTGCTGCAGGTGGCCAAGCACCACCATCGGTCATTGCCGCGAGACGAGGAATTAGCGGCGTAGCTGCTGAGGCTCGAAGCGAAAAAGATGGCGCTGTTGAATTGGCACTCGATCCCAGCGAATTGGATCTTGACTCTGAGGCTATGGCATCCCGTTATGAGGAAACGATGAGATCACGACAGGCACATCTTAGACGCGAGGATCTGTCGGACATGCTTCAGGATCATGTGCAACGACAAAAGGTTTGCAATTTTGTCCTATTTCGCGTTTTTTTTTTTTTTTTGCATTTTGCAAAGGAGACTAAGAGTATAAAGATATTTTTCGATACTTTACTTTTCACACTGGTTGACTTGGATTCGGATTCTATTGGTGAATGTAACTTTGGATGTGATCAACATTTTTTTAAATTTTATTATTTTGCTCCCTCAGATACAAAGCTTTGTTGTTATGTGTATTTTTATTCGAAATATTCATGTTCCAGTTTTTTAAGTGTTCAAAATTAACAAAATATCATTTATCAATGATTTTTTGGAGATTTGAAATTGTTGAAAGATAGTGACAAAATATTTCGAGCTTTGCAGAACTTTGAATTTGTTAATGATAAATAGTTTGATTCTTATCAATTGAATCGGAATATATGCGCTGTGATAATCAGCCAAATAAATTCACGTTTTGACTAATTTGCAATTTTCCCACTTGAATTAAAATTACACGTACAAGTCACGATTTGAAAAATCTTCCGGATTATTCATTCAATTTCTATGTTACAGAGCAAGAGAAAGAGGCAACAGAATCAAGATGCCAAATCATCGAAGAAATACAAGGAGTTCAAGTTTTGAGTGTGGATCTTGATGATTGAAAAACAAAGCTAAAAAAATCAACGGATTAACGAATTGTGAAACAGCACAATGAGACTTTCCTATCGGACGAATGAAGAATTTATTGTTTTTCCTCACAATTGTCAGATAGACCAAAATGGACGGAATTAAGTTCATCTCGCATTTTGTGTAGTCATTTGTATTTTTTTTTCATTTAAAAAAATAGGCACACACGATTAGGGTCAGAGTTTTTTTCCACGGAAAAAACTCTATCACGAGATACAATATGTACATGATATAGATGAAAAAAATAATTACTTACGACAAATACTGAGTCATCACAATCATTACGCAAACACCTTAACGGAAAAAAAAAAAAAAATCTTTTGGTATGTCGTTAAACGAGATGTTTTTTCTCGTTAATGCTGCAATCTACTTTGGTGAGGCTAAAACTCATGAGAGGTCGTGAAATATGATAAAGGACTAACAAAAGGCAGGGTATAGTAATCGCTATCGTATATCGGCTTATCGCAGTTCCAATATCGAGCCAACTTCCTTGCGTCGTTATGCCATACATCAATGGCAGGGATAAACAATCACCGAGCAAAAGTACAGCTAGGAAAACTGACGAAGAAGCAAATACGCGACTGGAGCATCCAACGAGTATTAGCGGAATGGCCAGTTTCAATAGAATCAGACCGGACATGGTGAATGGCGAAAATACGGTAATAAAATGTCGCGTCCATGTTGGATCGAATGAACTTATACTCGCCATGTTTCCCGTGCCAAAGAAGCACAAGAGCGTATACATCATCTGATTATTTCGATCGAGTCAAGGATTCAACATGAAATCTTATGAATAATAATACAAAAAAGAATTAACGTTTGATTAGTAAAAATAAATGGCAAAGGATACATAAAAGGCAGCTTGTATGATATCTCTCGATGTCAGCAACTTGTCCTCACATTTTGTAGAATTCAGCATGGATTCGGGCATTGGCCAAGCGAGCAAGTGAGCCGCGAGAATTAGATAGAAAAGTGGCTCATAAGAAGCTGAGAGTAAAGCCAATGGGCACAAAAGTCCATAAACCACCCCGAAAATTCTGTCGACCGGATTTTCCGGATATAGACAAATAAATATTGGCGTAGTGATGAGAATAAGCCACGAAACGTAATCACGACCATCTATAAATCCACTCACGACCATTATCGTCGCAGCCAGCCTCGCGAGTTCTATAATTTTTAAAAATTTGTCCGACAAGCCGATCTTCATCAAGCCTATCGCAGCGAGACTCAAACTTGTGATTCTGAAAAGAAAAAAAAATGGAATCGTTAGTAAAAAAATAAAAACTGGAAGCATATTATAGAGGGAATATTTTTTTTTTCCTTATTTGCTTTACTTACACAATGTAAGTACGAGGATTCGGTCCAACGACCGGAAGAAGTGGAAATATCGCAAGTGCGAGAGCGGTCAACGACAAACGTGGAGTTGCCTCCTTCATGAGAATTTTTTGCATCACAGCGAGTATAATAACGCCAATGGTAAACGATGATCGGACAATCAGACCGGCCGACATTGAGGCAATTAGCAAAATCGTTCCTACGATCGGCGTTGACAACCATACATGGTTATTTTTCGTGAACATGGGCGAAAATTCAATCGTACTTCGGCAAGCCAGCCAGAGAGAAACGAGAGCAATTATGCCATAACCCGGGACTCGCCAGCCTGGACGCCCTGAAACTTTTTTCCAAGATTTTTCGTACTTGCTGAATGATTACAAAATGTGAGTGGAACGTGAAAAAAATTGTATTTTCCACATTAATTTAGATAATCTAAAATTTGCTTCAATTTGAGAATCATATAAAAATTTTAAAATATTTGAAATTCCGTAAATCAGAAACTCTTGGTTAATTATCGCTAAATCGACAACAAATTGCACAAACTGAAATTTATTCCCCAACTTGTGTTAAAATTCCAAGCAGTCGAATCCTTCCCAAGATATAGCCATTCGAATTTTTCGAGGCCAGCACACACACACACACGCACTGATTATTTGGAACATTTTGAGCATTCTGACATGAAAATCTCGGAAAAAAAAATCTCCACGAGGCATTGAAGAAATTATCACTATAAAATCAATTTCGACTTACATTTGTCCTCGATGAGAACGATCAATATAGCGATGAGAAAAACTATATTGGCCAGACGTAATCGATCAGCCCGAGCGATATCCCGCCGTTTCTCTGAATTGACGAGCTTTATTAACAGAAGAATTATCCAGCCAAGCCACATGAGCGTTAGATATAAAATGAAACGATTTCTTTGATATCCACGATAATAAGACAACGACTCTTTGCTCAACGTGATAGCTTTTTCAGCCTCATCAATAGCTTCTGTTATTTTTCCATTTTCCAGATGACGATCTATCGTGCGAATTTTCTCCTTCAATTCTTTCTCGCGCCAGTGAGCGTCACCAGGATCATCGCCACTGCAGACAAGACGATTTGCCCTCACTTGAACGCTCAACTGAGCTACGTTACTACGAAGCGCATGGGCACCGTATATTTTATTTCCCGATGCCAAGTAACGTCGGGGCAAAACACCCTGTAAAAAATGAACCCAGTTAATGCATTGGAAAATCAGATTATCGATAGAGCGTTGATGTAATCGATTTTTTTCCAAATTCATAAAATTGACGAATTTCAGGTATTAATTAAAGTCATCAAGTGCTCACTTCGTTATTCACAGGAATAGATAAGCCAAGAACGGACGATATTAATGGCGTGATATCAGCCTGCTCGACATCCTGACGCTTGTCCATTTGAGCGATTCCCGCACCCCAGACAACTAAAGGTGTTTCAGTCTCGTCCGTTGAGCCGCTTCCATGCGATCCCCAATCGGTCATACCATGATCAGCAGTGAATAAATAGGTCGTTCCATTGTCATTGAAAAATTCTTCGGTCTTTCTGACGACTCTATCAATCTCTCGATCCACGAATCTCATGTTTTCTTTATACTGTCTGAATCCAAATTGGAAAATGATGTACTACGATTGAAATTCTGCGATATAAAACGATAACGACAATAGCGATTTTACAAAAATATAAAAATAATGCTCAAAACGCTAAAATATATTTTTTCAAAAATCGAATTTGTCTGCAATCCAAACTAATCGAATCGATACAGCAGGATGAAAATTTGACAATTGGACAATACTTTATAATGATACACGCTATCTTAGCGTAATTCTCATTACAAAATATAGTCAAATTTGCATTTAGTTTATCAACGTAAAAAAACAAAAAAAATTGAGATAAAATCCATAGAGTTTTTGTGTAAAGAAAAAAAGCTTAAATATCAATTAGGTAAAGTAAAATTGAATTTTTATGGTTTAATTGAGAACGTACTCGGAATAGGGTTTGCTGGCATGTCCAGCAGTGTCACAGCCCAACAGATGAAGGAGTAACACAACACCGGATTGTTTCTTAACGGTTTTTGCATCCTCTTTGAGCCATTTGTAGAAACGATCAAAAACCCAAGAATCGAGATGAATGGTTGATTTAGTGGACGTATCAAAGTCTTGCCATTCGTGAGGATAACTTTCTCCATGAATTTTTTGCGAACTTTTGGCAAACATGGGAATTATGTCAGGACTGCCCCATGCCCAGGTGGCACTGCTACGATTAAAAATCGAGTCAAAATCAACGGGATTCTCTTTCCAGCCTTTGAATAAGGCACTGGGATCCTCGTAGAGTCCTGCCGCGATCGCTACATTTCCGGGTCTCGATTCTGTGGGCATTCTCGTGTGTGATACGCCCCAAATTCCTTTTTTATGCATTACATTTCTAAAAATAATTCATAATCAATTAGAAAAATTCTCAGCCGTATCAGCAAAATTCGTCAAAATTCTCATCTTAGAGAGATGAAAAACCTTAAAAAAGGCGGAGTATCTTCGATAAACGTCCGAAATCGCAATCCATCCGCCACAAATAGAATAAGTCGTTGAGCCGGAGGTTCTTTGGCTGGCACAGTAACAGGCAATCCTTGCAAAATTGGTGAATGAAAATTTGCATCCAAAACACCCCACAATACGACGAAATGCATCAAGAGACCCCATAATACAAAAAAGTATCCATTCAATTTATCGATGGTGTCATTAATCATATTGACAAAAAATTACGAGAATAACTTTCCCACGAGTCGTGGTGAGAAATTTCGTCTTTGAACAGAGACTGACAAAGATTTGAAGAGATGAATTTCGACTGATGTCCTTATCAGCTGTTATCGCTCTAATAGTCTTATAAGCGTCATTCGATGATTTTTCTTGCTGACTAAATACAAAAATCTGAAACTTTATCAGCGAAAGTCTTTTTATATTTAAAAAGAACCGGAGAAAAGTGCATGACGAATTTGCAATGTCTTGTTTTGGTGTTTGTTTTGACACTGCTGACAGTACGAACGATCCATTTTTTTATCATTCGAAGCGGATGATAAAGTAATGGCGGCAGATCTACTCTTGAACCGCAGATGGCAAGTCAGTTTACCGCGAGCTCTCGCCGCGAGCATGTGTGTTATACCGTGCACGAACGAAATAATAATTACAAACGAACTTTGTACCGAATTTTCTTGTTAAAATCGTTATGAGATCGACGTCATTATCATTTAATGACAGGGTTGTTATTTGTTTTTGAGTTTTTTCTTTCAAACTATTGACAATGAAGTTTTTGACATGAACAAGCATCGTAGCAGAAGACGAAATATCTACTATTGAACCACAGATGGCAAGTCAGTTTACCGCGAGCATGGGTGTGCTAAGCTGTGCACGAACGAAATAATAATTATAAACGACGATCTTTGTACCGAATCTTCTTGTTAAAATCGTGATAAACTCGACGTCATTATCATTTAACTGCAAGATTATTGTTTGTTGGTGTTTTTGAGTTTTTTAAACACTATTGACAATTACGTTTTTGACATGAATAAAACGTAGCAGAAGACGAAAAAAATCGCGTTATGTTATGCGGTTAGGCAGTATACATGGCCGTCTGCTTTCCTTCGAAAATCATTCCGGAGGTAAGGAGAGAGAGAGAGAGAGAGAGAAAATGTATTTCGACCGATATGAGAGACAATGATTTTGTTGATTTCATGACGAGGTCAAAATAAATATCGTATATATAGTTTTTATTCCGTCAAATTCTCGTCTCAACGATGACACTCGTTGTAGATCCTTGAAAAAAGAAAAGTGCAATTTACATGTCCGCGCGGGCTATTTTAGATCGACGACCTTCCAAGTCGTGTGTGAGTGTGTTGTGAACCCCCACAAGGCCGCATGTTCTTTCTACTATTTTTACGATTAATTAATGTTTTTCCTCGATTTTTTTTTACAGGACACGCGGTGATTGATTATTATCAATAATTGGGTCAACTTGTAGACAATAAAAATGGCCGTTGGCGTATTTCCTGCTTTGAAATTGGGTGTTTTGTTTGTCAAACAAATCAGCAAACCACTCGCTAAACTACTCGTCACTCAGGCCAAGAATCATCCAGTATTTAGGACTTATTTCATCATACCACCTGCTCAGTGTGAGTCTCAATAAGTTTCCCTCATTATTTAATTCTAATAAAAAACTCGAAAACTAGCTTAATCGCTCATTAACGGCAGTCTGGCATATTCACTGTGGAAAAAGATTTTTTTTTTTTATTACATATAAGTACTTAATATTTTTATGGAATTTTTTTTATTGACTGATAAGTTTGAAGATTTTTCAAGTATTATCGCATATAAGAAGGAATAAATCAGAATTACCTCTTGTTTGATACAAATAATAAGCGAGCCATAGAACGAAAGTAAAGTTAATGAAAAAATTAACCAAAAATAAAATTGAGTTCAGTCAAAATTTAATTAAAATTTGATTAAAAAATTACAAACAAGAATCTTGCATCAATATCACATGATTCTCAGTAAACCGATTATTATTATTATTATTTTTGATAAAATCCATTATAGAGAGAAAATAAAAGGATACTTTGCATGAATGCTAAGCGTTTTTTTTTTTACCAAGAAATAGTTGCATGCACAAAAACAAATGAATTGTTACGCATTCACATGACTCGTATACTTTTTGTAAATACTCAAACTTTCAAATTGTCTTGCATAATTGCCCAGGATCGAATTCTAACAAGAGACAATTCCATTTACAGTTTATCACTGGGCAGAGGTGAAGGCAAAGATGTACGTAATGAATCTTGGAAAGCCAACAAAGGTAGCGAAACTTAACGAACAAATGGCCATTGAGCTTGGCGCAAATCTCGTGGGTGAGGTGATAATATTCAGCGTAGCTGGTGCTTGTTTGATCCTGGAGTACAATCGTCAAGTAGCGAAAGAGATGAAAAAGGAGGAGGATCGACTAGCTCAGCAACAAAAATTCACAGATGACATTGAGGGACTCCACATGACGACAAATAGACAGGAGGAGGAGATAAGATTGTTGCAAAGTGTAGTTGAAGAAATGGCCAAACGTTCAAAGCACAAAATACCATCATTGGAGCAGTTGAGAAATGATGGGATGAAAAAAACTGAGAGAAACGGAAAGGATTCGCCCGGTGGTGGCAAAGGAGAAAGTCCTGAGACCGAAAACACCAATGGACAGAATGAGGAAAAGTCTCTTGTACGACGAGCAATAGTTTACTTTGAGAACGATGTTATGGGAAATAATAGGCTCAGTTAATTATATTAATGTCGAACAAAAAAGTGTGTTTAGGTATCTGGACTGAATGCTTAAGGTAGAAAGAGGTGACAAGAGAGCTGATGAAATGATCTGGCGACGTTTATACACGTTTAATACGATAGACAAGGAAAGTATAGCTTTTCGATTTCATAATGATTCACGCGTTTGCCTCGCGTTCAAATACGTACAGATAGCTCTAGTCATTTTATTGCCTGTTTTCAGTCATTCGGACTCAATCGACGCGAACAATATCGTTGTTTTTTTTTTTTCATCATCTCTGCAACAAATCGAACTTTCATCTCTATACGTCTCAAGAGCGATGTGAAAAATCACGAAAAAAAAAACAGCAGCGCCCCACCTGTACATATAACTTATCTGCTTGACGCAGTTGTATGATACATCCAAGAAATGTTGATCATTATGATATTTAAGGCGAAAAAAACACAATATATAAAATATATTACAAATAATGTATAAGCCGTTTTTGTGGATGTTCGTAGAACCTCGATGATGTTCGTGTTACTACGAAATTGGTCAATTAAGATTTATTCCATCTTTGAGCATCTTTTGAAGAGTCTGAATTCTCGATTCCAAATTGCCGAAATCAATTTCTAAAATTAAGAGAAATTCAGAACGGATTTTCATGATGAGCCTGAGATAATTTATCATACATAAAATTATTTTGAAGGACCTTTTGCTCCAAAGTGATAGGATCTTGTCACTCGGGGACGAGGAGAATCTCGTGATCTTAAAGACTCGACGGAACTTCCTGTATAAATTTTAACGAGCTCAGTTTTAAAATATTTTCAAAAAAGATTACATTTTTTTAGATCTCAGGAAATTTAAATTTAATCGGAAACGATGATAAATTAGTTGATAATTATATTTTGAGGCTCTTACATGTCCTTAAGGATGCTTTACCTATACATTCTCAATTAAAAGGTGAATGATATTAAATAACTTGATAACTTTTCGGCATTATTATTATTATCTAAAAAATCATTGTTTTTGGTGTTGTCAATACGGTTGAATTCTGCCAGATTTTTATCCTGTCGGAAAGTATTCAAATTCTGATCGAATAAAACTTTTCGTTGAGAAAGTATAAATAAAGTATCCGTAAAATGTAATTAGCAAAATTTCTAGAATCGTTCAGTCACCTGGCGACAGACTGGATGCTTTGAAACGTCCTGACAAAGAGGGTGACCGACTTCTGCCTTTTCGACCAAGTGAACGACGACTCTGCGATGATCGAGGTGGTGGTGGAGTCCGTTTTCTCGCAGCTGGACTTCCATCACCGGGTTTTCTACTGGCTCTTTCGGTCAGCTGACGAACTCTCATTGAAAGACTCGCATTCTCGATTCGAAGTTTTTGTATTTGTGCCCGAAACGAAACGCGTTCTTTCGCAACATTATTCTCCAGTGTTTTTATCGCGGTCAATAAACGTCGTCCACCTTTGTCTGGAATATTCAGGATGGTAATGAGGAAAAATAGAGGAAAATTGTGTATTTTGGAAAGTCTCGATTAGGACCAACCGCCATTCATTAATTTCCGATTTTCCTCAACAAGCTGTCGATTCGCGATAGTTAGCTGATCAACACTTTTTTGGAGTTCTTTGTTCACACCCGTCGTACGAAGTTTTTCAATCTCGGCACTTAATCGCCTTATTGTAGCCTGCAGGATTGAGGGATCCGGAAGTCCGCAGTACTCCAGGGGCAACGGATAATGGATTCTTAAGGACGTTTCTTACGTTGGAAAATAATTTATTGATCGTCGTCGTCGTCGATTTATCGTATTATTAATATTAATAGTACTACTCCAATTAAATTAATTATGATAGTACAATTATCGAAAAAATGGCGGAGACTGGACTATTTTTATCATACAGGGTCATGCAGGCTAATAATTTTTTTTTCGAAAAACCGTTATCGCAATTGCCCTAATTGACCCTATAGGACGTTTGAGCAATTGTAAGTAAAGCCATAAAAATATAGTAATAAATCAGTCTCTATAAATTGATATAATTGATGAAAGAAAATGTGATTCTTAATTTACTGGAAATAGTTTAAAAAAAAGAATACAACCTTGATAATTACGCGAAAAATCATTCTTGCATTTCCGTGATGAAATTTTGTAATCTGTCGGGAAAATTTGAAGCAGGCTTACCTATCAAATTCAACCGTATAAGTGAGTATGAGATATCTTCGATTGCTTCCCTTGGTGCTCATTGACGATGACACGGTGACCTCGGTTCTTCGTGCTCGTAACATTTCCAAATCCTCGAATGTCAGAAGATCAAGAGTCACGCAATCGCTGGTCTGTGAGAGAACAGCTGTGGGTTCATCCGATTGAGAATATTTATTCAACGTTTTACGATAATCAAATTTCATACCTTCAGCAGTCCAGACTGAAGCATCGTAACGAATACATCGAATTGCTTGTAATTTCCGGTTTTGTGAGTCAAATTTTCAATATCTGGAAATAATTTTACAACTCATATTAAAGTTATGCTTGTACGATCATCTTAACGAGGAATTATTAAAATTCAATTATAAAAATCTAATTTAGAAATTCTGCAGGATTTCATGTCTCATAAATTGGATAATAGAGATTCAATAATAAGGGGAATCCCATATTATTCTTGAACTTTTAATATATTTTTTATTATTTAAGCAGATTTCATAATTATTAAAGTGTTGTGTTACTCCTTAAGGCAGTGCAAATTACCGGCGGCTGGTAATAAAAATTAATCGATTTTTATTAAATATACAAAAACTCTTTCGATCTTATTCACAAATTTTGTTATGTGTAAGAAAAGTTTTTCAAAAACTCAAACCACCAAGCACCATATGAGGATTTTACATAATATTAAAAACAATTATAAATAGAAACGTCTGCAATGCAAATTAAATTTCACCGTGCGATGACGATGCCCAAGAAAATGATTGAAATTTAAGCAAACGAACATGCAGTGTCGTACGAAGATTGCCAATTCTCCGAAGTGTATTTGTCGGTGACCGAAAGCTCAAGATTGCGTTGAGTTCCACCCCGAAATGCAGTGACTCTCATTCTCGTTACGTATTCTCTGCCACCCTTGAAAGAATAAGTTGTGACGAGATTCGATCCTGATGATTCGTTCATCGCTCATCGGCACGCGCGATTTTCGAGTTTTTTTCGTCAATTAAATTTTTCCCCTTCGCCTTTTTTCGTTATCGTAAATCTGTGTGAAATAATTGAAAAATGTCCAAAGGAAGAAAATGACACTTTGTAAAATTACAAAGTGGATAATATTAATAAAGCGAAAGCACGAGGAATAATTAATCCGTTTGTGTTTTTCGACGTGGGTGGCCGACAAAGAGATAGATGAGAGAAAAAGAGACGAAAAAAGAAAACTAAATGACATCAACGAGCTGTCGCGGTGACGTGTGTGTTATAAATTTGTGTTCGACTGTTCGCGCGTGTGAATGTGTGATTTTGATGCGTGGCTGTCAGTCATGCGGAATTTCTGAAACGACGATATATCGCAACGACGATGAGTGTTTTATTTGTACTCTTGACGCGAGGTAATATAAAAACCTCAATTTGTTAGAAAATATGTGGTCGTTATTCTCCAGAGATCCAACCAAAGACTTTCCTTATGAGATTGGCGAGGCTCTCGAGTGTCTCGACAATAAAAGCATTTGGACCCTCTTTCGAGCTAAAAAGAAGGTAAACATACATAACCTCAAAAGGCAAATAAGCAAAAAAAAAGAGAGCAATAAGCATTTATTTGCGTTCCGGGCCCGATTTGTTTGATCAAAATTCGCGCTTGATCGATTTTTTAGGGCACAGCTGGAGGTGAGGATGTCTCGGTGTTCGTTTTTGACGTTAAAAACGGCGGCGAGAGCCAGTTGGAAATTGCTCGCAGTACCGTCAAGAGACTCAAGACTTTAAGACATCCCAGTATTCTCACGTATATTGACAGCCTTGAGGTATATTGTTAAAACCTTTCTTTCGCTCCACAATTGAATTTTTTACTTGTTTAGCTTCTTAAAAAACTTATTTTTACTCCAAAATGGCAATTATTACTAGTTGAGATAACTTTTGAACAACGTTTTTTAACGCCGAAATTGCAACTCGTTACTTTTTAAGATTTATAGATGGAAACTTTCTTTTTACTTTATTTTCGTTCAGTATATTGTTAAAAACTTGTTTTTACTCCAAAATAGCACTTTTTTATTTGTTGAAGGGTAATGTTGAAAACTTATTTTTTACTGTATGGTACTTTTTTACTTGGTGAGGTATAATGTTGAAATTTTTATTTTTAAACTCCAAAATGGCAATTCTCACTTAATCTACCACATTGTTTGTGTTATATCGAGAGAGGTGGAATGTATTATTTTAGCTATTTCAATATCAAATGATGGAATAATTCAACAAAACAAAAGCATGCCCATGTCACATTAAAGAGAGGACATCGATGATTATTATTTGAAACATGAAAGTTCTCCATGGCAGTTAAACGTGACGATGATATTTTAATTCTATCCATTAGACAGACAAGGTGATCTATTTGGCCACGGAGCGTGTGGAACCGCTGCAAAATCGCCTCTCCCGAAAGACCAATGTCGGCGAGGGTATCAAAAAGGAATTGTACTTTTCATGGGGAATTTTTCAAATAACTGCAAGTATCAAAAATCATCAAGAATATGACTAATAAATTTTTGTCTATTTTATTAAGCATTTAAAAAAAATTTCATCTTACATCTTATTTGCAGAGAGCTCTGAGTTTTTTAAATAATGACGGAAATTTACGTCACAACAATGTCAATTTGTACTCTGTGTACGTCAATGAGGAGAGCGGCGAGTGGAAGCTCGGAAGTGTCGAATACATGACTGCAGTCGACGCGCCATACGCGCCATTGCCTCACACTTTACAGACTTATGCACCACCGGAAGTCAAGGAGAATGCAAAACCTGCCACAAAATGGTAAAATAACGTCCAAGGTTATGATTATTCGCGAAATTTAACCGAAAATCAGGAGTGCTTTTCGAAGGATTTTCAGCGACTTTCTTCTCTCACGAAAATTTCCGGTGAGACAGAGAAGAAATTCGTAGAAATTTCATTAGAAACGCACTTTACTAGATTCGTATAGATTTACAAGAGAAACGACATAGTTTGAACTGAAAATAAAAAAAACAGAAAACGGAAATTTACCCGAATAAGCTCTTTTCACGAAGATATCGGAAAATTTGTATATTCGACGGTTTAGGTTTAATAAGAAACTGATGATCAAATCATGAACAGTTCGATCGACATGTGGGGACTTGGCTGCCTCATTTGGGAATCGTTCAACGGTCCTCTCGGACAACGAGCGAATCTCAAGAGCCTTGATCAGGTAAGCAAATATTGCCAAATATCTTATTTTTTATTTTAGTTTTTTGATCGATCGACATCTATTTCTCGTTTATCTGCATTTTTCTATCCATCAACTCATATAAATTTCACAGTCAATAACGTTGAAAAATGTATTTTCGTTAGATACCCAAACAATTGTTGACGGTGTATCGAGAATTGACGGGCTCAAATGCAGATGGTCGACCAAATCCAGCCGATGTGATAGCACGATGTCGAAGTAACGGTGGATTTTTCAAAAATGATCTCGTTGACGCTCTTCTTTTTCTCGAAGAGATACAGATGAAAGAACGTGGCGAGAAAGGGCGTTTTTTTTCTCAATTGGCATTACAGCTCGACAGTTTTCCGGAGGGTGTCGGAAGATACAAAATTTTGCCACAATTGTTGGCGGCTTTTGAATTCGGCGATGCCGGAAGTGCCGTTTTACCACCGTTATTACAGCTTGGACGACAATTGCCTGATGCGGAGTATCAGCGTCGCGTTGTCCCGTGTGTCGTTAAATTATTTGCGTCGAATGATCGAGCCACGAGATTGCGACTTTTGCAACAACTCGATAGATTTGTCAGTCATTTACAACCGGCGACTATAAATGATGCAATTTTTCCACAAGTAAGAAACATATCGCTAGTATATTTTATTTCTCCTTCCTAATTCAATCGTTTGATTCAATTAATTTTTGTTTCCCCACAAAGGGGGGACTTTTGTTGAAATCGTTGAAATTTTAGAATAAATTTCCGGTTACACGTGATGAGATAAAAATAAATCTCTATAATTTTACGACTTAACCGACTAAGCTAAAGTATTGCATGGCCAGTGAAGTTCGCCCACCCTCTTTTGATATAATTTTCGTGAAGTTTTATCCAGTCGTTCTGATTTCATGGGACTTAATTTTTCCAAAAATATCTAACTTTGGCAATTTTCAAGATATCAGGCTAAAACTTTTTGCAAAGATTATATGCAAACACAGTTTTCTATTGAGTTTCAAGAGATTTAATTTAGGAGACTTAGTAAATATGAGAAAAGTATGAGGAAATAATGTCTAAGTATTGCTTTTCTGTTTTTAATTTGAATCTGTTGATGAAAAGGTAGCTCGTGGTTTTCTCGACACGAATCCTGCTGTACGAGAACAAACGATCAAGTCGGTGGTTCATTTAGCGCCAAAGTTGGATTACAACAATCTCAACGTTGAGACACTCAAGTACTTTGCAAGATTACAGTCAAAGGACGAGCAGGGAGGAATACGAACGAATACAACAGTTTGCCTGGGCAAGATAGCTCAACATCTTCATCCTCAAATAAGGCAAAAGGTAAGCTATTCAAAACGATAAAATGCTATACAAATTTTTTCAAGCTTTAATTGTAGTTAAAACTCAAATATTTTGTAGGTGTTGATTGGCGCATTCATTCGGGGCACACGAGATCCTTTTCCACCCGCGAGAAGCGCCAGTGTTTCGGCTCTCGCGATAACACAACAATATTTTTTACTCCAAGAGGTTGCTAATAGAATATTGCCAGCTTTGTGTTCACTCACAACAGACTCGGACAAGGGTGTGAGAGATAATGCTTTCCGTACGATACGAGGATTTTTGTCGAAACTCGAGAGAGTGTCGGAAGATCCTGGACTGAGAGAATCCATGGGTAGGAATGAAAATTCTATTTTATTTTTTATTTTTTTTTATACTTGGGCGACTTTGTAATTCATATATGTACGATTTTTGTTCTCATGCTTGATTTTTTTTGCAGAGGCTGACGTAAATACGGCGACTCCAAGCTTGAGCAACGCGGCAGCCACGTGGGCTGGTTGGGCAGTCACAACGATGACCGCAAAATTCTATCGAAGCCAATCCGATACTCCAAAGTCTTCCAATCCTCACAACACATCGCGAATTTTACTCAACAAGCCCGCATCGCTCGGTTCGTTCTGATAGCAATTATTATCATTATGAAAATGTTTAATGTGACTAATAATTGAATTTTGTTGTTATTTATCAATCGAAAAATACAAATCAGTTGATACGAGATTTTATCATAAATGAAACTGCAATCAAATGTTTTTTTTTTAATTTTTCTAGAACAAGCGAGCAGTTCGCAAAGCAGCGCAAGTACAACAGCGACAACGAGCAGCGCTACGAGCATGACTTCATTAGATCACGATCACGATCATGATTCTCACAATACGGCAAACACTCATTCCGATTGCGATTGGGACTGGGAAGCGGACAATTGGGGTGACATGGAGCAACAACCTTCAGCTCCACCGACCACAACAAGCACCGTAACGCCATCTTCTAATTCACCGAAAGGAAACGATCATTGGACGAGTTTGGAGGAGGAACCGGTAAAAATATGAATTTTCATCGAGTGATTTGGGACAAATTTTCGTCAAGTTATTCAAGCCAATTTTAATTGAGGATTAATGCGACATTTTTTTTCCAGGAGGAAGAAGCTGCCGAGGGAGCAGAAGAAAAGACCGAAGTTTCCGAAGCCGGTTGGGAGGATTCGGAATTTCAAGTCCTCGAAGATTTCCAAGCGATCGAACAATCAGGTAAATGATTTATTCGAATGAAAAGAATAAAATTTTGAGATATTTAATAACTGATTGGAGAACGTGTTGAAAATTCACCTTGTTTTTGCCAGGAGTATCGGGAGGTATCAATAAATTCGAGGAAGCGAGACGAAAACGTGAAGAGCGAAAATTGGCAAGACAACGACAGATGGAAGCAAAGAGAGCTGCAAAATTACGAACCGGAGCACCCGCTAAAAAAGTATAATTTGTACGATTCAACGCGACGAAAGGACTAAAAACAAGCTATACACATAACGTTGTACTATATATACACATTATTGATATAAGAAATTGACATGAAAAATAATAAAATAAACATTTCCATGTATCCTAAGTACAAAAAAAAACGCGCTAGCCCTTTATTTCATCGTTCGATGAAAGTCTATTTTGTGCTGTGGAAGCGCAATTTTTTTTTCTCAATTTCATTCCCGATACTTTGTACATGCATTTATAATTAATAAAACTATTGCATTTTTTTTTCTATCGTTCATAGGGCGTTGTTCGAAACGTACAGTCAGTGAATTATACGAAAATGTATATCACGAGGTACATTTCGTAAGGAATATTTTTTGTTTTTTGTTTGTCTCTTTCATTAGGAACCAAACAATCGACGAATTAATAAATAATGGACTCGTTCGATTGTTCTCGTAGTAAGAAATTGGGAATTACCGTCACAAACGCGATTGTTCGACATAAGTTTCAAATCGTATATTCATGCTGTTCGCGTTACCAGGTTCTCTGACATAGCCGAGACTCTCGTAGAATGGTATGAGACGATCACGACAATCGAGTGATAATTTGTAACAGTGCAGACGTTTTGCCAATTGTGATATCGTTGTGACCAACAATTTGCCAAGTTGTTTGCCCCTGTAATTACTGTTTACTACAACGTCCTCCAAACGACCTTTCTGTAAGAAAAACAAAAAAAAAAGATAATTAAAATTGCGGTTGCAAGTCAGAGTTTGTGAATTTTTTTGGATAATGAAGATAACAATTCTCACCAGGGCACAATTGTGAATAAATTTTTGTTCTATGACCAGAGTAGCGCTACCTATTACTTTTCCACTGTCTAGATCCTCGACTATAACTACGTAATAGCCACCGGCGTGTTTCATCTTCAAAAATCTATCTGAGGGCAAAAATCTTTTTAAATTCAATTTATATGTAAAATTAACAGGTGTGCAGATGTGTAGCAAAACATTTACTCATGTATTGGTCCTTGCTGATGCTGCCAACATCGGTCAATTGGCTCAAAAGCTGAAGAAAGCCTGGAAAAACAAAAATTGAATTACAATGAAGAATTATTAATTAAACTTTTGTCATTTTAACGTGAATTGCCAGCAAGAAAAATTTGAAACAATGTCATTCAAAGATTATTGAGATTTCGAGGAAAATTAAAGTTAAACAACATTTGTCTGATTTCTTCATCTCTGGATAAAATTCTGAATATCTGGATATTCGGCGGATAACTGTATATGCCAGATAAATCCCAGTGGAGAAATCGGGCATCACTCAGGCATGTGGCCTAATTATACTTTTCCTCAAAATCACAATTATCTCTTTATCGCATTGTTTCAAAAATTATAGCTATCTCTTTAACACTCATATATGTATTCCACATCATCTTAAGGGAGGTATAGCAACCTTTGACCTTTGAGTCAATTCAGAGTTTTACACAAGAAATGATTTTTCTTCGTTCTCAGAATACTTAATAGATACGGCAAAGTAATTTGGCAAGTTTATGGAGCTTTTTTGTTGACAAATCGAGCTATGATACGATCATTAAAAAAATGGGAATTAATCTTGGAAAAAAGTAGTTTCGAAATATCGATTTTTTAGACGTTCAATGTGTGTTATTGAAGCAAAACACAGTAATAACTGCATTGACTGCATTTTGAAGACATAATTCTTTTTTTTTTTAACAACTTTGATTAGATTAAAAAATAATACTAAAATAAAGTTTGCTTTACCATTTTCATAATCTGTTGATCGTAAAGGTCGAACAAGTAGTCCATTCTCTTGTCTCTGATTGGGCAATCGATCGAGCAAGCTGGCATTAAATAAATCAAGATCTTCATCCACCAGGATTTCTCGCTTCCCAGATATTTCCTGATCACGAGAAAAAAAAAAGTTGATTCATGAATTTATCGATTGAACAAATAGTGATTCAAGTTTTTACGCAATTGTTTCCAGATTGAATACATATATACCTATATATGTATATATATATATATATATATATATATATATATATATATATATATATATATATATATATAATGTATATGCTCTCACAAGATCTAACATTGGAGAGATGAAAACGTATGCTCGTATTTATACAAATTTTATCAGCACTTCAAGGATGATTGAAGATTTATTTTAAAAAAATGATTCTTTTTAAAAGTTTATTCGAGAATATATTTTGATGTTCTTACCTTTAATTCACTCATGCTTGAGCTTCACAGCTTCCGGCTGAACAAACGAGACAGAAAGCGAGAAAGAGAGAGAGAGCGATTTTTTTTGTTTCTATTTACTGACGAGAAGTGATCGGACTCTCCCACCCCCCCGATAAACCCGAGAACCCAACTGAAAGGAATTCCATCGTCGTGGCATTTCACGAGGGACACTTTCACACTCGTGCCTCGGGCTATCGAGAGGCACGAGCTTATTACTATCTACCTGGTAAAAAAAAAATTACAAGTGACGATTACAATCGGAAAACGTTGCACTGCTCTTGTTGAATAACGCTACGGTCTTGTTCAATAACGCAGTGCAGATGATATTTACGGTCATGCATGCACGTGCTAATCACTCGTTGTGTGAGTGTGTTGTTTACTAACCATGCTGCTTTACCAGCGAGGATTTCTACGGAGATAAAACAGAATGTACCGACTGTTGATAAAGATGATGTGAATAGTTACCCTCTGTCGGTAAGCCAGTTTCAGGGTAAGAGAGATAATATGAGTGCGAGAGAGGAAACTGCATTTACTCCTCGCTGCAAAATTGAAAAAAATAAAATGTAGCTTTCTCAGTGGCCACAAATTATTTGAAGAGGGAAATTGGAACTTTGAAACAAAAAAAAGTTACTCAATACATTTTTGTTACATGGAAATGTTTTTGATCGGGAGACATAAATAGAAAATAATAAGAAAAATGTTTTATTTATTTTTTCTCACGTATGTCTTTATTGACTCTCCCTTCTGCTTTATTATTCTTATTATTCTTATTATAATAATTATATTACAATTTGCAATCGGAAGAATCTGTGAAGGATCATTAAATTTGTTCAATCATATACATATGTAATAATGACTTGCATGCACGGCTTGTGACCGTGTTTTCATGCCATGGAGCCTAAAATCTCACTCATTCGATTGCACCGAATGCGTTTTAAAACCCATGGGGTGATCAAATTGGATTCATAGTCGAACAGCTTTTTTTTTTCTCGTGCCCCATTTGATGGTCTCGTGATTCCTAATTATCAATTACAATCAAGCATATTACAGCTCAAATGTAATTTTCATCTCTCGAGGTTACTTAAGGAGACGTGAAAAACGTCTGTAAGTTCGTGAGAAAAAGCTGAAATTTTTGAAACTATTTTTTTTCTACTCGTCCAATGAGATCTGGGTATAAAGCAAATTTAGAGAAAATTCTCAATCAATCGACAAATGTGGCCTGAATTTGTTTTTTTTTTTTCCCAAATTTCAATTCACGTGTGAAAAAAATTCCAAAGTATTTTGTACAATATTATTGATGAGTCGACATAAATTTTTTGTCATCAAAGCCTGGTCATGCTCGTTGCAGAAAAATAATTATTTTGATATTTCATAAAAATATATAGAGGTACGGATATCAGTAACTATGGTTTTTTTTTTTTTTTTTTCTGAATACTGGTACAGTTTTTATTTATTTTGACGATTCATCAAGTTGTTTATTCTCGTCAGTACGGTGTGTTTTTAATCGTTGCAATTCCATCGCTATTTAATTATTTTGTTACACAAATTGCCTTTCTCTGCAGTGTGTGTATTCTGTTTATATACTTTAATAATCTTTTTCAGGACCATGTAGTTTTAAAACCATTTTCAAAAATTATACATTTCGTGACCCTACAAATTTTTTTTAACTTATCAAAAGTCTCACGGATTATTATTGTTATAGACATGTGAAAAATACGGTTGATATACTCGTATAATTAAACTATTATGAAACTACTGAAAAATCACTCAACTCAACTCAACTCAATTTAATCATTAATTCAACTATTTATGAAATTATTAATTTACAAATGATTAATTTATTTTATTAATTTGCAAATGATAAATAATAAATATATATATTATATACACACTTTTTTCCGGCCCATAATCGATTTTACTGCAACATTGACATTTGAGTTGTATGGAAAGACACCCCGTTTTAGGTACACGAGTAGGTATACAGGTAACGTTGCATGAGAAATATGTGATGCGATACAAAGTATATTTTCATTTGATCTTGTTTTTCTTTTACGAATTTTATCCTCCAACTTATGTATAAAAAGTAGTTTTTCTTTCTTCATTCATTGGCATTGATATACAAGTACGATTATCTCTGATGCAAATGGAAAATCATTCGCCTCAGAGATTTCTGCTGTATTTTAGATTAGTCATATACATATATACATATATATATATATATATATATATATATATATCTAGTAGTGTTATATCTACGAGTAATAGTACAGGATAAGTCAGCTTTTAGCAATTATCGCCTGACAAATTTGACTCTAGAGATCATAATTTTTCTATAACGTTATTTTTCTTTTAGCAGCGTCTCTTGATTATTATGTTTTTTTTTTCTTTAAAAAAAAAATAACAACAATAATGATAACAATATCAGTGAATTATATTCGGAGGAGAGAACTCTTTCGGGACGATCCACGTCCACACAATTTTAGCTTTATGAAAAACTTACACACTCTCGAGATCCTTAATCTACTTTGAATTTTTTTTTTTGGTCCTCTACTCCGCTCATTTATATCCACACAATTGGAAACACATGACTTTCATCTAACGGCTAATCGTCCGAATTCTGAGGATCTCCATTTTCGTACAGATCCTCGATAGATTGAACAAATTCGATCGCGTTTTTTTCAATTTATTATTGTTGTTGTTTTTATTATTATTATTATTATTATTGTAACCCTAAAACAGCAGCGATTTTTTTGCTTGGTTTCGCTTGGCACGGTCGACATGACGTGATAATGACAATGGGCACATTATCACTATAATTAAAATTATTATTATGATTATTATTAAATTGGACGTGAAATAATGCGAATTTTACATAGGCGGTACGAGAGAGAATTCCGAATTGAAATCCTTTTACTATTGACTACAATTAATGTATTCTATATATACAGCAAAGCATGTTTGAATTTTTTTTTCAAAATTTTATCGTTGTGTCTCCACCATGATCAAGCCATATTCGAGCTAGAATATTTTTCTATATATTCAATGGTCATACAACAGAATGACAAAAATCACATTTTTAACTTTTCGAGATATTGACATTTAACTCTTTCTCGATGGGTAAACAATGTATGACTTGAAAACTCGAATTAAATCATAAGTTTTGTATTAAAAAAAAAGTCCCTATTACGCAGAATAACATTTGGATTAGTAATGTCCATTAAGAAATAATCGAGAAAGCAAAAGTGCTCAAAGCTCTTTGTTCACGAAATGTTCAAATAGCTGAGGCAATCTTTGCAGATGAAAATAAATGACTTTGCACTGTTCCACAAGACACCAATGTGACACATTTGAACTGATGCCATTTTACAAATTGGTGTTTACTATATATATCTATTGGAAACATTTGAAAAAAATGGCCTCTCTCTAACTTCAAATGTGCTCTTATCTCGATTTTGAAAAAAAATGTGACTCTTGTCTCATGACCACAAATATATCCTCTAAATGTCACACGAGGCTAAATAATTTTTATATCGGGCTCAAATTGGCCAATTTTGATGTTCCATTCCATTGTTGATTAGAGCTATATATGGGCAAAAGTTCTAAGCTTATTTTCGGTAGGGGGAATAAATTGATATCCCAAGCGATTGAATAGAGCAGAACAGTCATTGAAAACTAAATTGTCCAAGTTTAGATCAGTATGACATGGAAGGGACATACAATAATTCGTTCGTTTACATTGGGTCCACTTTGTATCCTATCACAGTCCAGCAGTGAGTAGTCCCTCGAATTTGTCGCCATTCGTTATCGAATTTTTCTCATAATGGAGAAATATATAGTCTAAAAAACATGCGAGGCCGGTATTGATTCCTTTTAATTTTTTTTTTGCCCTTGGCAATCATGGAGACATTGAGTTTGACCCGGGAGAGCCAAAAGAATTTGAGGAGCATTCGAATGGAAATATTATTTGGTGAGAAAACAGTTATGAAGTAGAAATTGTGTTGACCCTAAAATGGTACTCATATTTTTTTGCCCTTACTTTACGGTACACATGGGTACGTGGTACCCAGCCAACAAAACGCTTTGTAACTCTAAACTGCAATCTTTGATTTTCTTTTATTACCACATAATTGGAAACGTTAGACTGTAAATTACACGTAGAAATATTCCAAAGATGAATTGAATAATTAGTTAAAAATTGAAAGCTGTAGGAGGAAAAGCATATCGAAAGGAAAGCCGAAAAATCCATGTTTCCTTAAACATATTCTTGGCACGTATGATCTATGTGTACTGTTTTAGGGTTAAAATAGATTCTTTTTTTTTTTTTAACAGCTAAGAATGGTAAAGATTTAACGATATCTACATAATGACGAAGGGCACTCGATTGGATATTCACACCGAAACTCACCTACACTTTCAGACTTACTTATGAAGGCATCCTACAGGCATTCACGAATGCTGCCTGCAGGCAGTATAGGCCTGACCTTCCATAAGTCAACTATTTACAGAATAACCAAGAGTATCTACTGAAGAAAAAAGGGAGAGCTAGTTGAATAAAATAGAATGTATATTTGACTCAAATAGAATTTACGGGATTAAAAAAGAACCTATTTGATCAAGTTGTAAATTTACATTTGTTGGTTTCCAATATATATATAGATCTCTGCTTTATTCAAATAGTCCTTAATTTATTCCAAATAGAACTCTGTTTAATTCAAATTCAGCTCTTTTTGATTCGGTCATCCCTCTTTCAAGCAAAAGTCTATTTGAATAAAGTAAAATCAATCTGAATCAAGCAGAAGTTTATTTCAATAAATCCGTTTTTCTCACTATTAGTCTCAGATCTCACATAAACTTTTACCAACACTCATAGGAACACTGCCCTCACAGTTATTCAGAGATACTCATAGAAGATTGACCTTCACCTTTTTACACTGGCCAGATTCATTTACATGACTTCGTTTTGGTATGAAATGACGGAGCCGAGGCGTTAGAGTTTCCATAATCCTCTTGCATATTCAACGATCATTTATAATCTTAATCATGCGGTGAAAAAGTAATGAATAAGTTGTTCCACTCGAATGATCCTCAATGTCCGTGCCCACGCTCGCATTTTATCTCATGTTTACGCACTTTTTACCTACCATTTTGCGGATGACCCTATATATCAGAGTCATGCATAAAATATATATATATATATATATATATATATATATATATATATATATACATATATATCCATTAGCACATAAATCATTCGATTCATACTCTTACACCGACGCCAGGTGAGCCTTTAATCTCAGTCGCAGTATCGTACGTTGGAGTACAAATATCCATCGGCGTAGGTGTAGCGAGTGGCGCTAGTATCGAATTCCTTTTGTACATAAAATCTTCGATAATACAGTCTTTGCCGAGTCTTACCCTAGGCCTGCTACGATGTACCGATTCTTCGAGTCTAATTATAGCACGATGATGATTTTTCAATACCGATTCGCTCGATTTGCTCTGATTATTGTCAACCCCGTTGTTCGCGGCGAGTCTCGATCTCTCGAGATTCGCCGAAGATACGGAATAATGTACCATTGGCATTGTCAAATTTTTCGACTTTGCCTTAACGCTATTATCGATAATGGGCGGTAATGCCGAATGCTCGAAATCCTCAAGTGACGTAAATACGTCAGAATCCGGTACTGAAGGTGCCTCGAATAAAGATTCCCGAAGCGACGAGGTTAACGCATCGGAACAAACAAAAGAACCGAGACAAGTAACGTCATTCAAATCACTGCCGCTCGCGCAGCTCTCAAAATTATTGACCGAATATGAGGAGGGTGATTTTTGGTGCTCGTTAAAATTTGACAGTATCTCCTGGGATCTCGATGATTCTGACCATCTCAGATCGGAGGGTCGTCGTGAACTGAATCTCGTCGAGTCGTGCTCCGTAAATATAGTGCCCGATGGGCGCCTCTCTCGGGATCTTTCTGTACTAAGTAACAAAGCTTCGACTAACAGTTCAGGGGCGGGAATGCGCGACGATAGCTCGTCGATTCGGGAAGGTGACAGTGGCTCCATGTGGGCCGAATCGGCATTTATTCCCGCAACTCTTGGCTCTGTAGTATCATCAAAGTTCACAAGAACGTGGGGTATCATTGGATCCGACAATCTGGCTGGACTGCGAGTATGATTTTCGGCATAATGGCGTTTTATCGGGACAAAACTTGTGTCCCAAGGATCTCTCGTTGTTGAGGTGTTGGAAGCCTGGTGAGAATATATTTTCAATGGCTCGTTCTCTTTCAAAGAGGCGAGAGAAAGTGGCTCGATAGGACTTGGCGGTTCCGAGTGAATAGTCGGTACAGCCAGATTATCCATGAATCTCGAAGACTCAAGCAATCTTGCACGACAAGTTTTCTCGATTGCGCTTATCGATTTGGAATGCTTCAAAAAATCCTCATCATTCATGCTCTTATTGGATTGACCCGCGGGGCTCTCGGTTCTCCTCTCGTTAGGCAATCTTTGATCGCTCCAATTGCAGAAATTCGCCAATCTGTTTGTTGTCAGAGTGAATTGGCCTTTTTCATATTTTGAGGTTAGATCTTGTCGTTCGGGAATTTTTGACGCTTCCAAGTGAGCTAAACGGCAATGTGTATCTTGACTGTTTGTTCCAAGCTCGAAATTTCTCAATGCGGTGATTCCACGTGATCGATTGGATGATTTTTTCAAATTATCGATTCTACGACACTGAAGAGTTTGCCTCGGGAGACTCACCTCGTATCTCCCATGATCGAGACTCTGCACCGAGCAGCCATGATTATCGTTATTGGGACGATCCCTCCTGCCGGAAATCCTCGTAGATCCATTACTCGAAGCATTACCGTGATGAGCAGCTTTGAGATTTGGATCGGACATGGACGACAGATTTGAATTTCTTCGTCGACAGAGAACCGGATCGTGGCAAAGTACTTGACTGAGATTATCGGTAGTCTCGGCTTTTGGATTATCGGCATTCAGCATTGGATCTGACATGGCGCTCGATTGTCGTATCTTTCTATTGTCAGGATCCTCTTCGCTCTTCAGATTCTGATAGGAGATAAATTTTGGCTCGTCGAAACGACCAATCGTTGCTTTGGGACAGGCTCGTTTGTTATTCAAACGTCTCAAATGTCGTATCTTGTTAAAAGTTGGATCAAGAAGATATTTTAAATTTTTTATCTTGTCTATATTGTGATTCGAGTCTATCAGATGATTACGATCGATGGCGTATTCGGGCTTTAGCATATTCGTCAAATCGTGTATATCCTCCTCGATTATATCAGCCGATAATTCACCAATCGAGAATTGTTTGCAATCGGCCCCCTCTGGTGATATATCAGTTGGGTTACTGCCCAATCCACCGTGTCCACTTTTTCCTCTCTCACGCTGATGCAGCGTCGTCTGATGCTTTGCCGCAAAGCAATCCTCGACTGGTGGTCGTCGTGTCTCGTTGCTCTTGTTTACTTCGGCAAGCTCGAAATTTGTGTTTGAGCCACGTCGCACGGGTGAACAGCCGTAACGACTGGGGTGGATGCCAAAACGGGTCACAACATCCTCGGCAATTTTCGTTGCTGCGACACGCATTTCACCATGATGAAATGCATAGATCCAAGGATTTGCCGCGCTGTGTCCCAGTATCGGCAATCCAAGCCAAACAACTGCCCACTCGGAGAGTATCTTCGTACCGCAAAAAATGTCCAGGAGCATACATGCCTGAAATAATAAACAACAAAGAATTACTAAAAAAATTCAATTACCCAATATTTATTTGTTGTTGTATCAGGAAAAGCAACGACGAACCAAATCAAAGTATCGTAACTATTTGGTTAAAAATAATTTTTATTCGACGTCGAGGATCAATGAAAGAAGTTAAAAGAAACTTTTTCCGGCCCATAATCGATTTACTATTAATCGATTTATTAAAAAATTTCAATTACCGAATACATATTTTCGTTGATCGACTTGGAGTAGATAAGCGTTACGGTCGCCAAGTACAAATAACATTCGAACACCCTCAATTCGATATTTAGGGGGGAGGGGTGGTGATGGGCTGTTCACGTTCTTGAGTGGACTTTTCGAAGTCTTTCTTACTAATTGGATTACTCGAATTCTACATGTCTCGGAATCCTATCGAGTTCGAAAAGTTCCACTGCAGCAAGGGGTACGGTCTCAGAGTAGAAAGGAGAAAAGGAAACAATATTTCTTTGTTGTTGTATCAGGAAAAGCAACGACGAACCAAATCAAAGTATCGTAACTATTTGGTTAAAAATAATTTTTATTCGACGTCGAGGATCAATGAAAGAAGTTAAAAGAAACTTGACCTTATCATTCTTGATATTATTACAATGACTAATTAGTCTTGAAAAAAATATATATATATATAAATGACTATAATCATTTGAACACGTTATTTTCGATTTTTCGACGCAAATGTATCAGCTTTTATTTTTTTCCCGACCCCTATTCAAAATAGTTTTGTTATAAAATGGAAAAGTTTTTAATTTTGTACTGTAATATTTTTGACGTCTATGTATGCAAAAATGATATCACAAGAGCGTTGATGTCGAGTAATTTAGAAATAAATATATGAAAAAAAAAAAATTATTCTCATTCCTCCACCGATATTTATTTTGCTTACAAGGCAATTGGAATGGGCCATAAATTCGTCGATGCTGCTCCATCATAGTTGTGGCGGCTATTGAATGTTTTATTTTTTTATTCCTCCGCAGGATTTTTCTTTCAATATAACATTGATGTTGTTATAGAACGTAAAAGTTCGTGTGAGAACTCAAGAGTTTTCTACCAACTACGAAAGTTCGAGAATATAGAGAAACCTGTTTATTATCGTGTTTTTTCGTTGAGAGGAAAATATTTATTACCGATTTGCCACGTGTCGCAGCATACACCATGGCACGAATAATAAAAACATCTGTATATATATTTAGAAAAGTAATTAACACTACAGCTAAATTGTTATCTTATATACGCAAGTACCACACTAATTTTTCACTAATTAATTTCATCTTTATTTATCGCATAATTGAATTCTATGTAAAATAATCAGCAGACGAAAATGTTTCGCCGCTGATGTGCATCATTTTTTTTTGGTCCATCGTTTCCTGCCCTTGCTTCGACGGCTAAAATATTAGTCTCCCTGTTACCAAATTTATACTTAGTGTATATTTATTCCATTCGTATGGTGTCCTTTGTTTTTTACGAGTTTCATCCCTTATTACGTTTATATCTTTTTGATTACGTCCACAGTCGATTTGATCGCCAATATTCTATCGCATTCGCACGACGAAAATCGCAAAAAAACCGGTACCGGTACACTTGCCTTTCCTACAGAGTTTGGTATCCTTACAGGGAATCATCAGATTCTTGGACGACTATATATCCTGCTCAGTGATTTGATCAAGCCAAGCAGTGCGTCAAAACGATCACCAATTACCGATCCAAGTATTGACCGCGCCCAATTCTGCTTGATTTTGGTGACCTTGAAAGTCACGTGACAAACGCGCACATATATGGCTGTCGGTTCATCGCCACAGCTCTCACATCCATATCCGTTCTGAACAAATGGAGTTTTCCGAAATCGGTTTTCCCTGAGGGGGTGAGAAGGAACGCCCCGCGAACGTGACACTTTCCCAACACTTCCTGGTTCCCGGTTCTTCGAAACTACTTCTCTTGTCTCGAGATAGGCTATTGAAGATTGTCAGACAAATGGTCGAAGAAGCCTCGTCAACGCGAAAGGGAAAATGTTAACCGAGCCAGCGCAGTCGATGAAGAAACCTTTTTTAACTGATGGGATCTCGATCACCAGTAGAATAAAGATTGTTTGGTCAGACCAGTCAGCCAGTAGTAAATTGGGGTTTGGTCGAACCGACGAGGTAACGGGAAAAAATTATTTTTATCTATACGTAATGCCAAATAATGTAATGTCTTTAATATTCTTTCTCAATCTCTTCTATCTTATTTTTTCGTCGGCTTTTATTAATTTTGTTAACCTCTAAAGGTTAAAAAGATCGATTAAGTAGTAGAAAAAAGAATTTTCAGCCGAATTTATAAAAAAATAAACAAATTAAGGATTTTCAATCAGAACTCTGGAATAGTATAATAAGAAAAGAGTTTATAAAGCACGCAAAGGATTCTGAATTATATCACAAAACTTAAAAAAAAAGGTGAAAGTCAATCATCAACTCGTAAATCTCATAAAGTAGTAGAAAATAAAATTGTTTAGAAAATGAAATTATAAAATGGAATGGATTGTGTTCGATCGATGTGTAAAAAACTTATTCAAATAGAAATATAAAACAAATTGGAGAAAAGGATCATTGCAGCAGTAGAAAAAGACATGTTTAGTCAGACGAAAGAAAAAAGTAGAAAAAATGGTCATTCGTGCAACAGTAGAAAAGTAAATGTTTCGTTAGACCAGCTAAACAGCAGGCACTCAATATTGGTCAGATTTACGAAGCAATAAACAAAGATTTGTTGATAGTCTCGAAGCACTAAAGGCGACTTTTCATTTAATTTTTTATCAGAACCATGTAGAAGTAGAAAAAAAACAAGAAATAATAAATGCACATTTTACGGGATGCAGGAAGCAGTAAAAACGAATTTGTACTTTTTATCCAAACCACGTACAAGTAGAAAACTACTTCCTCCATGTAAGTTATTTATGGACTGTGAAACAATATTGCTGTATCTGCTAGATCTGCGTTCGTGAGGGTTCAAACGAATTTTTCATTGGCTCAACAAAATTTATATTTAAAAAAAATCTCAGTGTTGAATAAAGTAGATTTTTTTTTCGTTCCATCTCCCTATCCCTATCTATCAAATAATTTAAATTCAACATATCATACAATGATTAATATTCACCTGAAAGGGTAGCCACAAGACGAGAAATGCTCCAACGGTAACAGCGAGCGTTTGACCATAACGCGGAAGAGCAATAGTCTGTGTCTGATGCCTGAAGGATAATTCGACGGTGTATATTGCCCGTGCGTGTGCACGAGCCACGAGATAAACGTACATGTAGCATCCAAGAAGAACGAGAGCACTTGGTGCCCATACAGCTATCACGAGGAAAACTTGTACGGGTGGTCGAACGGCCGTTCCAAAACGACAAATTCCACTGAAACGAAAAATATTCAAAGAAATTAGACGCGATTATGCCTACAATGGAACGAATATATTTTTATCGATAAAGATCAAATTTACTTGAATGAAAAGTAAAATGGTAATCAATTTTATTAGAATTCAAAAAAATGTTGTTCATTAATGTTATAGTATGAGTATTGACTAATTTTACTCGGATTAATGCTAAATTAATTTGTACCGAATGCAATTCATTTAAATCAAATTTATTTTAACGAAGCTACAAATTCCGCTCCATTTTCCAATGAATATTGAACTTGAAGATATTTCTAACAAATCGAATAAATTTAATCTGATACAAATAAATCTAGTTGAAATAAAACATAATTGAACTTGAACCAAATAAATTCTTGGAGCAATGGAAGAGAATTCTTTGAATCTTTTGTCAATAAGTGGCTGAGACTAATAAGGGCAAAGTTTGATTATTTTATAATATGGCAGTGCATTGTATATAAAAAGAAACAATATAAAAAAGTGAATTTGTGAGATGACTTCAATGAGAGGATGAAGCACACCAAACAGTCAATGTCTTCTTCCCCACCCCCCCTTTTTTTTTAGTAATTTAATTATTTCTTGCAAATAGACTTGGTTGAGATTAATCGTCTTTTGTAACAAGGGAACATTGTCAGATGTTGAGTGCTCGCAGGCTTGGAAGTAATTGGGAACGGATGGGCAAAGAGAGGGAGTGCGAAGGCGATGGCTGCCAGAGGGCGGGAAAATCTTCTGTTTTCTTTGGTCGTTTCAGCTTAGTTGAAAAAAAGTTGTTGCTGAGCGAGTGCCAGATCGTTGTACTTGGTCGCTTTTATATATATATATATATATATATACTCAGCCCTCTTTATTTTTTCGATAGGAAAACATCGAATGAGAGAAAAATGAAGAGGAAAGCAGCGAACGAAAAAAAGAAATTCCATCCCTGTGTATATACATAGCGTGCGTTACAAATGGAATACCGCGGAATTTTCCTCTCACAGTCCCTTATAAACGTCGTCTCGACTCTGCGCTACTGTGCAAATAACCCAAAGGCGTTTTTATAATAACTTATATTCTCAGTCCTCCCCTTCCCTCCTGTCTCGTTTTCATTTTTTTACATTTTCTCTCTCTCTCTCTCTCTCTCTGTAGACCTCCAGCGTTGAATCAAGGGTCGAAACTTTTTCTAAGAACAAAATTAAATTTTCCACATTTTCTTTTCTCGCTGTAACAGCACGAGCTTTTTTTGCCCCTTTTTCATATTATACCGACGTAAAAAATTACGTGTATGCCCACTCTCGGACGAGATGCATAATAGAACGAGAGAGGGATAGAATTCAGAAATATAAATATTGCGGAGAAACAGATTATTGAACACAACTTCTTGATTGCTCCGAAAATTGATAATAGAGTCGACAAGCATTTTAAATGAAATATCGAAATAATTTGAATACACATGTAAAAAATCGTGTTTTTTAAAAAATAATTTTATTTAAGTAAGTAATTTGCTCTAAAATATGAATAAAAGATTTTATGCTACAGAGATTTTGTTTAGGACCCCTTTTTCAGAGAGGGGTGGATTTACCCATTAGAACCAAATATCGTTCACCAAATGATTCTATAAATGTTAAGCACAGAATTTTTGCGATGTATCTTTCTCCTCTGAAATTCATCCCATGTTAAGACAAGTATTCTACAGAGGCAATATTTTTCAAGATCTGATTAGAAAATCTGAAAACTGAAATTTGCATATTACTGCTTTGTAAATTTCTGCCCACGCGCACCCTTCGATGGGCAAGTAAAATTGTCAATGTTTGCTTCCTCAAGGAGAAAGCTGTATAAACGGGTGAAAATAAGGAGGAAGCACCGTAAAAGATTCAATTTGCAGATTCAACCCCCGCATTTGAAGTAGATAGTCTGAGATTTTTTGAATTTTCATAATTGTGCAAAATTTTCTCAACGATTTAAAATTTCATAAAATCAAAATGCCTTGGTGAATTTTTGACATGAAACTTTTTCCATCAATAAATTAATGGGAAAAGTTTCATGTCAATTCTTCTATCTCGAGGTAACGAGTCAGCATATATTTTTTGAAAAATTCGAAAAGAAATAAAATCTGTATGCTTTGATCGATTCTTTTCAAACTTAATACCAAATATTGTTTAATAATAGTCCATCGGGCTAAAAAGCTACCGTAAACTATAGCCCAAAAGTTTATCGAGTTAGAGCATGGACGGACATTTTTAAAAATTAAAAAAATTCTATAAAATTTAGATTTCTCTATTAATTTCATTGTAGCTCAAAACTGTTGAATGATTTTTTTTTACCAACAACAATCTCGATAAGCAAAAAAATTTTTGTGTGAAAGAAAAAATTGACAACGCAATGAATATGATTAAAAAAATGAAAGCTGGCAAAAATATATCCTTATATTTGGATATATATTTTTTTTACCTGTGTGACTGGGTAAGCCCCATGATGTGTGCATAAATGAGAGGCGAGAGTCCAACACAGATAGCGTAGAGCCAGAATACAGCAATGTATTTTTCGACACTACTGTGGGTAATGATATTCTTGTAGCGAAGCGGCTGAGCCAGAGAAGTTAGCCTGTCAACAGCGATAGCGACGGTCACGAGAACGCTGACGCTGCACAGAGCTATGACTATGCAATAGGGTGCTATACAGACAGTTGAGACTTCCGCCTTCTCCGGGAGACCCGAGAGCTCCAAGTGCATACCAAATGGCATGAACACCCCGACCTGTTGAAAACAAATTGTTATCATTATCATTTGTATATCATGCACATTAATGGTATCCTCGATTATTCGTTCTCTAATAATTATTAATAGTTCAAATAATAATGAAGAGTACAATTTGCGTGACCTTAGACATGACCCAGATACTCACCTACAAACGTGTAATGGAAATGAGGGAAAAAGTGGTAGAGAGAAAAATAGACTTTGAGGAGGGTATTAGAAAGTCACTCACCTGCAGAATGTTAGGGGAGATATATAGGATATGGGGACGAAGTGTGAGGATCATGTTGAGGCGGAATGTAGAAAAATAATAATAAGGGAAGTAGTTATGTTCGTCATTTGTATATCATGCAAATTAATGGTATCCTCGATTGTTCGTTCTCTAATAATTATTAATAGTTCAAATAATAATGAAGAGTACAATTTGCGTGACCTTAGACATGACACAGATACTCACCTACAAACATGTAATGGAAATGAGGGAAAAAGTGATAGAGAGAAAAATAGACTTTGAGGAGGGTATTAGAAAGTCACTCACCTACAGAATGTAAGGGGAGATATATAGGATATGGGGACGAAGTGTGAGAATCAGGTTAAGGCGGAATGTAGAAAAATAATAATAAGGGAAGTAGTTATGTTCGTCATTTGTATATCATGCAAATTAATGGTATCCTCGATTGTTCGTTCTCTAATAATTATTAATAGTTCAAATAATAATGAAGAGTACAATTTGCGTGACCTTAGACATGACACAGATACTCGACTACAAACATGTAATGGAAATGAGGGAAAAAGTGATAGAGAGAAAAATAGACTTTGAGGAGGGTATTAGAAAGTCACTCACCTACAGAATGTAAGGGGAGATATATAGGATATGGGGACGAAGTGTGAGGATCAGGTTAAGGCGGAATGTAGAAAAATAATAATAAGGAAAGTAGTTATGTTGCAGAAAGTCCAAAGAGAAAAAAATTATCAGTGGAACATACTAGGGCACAAAAAAGCAAATAAACTTGATTAAAACTTAATTGAATGGGATCACGTGAGTTAAGAAAATATCTTGATTCAGATTTGCTCATGTGTATGCAGATTTAGCAAATTCAATAATGTTTTTGTTTGTTGTATATGGATCTAATTCTGCAATATCGTTTAATAAAATTTATCGTCCCGAAGATTGCAAAATAATTGGCTTGGTCAATCGGTAAAATATAAAATGAATATGAATAAGCGAATATCGCTTGAATGAAAAATTAATTAAATAATTAATTTCAATTATAAAATTTATCATTTGTCGATATCAATTATAAAATTGAAAGAAATGGATGAAAAGAGATATTCTCACATAGAAGCGAATGAAAAGAAATGAAAGAAAAAAAAAAATTTACTCACCCCAAAGTCACTAACCGCAAGCGAAGCAAGCAGACAGTTCGATGCTGTTCTGAGTCTTTTGTAACGATAGAACGCCGCCAGAATCATCGTGTTGCCGCTAATGGTGATTGGCGCGAGTATGAAGACGATGGAAACTGCTAATATGACCGACACGGGATTTACATCGATCCGGGGTTCTACCCTCGTCACTGTTGGCATGAGGGTTGTGCTCCCGCTCGTAATATCCCCCGTTACGGAGATTCCAAATGCCTCCGATGCCAGAGTAGACATGGTACGCCCGGAAAAACGCACGAAGAGCACGTTCTACCTCCCTCCACCTCTTCACCACTCTCGTTCGTTCTCACGATTCGCGAGTTCTTTGAAGTTTTTTTTCACCCCGTCGTTTTTTTTTCTTCTTAAGTACGCGGACGAGGAGTCAAGTCTCGTCCGGAAGTGGCGAAAACATCGTCCCGTTCAACGATTTTCGATTCACGACCTTTTCGGCAAGTGCTAAATAGTATATATATATATATATATATATATATATATATATATATATATATATATTCTACTTCACCCTTCGTTTTTCAGTCATCGATCGTTTTTTTTTTCTGAGTCTTCGAGTTCAGGTTATTCCCTCATATTTCTCGTTGGTATTCTTGAGTCTTCAGCTCTTCTCCCTTTATATCGTTATTTCGATATTTTCGCTTTTGACAGAATTCTCGAAGGTGAGGGCTCTCCAGTCTACAAAAATTCTTGGCTTCATCTCGTTCCTATCTCTTATTGCGTGCTCGTTCTGCAAAAAAGTAATGGGAGATGGTGGTGTCATACGACGATTTATTTTTATTCAATTTATGATTTTCATATTGCAAAGGGCTTGAAGAATAGTAATAAATAAAAAATAACGATCGACGATAAAGTTTAATATACGCGAATAATCGATCGGACAATCAGGGTGATATGTTGATCGAGTTAGTATGACATAATCCATACATGTATATCATTCATATACAATTGTATATGTATTGACATACCGCAATAACGTAATTCCACATAATATTACAGGGTGGTTGGTTCGGCCATTTCATAATGGGTGACTGAGTAATTGTGCGAGTATCTGCTGTGTGAGTGTTTATGAGTTTTTCAGCAAAGTTGGATACACATTTGCACTTTATTATCATGTAGATATAGATACTTAAAAAAGCTACTTTGGCTTAACAAGTTCTTTGCCCCGGAATAATGTACCACGAGGTCATACCATATGACGATTTATTTTGATTCAATTTATGATTTTCATATTGCAAAGGGCTTGAAGAATAGTAATAAATAAAAAATAACGATCGATGATAAAGTTTAATATACGCGAATAATCGATCGGACAATCAGGGTGATATGTTGATCGAGTTAGTATGACATAATCCATACATGTATATCATTCATATACAATTGTATATGTATTGACATACCCCAATAACGTAATTGCACATAATATTATAGGATGGTTGGTTCGGCCATTCGGCATACTCGCACAATTATTCAGGCACCCATTATGAAATGGGTGCCTGAGTAATTGTGCGAGTATCTGTGTGACCATCTTTGAATATCTGTGTGAGTGTCTATGAGTTTTTGTGCAAAGTTGGATACACATTTGTACTTTATTATCATGTAGATATAGATACTTAATAATAAAGTACAAATGTGTATCCAACTTAGCACAAAAACTCATAGGCACTCAGACAGATATGCTTAAAAAAGCTACTTTGGCATAACAAGTATATTGCCCGAGGATAATGTACCACGAGGTCGTACTTGTGTCTCTCGTTGAAGAAAAAGCTCGCCCGTCGGGGATTCACCACTCTACTCGTGCTCAAAGTTGTATAGCTCGAGGTCTCCCTTGAAGGATGTTACACTCTGTGTATCTATATATAATGATCGTGTCGAGTACACGGTGAATCTTCAGTGCAGTTTCTCACAAGTCATCCCCTTGGAAAATTACGAAGTCATCGTAGCTTACAGCTAACTATACCCCTCGTAAGGTATAAATTCCCCTCACAAGTGCCCTTAACATCAATTAATAAAAAATATGAATTTGTTTAAGTAGATTTTATAGCTCGAGAATGCCATGTCTATATTTTATAATTAATCAAACCATTTTATAAGCAGACTCAATTATATTATTGATGGTTTCTACTGTAAAATTTGAATATTTACATAATTACATATGTAAATGAATAAGTGATTATTTAATGGAGGAGCAGTCAATAGATTTGAGAAATATTTTTTTTTTTTTGCAATCGACAACGATAGGAAAGCAGTCGATGCGTGGCATTGTCGGTTACCGAAGTTAAACAGCATTGGACGCGATCAGTACTTGGTTTGGTGACCGCTCAGTCACGCCCTGGCTGGTGCTTTAAAAATAAAATAAAATAGTCAGGAATCGTCTGGAAAAATAAAATAAGATGTTTTCTTGTAAACAAACGTCAGAGCTAAAAAGTAGCATAGGCCTTCTTCTATTGGATGCCTCGTTTATTTTTTTTTCAATTTTTTAACTACAAATTTTAACAAAAAATCGACATTTTTTTTCAAACAACTGACATTTCCACAAAAATTATTTGAATATTTTTTCCCTATGCTACTTTTTAGATCTTACATTTGTTTACACGAAATTATTTTATTTTATTTTTTCAGACGATTCCTGACGATGCTACACCCTCCACCCTCGGCGAGCATCCTGGCAAAGGCGTTCCACAGAACAGCTTACATGTCCGCCATTTTTTGATATTTTTCAATAATTTTAATATCAATATATTGATCAATGTATGCTGTATTTATAGTGATAATAAAAAAAAATACACTTGAAAGTTGCGTCAACATTTTTTTGTTTGTTTTATGCTAGTTTTTCCGAGCGCCATGGTGGTGCAACCCCTTAAAGATTCGGTTCATTCCCTGTGGAAACACCAAAACTCCGTCAAAAGAGCCGACTGTAACGGCACAGCTTTTCCCACAGTTTCGGTGTGCCCACGTGTGAATACGATAAGGTAGTAGGGTCCAAGCCAGCTGCAAAGGCAATCTCGAGGGGATTACAGGAAATGGCAAATCAGTAAAGTGTACGAAAGTGATTGAGGAAAGAGTATAACGTAATAGCAGGAAATGATATACGTTGGGATAACACAAAATCGGTAAAAATGATTTTTTTTTTGTTTTCTATTTTTCTGGTTTTGAGGTGAGGATGAATCAAACATGAGCATATAAGTATAAAAAAATATCAAGTAGGTTTTTTTTAATCAAATGGGGCTTTAAGTATAATATTCAAGAGCCCAGAAGAATTATGTAGGATATGATTTGCTAAATTCACAAAGAGCCGGAAAGTACTTGAGAGTTTTCAACGTCCGATATTTATTTTTTTCCATTCCCTTTTCCATTCCCTTTTCCATTAAATATTTATTCACTTCTTCGCGAAAAAGCTTTCTCCGAGCTCGATGTTCTCGAGTGACTTCAGAAAAAGGCTTCGTGGCATTGTGCCTCGGATCTTCTCATCTTTGTTGTATTTCGTGAACTTTCTCCTTATTCTCTGTTCGCGAGTTCGCGATCTTTCAGTCCTAAAAGGCCATAAAATTTTGATTGAGAGTATCGACTCAAGACATACTACAACTTCCGTGTAACACTCGCTCGATCGAGCGTTCTATTCGCCTTTGCCTTTGCCGCTCTTTTCTCACCCTCATCATTTTCGCATCCTTGTTTGTCCACCTATACATCAGAAGTCCGAGGCTATTTTTTTTTCTCATATCTAAATAAAAAATCAACCATTCTTTCGATTGAAACAATTTTTCTTTTGGTTGAAGGGAATTTGTTTGGGTCAAACAAAATTTATTTGTATCGTAAAATTTATTGGGCTGGCATTTGCGTCGATTCAAATTCGAATAAATGTTGTTTCGATTTAAGCAAATATTATTTAAAATTCAAATTCTTAGTATCTCCAGTATGGTTAATTTTTTTCAAGATTTGTATCGTGTGGCCAAGTAGTTAAAAAAATTTATCCGACCTAACCTTGGCTTGGGAATCTATAGGTAAAGCACCCTTAAGGAGTGCATTTATTTTTCGTCTGCCTTCTATTTTTTACTCCCCCCTTCTCTGTTCTACAATATCTCGAGTTTCTTGTGCTTTAGCTGTTGAGCAAGAAAAAGTTGAAGAATGTTTCGATGCTTATGAGTACTTTTCCGTTTTCATCCTCCTGAACGAAAAACTGTCTCGAGCTCACCTTTTTCTCGTCGCTTCACTTTTTTCTTTCTCTCGCCCTCTCTCTCTCATTCTCGTACATTCTCAGTCTTAAGTCGTTATGACTGAGAAGATAAAATAGGTACGACGGTAGAAGCGAGAGCGTAGAAAATGCGAAGAAGAAAAAAGCTCTGGGAAAGCTCCGGAGAATTTCAATGCCCATTACGAAGGGAGGCTGGAGAAATGTATAGGGATAGAGGTGAACGGAACTTCCGTAGGTCAGGGATATGGCGCATTTGTTTAAGTTTCTTCTCATCAATGTATCTGGCGATCTGTATTTTTTTAAATATTATTACTCATGGGAATAGCAGACTTTACTGACTTCCTTGTGCAATAATGGTACGAACTATAGTGATTAATTATCATAATTTACATGATAATAAAATACAAATGTTTGAAATGATTAAAATTCAATTATTTAAAATGGAATATCCTGTATATTTAATATTCATATATATGACATAGAGCGATGTATCTCCTGATCCTGTTTCCGTAGCTTGAGTTACCTCGAACTCGATACTGCGAACTAACGTAGCTCTCGGGCTTGTATAATCCTGTAAAGATTGACGGGAAGAAAAAAAAGTTTAGTTCTGGCGGTGCATCGGAAACTTTAGCGTTACTCGTTACCTGTTCATTATTATCGTAAGGGAAAGGTAAGTATAGAAGAACTCTTTAACTCTCTGGCAAGAGTAAAAAAGTTTCAGGAAGTTCCAGGCCTTGCCTACATTTCCGGGTATCCCATAAATTTATTTGTAATATATGTACTGTTTTTTTATTTTTTTGTTAACTCGTTGAGAATAATGGAACTGTATACGCAAAATATTGACTTATTTTAGTTACAGCGAAAAGCTATATTTTATTTAAAACTTTCAATATCTTGGCAAAAGATTATTTTCGTAATGTCCTCGTGCGCAGGAAGATTAAAGTTAAAAACTCTTCGACTTGAATGGGATCGTCCAAGAGACGATTTTCAATGTACCCAAGAATAAGTTGAGAAGACGTAAAGAGGATTGAAACTGTTCATTGAGGTGCAATTCAATATAATACGAAGAAATGGCTAGGAGCTGTAGAGACAGCGAGGGGATGAATAGATCTCATTGAATCGCAATTTTATATAGAGATTTATCTTTTGTTCTATTATGTCAGGTCGTCTCTATATGCTCGTCGTAAACGTGTAATATCATTTTTTTTTCTTTTAATTAATGATGGAAATATCATTGTGACCAGATAATACACGATGAATTATTTCATAATCGAAATATCAACTCGATGCATTTTTATCATTAATATTTCAGCCTGTTCAGCTGATAAATCGCTTATAGAATATGCAATCTGGTTTTATGGTTTAACCCAAACATAATAAAATATATTCGATAATGAAAATTGCATCTTTAACCAACTTGTATCTTTGGCTATTTCGTATTAGCTCGTCCAGTCGGAAAATCGCTTATGATATTCATATATATGTAATCTTGTTTGTTTACATCGTTATCGCCGAAAAATAAGACGCAGGGTACGAAAAAGAATAAATTATTTTATAATTGAGCAGATACAAACATAATAAAATATATTCGATAATGAAAATTGCATCTTTAACCAACTTGTATCTTTGGCTATTTCGTATCAGCTCGTCCAGTTGGAAAATCGCTTATGATATTCATATATATGTAACCTTGTTTGCTTACATCGTTATCGCCGAAAAATAAGACGCAGGGTACGAAAAAGAATAAATTATTTTATAATTAAAAAAGGCATCTGTCCTCTCCTTTCGCCGATCGATACGTCAAAAATTTTCTGGGTTTGAGGAGGAGTGAGAGGCAAAGTGAAGGATTTTCCTGTAAACAAGATAACAATTCTGGTATAATCTTCTTGTGGTCAAGCTACGCAAAACCGCTGTGACAATAACACGAGCGTGGGTGCATGGGACATGCTCCCAACCTTGTCGAACGACGAAACGAACTCTAAATAACTGCGAACTAGCAGCATCCCGTGTACGATGAGAAGAAGGTATATTCATTGGACCGTGTTAAAAAGCTCGATGAGATGAAAAGATCGAGATATTTTATCGTCTATAGGCTAAAAAAAAAAATACATACATTAATAGTCGTTGGCATAAAAATTTGCACAAAGGATAAGATCCTTTCACCTTTTCATTTTTATTTTATACGAAAAATCAATCGGTGTATCCGAAAAAATTGTATTTTTATCATTGACACATTAAAAATTTCGCTAAAAAAAAAAATACATACATTAATAGTCGTTGGCATAAAAATTTGCACAAAGGATAAAATCCTTTCACCTTTTTATTTTTATTTTATACAAAAAATCAATCGGTCTATCCGAAAAAATTGTTTTTTTATCATTGACACATTAAAAATTTCGCTAAAAAAAAATACATACATTAATAGTCGTTGGCATAAAAATTTGCACAAAGGATAAGATCCTTTCACCTTTTCATTTTTATTTTATACGGAAAATTAATCGGTGTATCCGAAAAAATTGTATTTTTATCATTGACACATGAAAAATTTCGCATTAAAATTGAAAAAATAAATATACCAAAAGTATTATACATATGTAGGCGTACTTTACAATTGCATAAACGATACAAATATAAATACTATAATCTTAGTTCCGGTTTCGAATGAGAACTCAGGACTTTTTTTTCATCCTGTATTATCTATAAATGTATAAATATATATACGTATAACGTACGCCTCAAATTCAGCCAGAAACTCTCGCACTAGTTACAACTATGAGAGAATTGTAGATAAGCTTTCATGAGCTTTGCTATCCGGCTTCAAACTGTTATTCGTGGATTCGCGATAATGTAAAGTGCCATCGAGAAATCGGGCGAGGGTTGATCCTCGCCAACATATAGACAACCATCGTTCCTATCGAGTTCCTCTCTCGGCCTGATGTAACCTTTTTTATACTATGCAGTTTCAGATGAATTCCCCGGCTCGTTTTTCTTGAATACGAAACTTTAATCGAAAGTATATATATATATACTTTGTTATAGTATATTGATGCATAGCATCCGCGAGAAGCCACCAGGAGCTCGCAAGAATAGAATTTTTAACCCCAATATATCTACTCATATATATATATATCTATGTCTATATCTATATCTATATTCTATGAACATTGCGGTCGTGTGTAATCCGACAGTCTGGAAAGTGTATTCTCCCACTTCGCACTTTTCTTTCGATTCCCAGGAAGAAGCTTTTCTTCTCACCGAAAGTTCGAACGAACACCTCGAGTATAATATATAGTATATATGTATATAGCACATACATTACATCGAGCTCACGGTGGGGGATTATTGGTGAATTCCAACATGTAAAATGTCAAGTACGTGGGCGCAAAGTTTGGTAGCCTCGATCTTGCGTGATTTTATTTTCTAAAAAAATGTGAGTTGAAGAAATGAAAAATAACGTTGTGTGAATGAATATGAATGTGAATCATTACAGAAAGGTCACTATAGGACTCGAATAAATGTTACAACTGAAAATTTAATAATTCACAGAATGATTCAACTATACACATTTTATTTCTGTACAGAATTTTTTTTCATTTTTTCCAATATAAATAAAAATAATCATTGGATAATGGTGATATATTAATTAGTTAATCAATTGATTGATCATTTAAGCAATTACTAACTCAGTAAAAATGATAAATCTGAAAAAACAAATAATTTATTAATAGATTAAATAAGGGAATTTGAATTTTTCTTCTTATAATAATAATGTATGGAACAGCTTTTATATAGTTGGAGAAAATACCACGAACAAGCAAATATAGAATGTTGACTACCACAAATGTTCTCCAATATCTCCAACGGTTGTTTTTTTTTTTTTTTACAATTTGATTAAATTCCCTCAGGCCTCGAATCCCCCTCCTCTCTTTTACACTCTCTTTCTTTCTTTCTCTCTCTCTCTCTTTACAGTACACCATTTTAGGTTCACGCTATAACGGAAATGAACTTACCGTGTGTAGATTTGCTCCGTTTTCATTCCCACTCTCGCTCTACTCGGTCCCCAACTCTCTATCTCTCCACCGCTATTTCATTCCGAGAGCGAATGGCGTTTCGCGCGTTCCGCTTGGGAAAATATCCACTAGCTAACCCAACAGCACTTGCCACGAAAGAGCAGATATACAGAAATATATTGTTACATGTAGGTCGCAGAGCAAAAAAAAAAAGGTGAAAAGTCGTTCACCACGTTCGAGCCAGCCTTGAATGGGCTTTAATGCGAAATGTTGAAAAACGCTCCTTCGCCACCTGCGCCCACGACCTTTTAACCCCTATTCGTCTTTTTGCCTCTTGTGTTGCGTAACCCTTTTTCTCAAGCTTTTTTTTTCTGCTGCAATTTTAAACTTCATTCATGACAATATTTTCACGTAATAAATTTTTATCGTGCATAACCTCAGGGGGCCGAAAAATTATTTCGGGCAGGCTCTCATGGAATCCGTAAATTCAGAAACGCTGATAACAAAATGGGCTTCAAATGATTTTAATACAATATATTTATAAGCACGTGGATAAAGTGATTTTTATTTAATCTCGTGAATAAATGGGTAATTCCCCAGTTTTGTAAAAATTACAAAACTCAAACGTTATTTTATTTCTCTTTAAGAAAATTGATTTTTTAATAAATATTGTTTAAAAAAAACTTTTAAAAAGGTATGTAAATACTAATTCGTTCTCACACATATGGTCGTACGTATGTAATTATTCGCTGAAAAACAAGAGACAAATGATATGCGTGTGTGGTCATTAATTAAAAAAACAAAGCGAATTATTTCATATTATTGAGACCACCAAGATGGGCGTGGACTGTTCGAGTAAGGTTAGGGGAAGTGTCGTGTATATTAGCATGTGTCTAATATGTACGATACACTGTATCGCTGTAGCATGTAAACCGCGTAATATATCATCAGGTTATTGCGACGTGTGCACATTGAAAGCCATACATATATATATATATATATATATACACTCTATATGTTATATATATACCCTATATATATCTATATATATTATATATATACTCTATATATATCTCTATATATATTATATATACATATACATATATATATATATATATATATATATATATATATATATATATGTTATGCTATAGAGGCCATGGCGTGCGCTCGCATGAATATTCAGTTGTCTGTCCAACTCATGCATTCTCAATTAATCCACCCTTACCATGTAAATACTGTGAGGTTGTTCGAGAAGCGGGTGCGATCTCAACATCGTGGATAGCGAATCTGCAACTCATTTTGCTCTATCTTTGTATATCTACTCTCTCACTACTTCCACATCTCCTGTTTGATTGCGACTGCCATAGTACATGCTACGACGTCGTCTATTTTATACATTCTGTCAGTTTGTGTGAAAGTGCTTGGGGCACATGAGACCATTTTATTGAGACTCTAGGAACGAGAGGATCGAATATAAATTCAATGGGATGAAATTTCACCATCCAAAGAATTTCGTACAGTATATTATAATAGTCGTATATATGTATATGAAATCCGGAAAGATGAACTATTTCATGAAACTCTCTGCAAACATTTGGTACATCTTTATAAATTTATAGGTAGAAATTTTTTCCACCCTCTATTAGTTGGATCAATTGTAATTCTACACACTAATGGGCAATTAACTAAAATTATCGGCGATTTAAAGAAAAAAAAAAAATAGAAAAAAGATGTTTTAATTCGAAGTTGTATTATACTGATGAGGAGGACGTTGAGGCTGATTTAAGGATATCTTCATTTTAATCGAAATTCTATCGCAATTTTCTACAATGATCATATATTGATCCTGGCAAGGGCGTGAAATAGAAAACTAGGCATGTCACTCTTGATCCGCCACCAGCTTCATTAATGACATCTCTCTCGCACCTGCCTCTATTTCAGATCGCCCTAAATGAACTATTATAGTTTAGAAAAAATTCTCATTCCCTAGGATTCGCGTAAATTATTTTCTTCTAAACAGGTGCAAGAATTTTGATGCCCAACGTTGAAAAAAAGCTCTTTTCTGAACAATTATAATATTGATGAGCCAAAAATCAGTCCAAAATCACTCCAAAAATTACGTATCTTACGAAAAAATTCTAAAATTCCGGTGAAATGTTTTCAACAGTTTTGCAAAAAATAAAACAAAATGTAAATAAGAAGAAGAATGAAAAAATACGAAAATTTTGTTGGTTACAACAGAATGGGTCTAAAATTGTGCAAAACTTTATTAATTATGTCAGTAAATTTTTAGAATTTTTTCTTTAAATCATTTTTTGGGTGGGTAATCGATGTGGAATGACTCATATACTGCTTGCTGATTTTTAAAAAGTGTCTCGTAAACCAAGAACAATTTATACCGGAACCAGTAAGAGTGTCACGTTCGGTGTATATGAAAAAAAAGATTATTAATTTTTGCCACGTACCAGTCACGTATATTGTCTCGTTTTCTCGTCTAGAATAAGGGTTGACGATTATTCATCGTATCTCATCCTTGTGTGTACATATATATTTTTTAAACATTTTTTTCAACGTAGGACATATTCTTCACCTTTTACAAAGCTCCTTCCATTTAAAGGTATGTATACTACGTCAAGTTCAGGATAGTTAGGATATTTTTCGTTCATCAGTTGTACCTTTAGGGGGATTTTTTATGCTTGCGCGCTTTTCGAGGCTTTGACAAACAGCTTTTGGGTCTCATGTGCACCAGAGAATGATACATAAATAATATTTTTGAATTTTCAGCGAATTAAGAAACAAAAAACATGTACCCAGCAGGTACATGAATCAGTTAAAAAACAAACTGGACATGCAGGATTAATTCACTATAAAAGGATTAATTTCCCGGTTCCGTATCGTACTCAATAAAACTAAGCTTCTCGTAGTGCTTGTTTATTTTTTTGCTAAGAACCATCATTTACGGATCGTGTGTTATAAAATTTTATACTGTCAAATCGAGATTCTAAATTTTATTTTCCACTAAGACATTTACAGGTTACGATAACATTTTGTGCACGTTAAAAATGTACGAAAATTGAACTCCTGATGCGATATTATATTTTAGAAAAACTCGGGGTATCAATATATATATATATATATATATATATAGATAATTGATAACACTCAATATGGTACGAAAATCACTTTCAGACTGCGTCTCGCAGGAAACCTGCAGTGATGTGTTGAGTCGCTGGTTCTTGCAAGCACAGGAAGATTTTTTGCCTGAAGCTCTCAAGGACTCTCATTTTCCACCCCGTTACCCCGCCCATCTCCAAGAATTTATTCGAAGACATGACGAGAGAGAGAGAGAGAGACTTCGACATTATCGATGCTACGTAGCCAGGATGGCGTCGGATTTACGTTGCATCCGGTTCAATGGAAATACGACTTCTTAGTTGAATCTGAAGACGACGATCGACATGGAAGAGAACAAAGATAAAGGAGTATATTTTCATTCTGTGTAATGGACACTTCGCCTTTACAGCAGAATTGTTTTCCATTTATTTTCTACTTGCAACCATTATAAATGAATTTATCTCGGTCTCATTTAGTCCTGGGTTCGTGTCAATTAAGATCAACTAAAACAATTTACCTCGATTAAATCAAACGCATTTGATTCGCAGAATATTAATAACGCTTTGATGACCTGTTGACCCCTTTATCATTTTTTTAAAATTTTTATATTGACATAAATATTCTCTTATTGAAGTAAACTTAACTTTGAGTTAACGCGTCTTGCCTTTTGACAAAAATTCCCCTTTTTGTCCAAAAGGTGTATGTGAAGTGTCGAATTAAAATATATGCCAGTGAATTATTATACCGGAAATATATATCAGAGATTGTGATAAACGTAATATGTGTCTTCACCATATCTCGTGTCTCACTAATATTTCGTTTATTTATTACAGTTTTTTTCTTACCATGATAATATTTTCCAACCCACGTGGATGAGGAAAAATCGACATTCTCTCCACGTATGAAATTTTATCAGCAAAATATTTTTTGTTTTTTTAACAATTGCAGAATATTTTATTGTCGTCTGTCCCGGCAACGCGAGCATTGTGTATCGCGCGGATTTCGTTATAATTTAGGGACCGACCACACGTCCCAATGGGACCTTTTTCCCATCAGATGGCGTACCAGTAGTATTCACATTTTATTAAAATGTATAACTTGGCTCCTTGCTTATTTCACGATGATACGCAGCACACATACACAGACAAACTCACTTTTATATGCACGACGAGATATAACTGGAATAGCCGAGACCATGGGTGTGAGGATTTCTCCATATTTCCCCAGCGTATAAGCAAACAAATGGACATCAAATACGTTTCCCTGGCCACTCGACGAGCTTTGCTCCGGATCTCCTGATTCTTCCCACCCAAGTGAAATTACAATAGTTAATGATAATTCAATTGTAATGAGTACAAAGAGTCTCTTGTGTCGAAGAAATTTCCTATGATAAAAATTGCACATTTACGGTTTTGCCAAAAATTACATTAACAAATAATAATCTAAGATAATTTAAGCTGCCCGAACGTGCCAAATAAACTATAACTTTGCTAGACGTATTCAGTGGCAATATTATAGCAGAGTTGTCGTATGATAGAGTTATAATTCGGTAGAGGTTTTCAGGCAGTGTCAATTCTGGCATAGAGTAACTAGTGAATATTTGTGGCAGCGATATAAATGTGCTACTCGCGAGCAACCTTAGGATATGAATATGAAAAAAATGAGCGATCCGAACATGTGATTTTTTTTTTTTTAACGAGCCTAACCCTACAACGCATACACTTGAGTCAGACTATTACAGTGTACGTAGCATTTCCGCTGGGTTCGTTATATCAGGATTTTGCCTTTTCGATATATACACGTATATGATGCGAGATACTTGAGCGTAGTATTTTCCATAAGCTCCAGCCTTGTTATTATTTGGCACATACTTGCAACCCTAACTGCTTACCAGTCTTGACGAGGGGGGGGTAGTATTCGAAGTAACGACGCATATTCGTTCTCAACAAAAATGGCATCCACATTATTAAAAAAAAAAATTATTCTTAACATTAGGAAAAATAAATTGAAATTTGTATATTTTTTTAATAATTATTAAAAATATATATATATTTACGAGAAAAAATAATTTCAAACGAAAAAAAATTATTCATAATGATTGTGTCATATTTTGATTGAATTTTTTTAATTCGAATATAGCCCATTCGTGGTACGAATTTCCGGTCAGCTCGTGCGTCAAGTGCAGACAGAGTGACGCCCTGGAAGACGAGGAAATGGGGGGAAGTCGGGAGGCAAGAGATATGTATATATATATATATATATATATATATATATATATATATATATATATTTTATAGGGGATAACGTACATATATATATATATATATTTATATATGAACGCTTGGGGCGTCGCGACACAGTTCTTGAACCTCGTAGAATGGGTTGGCCGGCACGCCGAGCTGCACTACTGGCTCCCGATGTGTGCAATACTCACTACTGCATATTATACAGTACAGAGAACCCTCGTGTTCTCTCGGGCGCGACGATCGCATTTTTCCCTCTCAAGTCTAAGGCCAAGGTTTTCTTGACGTTCCAACAAACCATCGCACAGAGAGGGAAAGAGAGAGCGTAACCGCAGAGAGGTCAAAAAAATAGAAAAAAATCGACAAATAGCATATATATATGTTCGCATTTATCAATCACGCGATAGTGAGTCTCGACAATCAAAAAATTCTCAACTCACGCTCTTTCGATGGTCATAGTCGTTTTTTATAGATCGGATATTGTTACCACTTTATACTTTTTTGAAATACATTAATAATAATATTAGCATTCATTATAAAATAATTAAATGAAAAAATATTTATAAAAAGATATAATTTTAATAATTTTGCAATTATTAGGAATCATTTCGTCTTATGCCACGAAGGATCGCTTTATAAACAATAATTCAACTTAACTCAATAATTAAATTATTTCATCATCAAATCTCGAAGCTATTTTATTTTCTACGACATCTTGCTCGCGACTCGATTTTTTAAAAAATAAACTCTGCACTATATTACGTTAAAATTCATCGCATTTTATATCTATTGATATACTCTGCCTATCTCAGTATGTCCAGATATTCAATATAGTTAGCGTCGAAATTTCACCAATGAATGTCGCAAAATGAAATAAAAATTTCAAACAAGCAGAAAAACAAGTCACCAGTCCCTTCCGGTATCTTTCGACGACGATTTTTCTGGTTGAAGAAAACGGAAGCTATAGAGAATAAAAATGAAAAACATATCGCAGAGCCTCGCGTGATTCCTATATATATCTAACTGGTGTGCACTGATGCGATCGAGGAGATTGCTCATTGGCTATTCGGCCATTTCCCTTTATCCTGCACTTGCACTTGCACTCGTGCGACCCCGACTTTGTACAATATATCCGCGTGGAGCTCCCTCATCGATCCCTCAACCCATTCCAAGGTCACGGTCGCTTGGCATCAGCACTCCACTATACAGTTATGCGAATGCACCATAGAACTTGGCGCGTCTTTCTTCTCATTCCACTGTCTCTCCTTTCCGGCTCGTGCACCCGCGATGTGTACGCTACATATATGTATGTATGTATGTGTATATACATATATACATACATACATATATACGTATATATACATATATATATATATATAAATGGATAGATGTGTGCATACATGCATTACACAATATATATATGTATATATATATATATATATACTAGGATTGTTACTCGTGCAGTGCGGCATCCGAGCCCCAATACGAGAGAAAGAGCGAAATGCGCGAGCGCTTAGAACCGACCGGCGCGGCGTTCACCTCTAGTTTGGACCAACCATCCACCGCTATTTCAGAAATGTAGCTACCCTTTCCCCTCAACATCTTCGAAACGAGACTTCCGGACTGCAGGATGGACCCCCTCTTTTAGCCTTGAAAAATCTATATGGCGAAAGCGCTTCCGTCACACGAATCGTCTTGTAAAATTCGATTTCACTACTTTGTTATTATCGTTGTGACTCAATTTTCTAAAAGATTGGATTCTATTAGTTAGCTAAAGTTATAGACCTTTATGCCGAATTAATTAATGGAATTATTATCTTCGTTATCCACAAAGTAATCGACCTTTTTTTAGATTTGATTTTGTCAAAATTGGTGAAAAAAATATTTGTGGGATTGCTGCTGACCCTCTTTCGAGAAGCTTCAAACAGCAGTAGGAGGAGATTTCGAGAGTTTGGGAAATTAGTGCTCTGCGTGCTTCTCAAGAGTTTCGATAAATATTTATCCCACTGTCGATTCAAGTAGTTTCTCAGCTCGTATTAGTGGAGTTGATTAAATTCGCTATTTTATAGGGCTATCCCTTGCATGGAAAGCATAATAAGCAGTCTTAGCTTAAGAAAATATCACGTGCAGCGTGTTCCCTGCAAGAAATTAAGAGTTCTCAGAATCATTTTGTTTGTAAAAATATCACAAAAATAAAAGTAGTTCTCGTTCCTTCTGTATAAATATAATCATTCAGAGATAAACTTCTCCATCTCTGATAAATGACGCAAATAAAAATATCTGTCTCCCTTTTTTTTTTAATTTGCCGCAATGTTGGAATGTTGGTTGGAATGTTTTTTTTTTATCTCTCGACGATTTCGGACGATTATAAGCAATCTTTTTGCGAAAATTTTCAAAATAACGAGTATCATGTTTTTCACCACAAATTTATGACAATAACTTTTGTAGGTTTCTAAATATCAAGTTTTTTCTATCGTCGCGAAAAGTACTTGAAATGAGTGATGGGTATCTCGCCATGGATCATCCATAGCGTTTTTTCTCTTTTTTTTTTTACAAACCAGTATTTTTCAAACTAGTCAACGATTTATTCAAGGAAGTTTCTACGTGCTACATTAAGGCACTTTTCAGACAAATCGCCGGACCTCTTGGCGAGAATAAATCTATAATAATCTATGCATTTTATTATCAAATATGATCGAAAATGTTTCAAATAAATATCCGTATTGATTTTTCCCCGTGAGCTCGTTCGATATTATTATACATATCGACGTGGCATTACCACGTTTTATCTCAAACTTCCAACTTTTGTTGGTTTATGAATATTGAATATTTTCCCAACTTTAGACAACAATTCGTGCAAAATTCTCTATACCCACCGGTTTGTGGTGATTTGCGGACGAGCCGAATACGCCTCTTGCACGAGTCAACTTATTTTCATAAAATTCCATCGAAAATTCCTGAAACAAAACCTCAGGCGAGATTCCTTCGTAAGCTCATCCGAGTTTGGTACATTCTCTTGAAGTGACTTCTCGATAAAAAAAAAAGCCTTCCATCGTCCAGTTCATTTCAGCTCGACGAGAAATTCTCTTCACTCTTGTGTAAATTTCATTCCGTGAATTTTCTCTTGTTTTCTACTCTAAACTTTTCATTCCACGTCTCTATAGATGCAATGAAGATTCACTCGAGTTTGTTCGTTTACTCGGTGCTCTCGACTCTCGGCTTGACCGTCGACGTGAGTGGAAAAATTTCGCGAATCATCGAGAACTATAAAACAGCCCTTAAAATATATCTTATCGCAGACAAATGATCGTGAAAGTACTTTTCGAATTTTCGAACATCTCGATTATCGTGTCTATTGACAAGTGAATTAATCGTTGAAATTATCGTATACAAGAAATCAATGAAAAAAGTAGCGAAATATAATTGATGAATTCTCTGACTTTTGCATACATATCGGTATGTAAATTTGACCTAACGTGATATTTTAAAGATTTAAAAAAAACATAGTCGACTAGCAATTCTATATGAAAAAGCAGTATGCCATTGTACCAATATGGCGGCTGATCTGTATGTATTTCTCTATACGGAAATATCACGGAAATAATTTTTGTTTATTATTTAGAGCTCTCACTAAATTATTGCTTGGTATAAAGAATATAATACGTTAGGTTAAAGTAGCGTACTCAATCTGCCACACTTTATCGAACTACACTTATATTACTATCCAATTTAAACGCGTAAAACAAATATTTATTTTTTATCCGAGAGTTAAAAATAATATAAAAATGTTTAGAATATATGAACATTTTCAAAAATGTTATCACGGAAATAGTTTTTATCATCCGGTTTCAGGGCATCTCAATTATAATTATCTATCATAATTACAGTCCCATGACTTAGCCTCTGGGAGGCTTAAAGGGTTCTTATGGGAATTGGAAAAAATTACCAACTTTCCAACATACAATAATACATACAATATACACAAAAAAAAATCCACTATGTTAAATACGATTTGTATAATAAGAACTTTGCTCCAATTTTGAGCCATTCGGTTCTAACACTCTTCTCGCGCAGTATCTCATTATCGATTGTGTTAACAACCACTCGGAATTTTGTTAATCTATTTTCCTCAGAGAATACAGAATGGCGGTGATATCTTTACTAAAGAATTTTCATTGAGATTGATAAACACGTATACACTTTACTTGAGTTTAATATAAGGGGTGGAAATTTCTAGAGTAAGAATACACAATGGCGGTGATATCATTACCAACGAATTTACCAACGAATGAATGACATTGAAAATATATATATATACGTATCCAACTATATCCACTTTACTTGAATTTAATACAATGTGTGGAAATTTCGCGATTAGACGCTCGACTGAATAGATTGTATTGAATTTGAATAAATCTTGTGTGGTCCGAGACGAGAGATTTGCAAATCTATACAATTCTATTCCAGATGGAACATTCTATATAGTAGACTTGATTGTTATTTGATCAACATGTTTCCATCTACAATGAAAGACAAAAGTATTTTATAGAACTAGCAGCCTGGCTGGCTTCCCCCGGAGTTTATATACATGTGATTAATGTTTTATATACCTAAAACGTTCCTCGAAAAGTCCACTAAGTAATGGTGGAAACTCCATCATAATTCGCTGGGTAGTTCTCGAGACTAGTCCATTCATACAGACAGACAGACACTCTCGGGGATTTTTTTTAATACTAAATACTGATGTACTGATGATGCCAAATTTTCTTGAACTCTTCGTAGGTATCATAGAAAATAACTGAAACTGAGAAATGACTATTTAATATTTCTTCTGCCAAATTTTGTGTAATTTTATATAAAAACATTGAAAATTTGTTTTTCGTTGTAATTTATAAATAATCGAACAATCGAGATAATGACTATGATAAATAATAAATCATTATAGTAAATTCACAATTGTTTAATTTTCAAAATAATTTCAATAATAATAATGTTTCTGCGTAATGGCGGAAGCATATCAAACAGCAGAAGCAGTTGAATAGTTTGTCAATCTCGCCTCTGACAAGAGTAGCAAATTGAATGGGCGCCCGCATATGCGGATGAAAATGCATACGTGAATGGAATGGTTGAAGATTGCTCGAAATAATTTCAGAGCCCTGCCAAGTCGCGCACAGCACACCGAATAGCAAAAACGTCCAATTTTCAATGGAAATGTAACGAACAAATAATCGAACGAACGAGATGACTCTATCGAAGAGCACAGTATTTATTAGGTTTGTATAAATATATGCCACGGAAATTGAGTTTGTCGGAGCAATGGCGTAGCCTATCAAATGCAGTCGCACAGCTGTATGTGTTGATACATACAAAATCAAAGTGCGTGACTGCTCGAGGCGGATATTGCTCGAAAGTTTGACACAAATATAGGGCGGGTAGTCGGAATCGCCACAGCTCTTCATTTTTTAATTATATAGTCTCAACTGTGTACTTATTTTTGGCAATTGCTCCATATTTATATATGTATATATTCATGTATATAGGAGACTAATCAATAGCCCAACAAATCTATTATTATTATTATTTATCCTATGCACGTATCAAATATTTTACTACACGTGTTCGCATACGTTATTTGGTCGAGGAAATTGAAGTGGGGTCGTCTGTCACATGCGAAAGTTCACCCGTAGGTCGCTAATTTAAATATCGTCATTGTATGAGGGATATTTTCTATTTCCTAAAAAAAAAAAATCTTTGGTGTGACAAAAGTTGCGCCAAGGACATTTTCGTGGGATACTCTGCGTGTGACGCGCGCAAATGTACTTTTGGAGCGAGACTGACGAGTCTCTTAATACACACCTCGTTACTATTATAATGACGCGAAGCTCGAATGATGACGGCCATGCCAGCATTGATTTTTTTTTTTTTTTTTTTTAATTCAAGGTTTTATCCACACCATATACGAGGGTGACAGAGCGCTATGTCTAATGGACAACTTTGTTTTTATTTGAGAGAAACGCTCCATTGATTTCAAACTTTCAATCCTGTTTCGTTTATGAATTATTATGAGGAATTTGTAGAGCTCATTAATTTTAGACTTTTATCGATGTGGTAAGAAAAGTAACAATATTAGTTTACATTGAAAAGTAAGCAAACGTGAAAAATGGTAGTGAAATATAATTACCTTTGTTCGTTGGTTTTTTTTTTTTTTTCCAATAAAATGACCCTTAATTTTTTTTTATATTCTATATCTTTTTCGATTCTTTTTTTTAAATAGAAACGTGAATTAATCTATAAAAGAAAGTAAAATTCATAACTGACAATTAAATGAAAAATATTCCATTCGATCTGGCAAAAAACCAACGCCTGGGGCTGCAAAGAACTAAGGGCTGTTCCTTCGTAATACTTTTCGTAGCAAAACGAATTATTACAAATCTCAAATATTTTGTGAGATAATAAATCTGTCAAGCTATGGCTAGGCCCAGAGTTAGCCGGAATTCAATTCTATTATTCCTTTAATTTTTGTTGTTGATCAAACAAATAATAATATAAAACCTCATCGACTAAAGCCTAGAATATGAGGGGCGTAAATACATTGAATTGATGTCGAATCCTGCATATATGTAGTGATGTAGAATAGTATCTATGTAGATATAACAATCACAAGTCAGTGCCTCTCGCATATTTGCATATCGCGATGTCGCCTGAATCAGAAATATTCTGGGTATGCCACATATATATCAATTTATTTTGTGCTATTTTGATGTTGGGCGTTTCTGCGTTCTTGGTACATCCCACCCCCTCGTTTCTCGATATATATATATATATATATATATATATATATATATATATATATATATATATATATATATATAATATGTAGGGGGCATTTCATTCAGACTCCTTTGACCCTGACTTTCGGATTTGATTCACGATTTTTTTCTATGATTTTACTGAGACTAACAGGGACACCCATTTTTTCAGATTTTTTTTACTAGCTCTAATTTTCCAATTATTTTTAAAATTTGATATGATCACTTTGGAAAACATTCAAAGATTTTTAAAAAGGGATATTTTTTATGTCTCAAAAATAATAAAAAAAATACGGGACGGAAAAAAAAATGGGGTTGCCTTTCAGCCCGAGTACAATCATAGAAGAAATCATGAACCAAATACAAGAGGGTCAAGGGTCAGACGTTTGTGGAATTTGCATGGAGTGCCCCATATAAGTTCGTTGATCTCCTATCGTCGTTGGCTCCGAGGCATCACGAATTCTATATCTTAACACTCTTCCTACCATCCCAGCGGGGGCTCAGGTGCAAAAGACGACTCCATATCTTGTACAATATGGTGAATTTTATATACATATATATATATCAACTGTATGCAATAAAACCATCATTCTGACATTTATGTTATTCCGATGCCGAGTCAGTAACGTTCCTCGACATGTTGGTATAGTAGCAATTGGTACACTGCCGAGTCTCATATACTACGGTAGTAGATGTATATAGTCCACAGGGGTGCATTTGTAGAAACGAATTTATAAAAAAAAAACAAAAAAAATGAGTTGATATTAATTTATTTGGATTTCATTTGAACGAAATGTAATTTATTGAAATCACCGATTTGCACATCAGGTAAATCAATATATAAATTTTGTGTTATTTAAACAAATTGAACTATCAATAATAACCAATTTAAATTTCTATTTTATTTTTAAGAAAAGAAAATTAAGAAAATTAAATAACATTGCATATATTTACTCGCAATTTGTGGCAATAAATTGGATGTAGATTTATTTTACGATTTCTCAAAGCTCGTCGTAAAGACGAAACCTTTTATGGCCAACCGACTATTTTTCCTTTGTTCCGTCATTGCTTATTGATCCTTGACATATGTATACTCGCGTTGGCGTTAGTGACGTTTCAATCGGCTGATTTGGTACATACATAATATTCATCAACATTCATACATAACATGAAATATAAAGTGCGATCATTTGTTTCGTTTCTCTGCTTTCTCGAAATTCGCAGCTGACAAAGAATTCTCGACAATCGTACATTATCACTATAGCAACGTGCTAGATTGTCTGCTATATACTAGCAGGTTAAAGTCTCATGTGGAAAAAAATATGCATCTCATGAAATGTTGTGTATGTGAAATAAATTTTCCAGAGTTCGTATCGACAAATTTAGTATTTTTATGTCTGAAATAGAGTCAGCAGTGAATTAGTGTATTGAATTTATTATGCAATAAATGACCATTTCTGATGAGCTTCGTTATGTTCTTTCATAATTCAAATAAATCCTATCCTTATTTATCATGTTCGACCTGATTTCCAACCATATCGAATTTTACCATTTTATTTACCAAAAATGTAAGTTTGATTGGCCGGTTTATTTATGGGAGTTCTTGGATGTTTCGTTTAAAAAATAAATAAAAAATAATTGATTATAAGTTAATATGAATAAAATAAAGGACTCAGCCAGCCCTAAAATAGGTGAAGTGGCTTGGAAGGGCGGGACAATTAAAATAAATATCAAAAAGAACAATAATATGTCATACAATTTTTGTAAGATTTATTATATTTCCAACCTCGTTAGCCCAGGCCGTCACAAAATGGTTGCCTGTGTGAGTGTTTTTGTGAGACTTTGAGTACGAGTGCCCATTTGAGTGTGTACAAAAGTGTCGGTGCATAAATAGAATATGATCGTGTCATATTATAGCCAAGGAGGAACTGGTTCGTGAAATTTGTTAAACACTTAGGTGGGCGTTCGCCATTACGAGAGAAGACTTGATAGTTCGAATTAACACCCTCAGACTGTAACGGGCACAAAGTGATGTGCAAGCCTCATTCTAGGATCTGTACGTGGCTGCATATATATATATATATATATATATATATATATATATATATATATATATATATATATATATATATATATATATATATATTTTATGGATTTCTTGCACGCTCGTCCTTTTACCACTTTGATCTTTCGCTCCATACTGATGACGTCTGCGGACCGCCGACTTTTCTACTCAGGACACGAATGATTTTGCCTCCTTTTCCTACATCCTAAATTGTCAACGTGACTCAGGAGATTCCCTCAAATCTTCAATATTTCGACGAGTTATATTTTGGCCACGTCATTATTGAGTTGTGTATCGGACCCAAACACAAGTAAGAACGGCAAAGAATCCGGGCAGATCACCACCATAAAGAAAAAGCTGAACCCCGCATAAGTTAAGTCCTAAGTGAAATAATTGGGGGTTATATACCGTAAGTATATATATATATATATATATATATATATATATATATATATATATAGATGTAACGTATAATATAATCTGTGTCGTTGCATGATATGATATAAAAACTCCAGTGCAGATATTTGGATCTCACGATACTGGCAAAAAAATAAAGCTTTCGGAGGGCGAAAAACGAGATAAGGCACGTAGACAGCGTTCGCAACTGTATTTCGCGAGGGCGAGAAGAACCGGTGAAAAAGATCTTTAGAAAAGTGTCGTGCTTAACGATTTTTTAGCTCGCACGTCCCACGTCCTGATGACTTGAAATGATTACGTGCTACACTTTTGAGACGTTTAACGAAAATTTGACGATTAACAAAGTGGCACAAGATAAATGGAATATTAACTTTTTGTGCTATTAAATTAATGCACGGGGACGTGGTCAGTTAATTTTTCACATTTATAATTAAGATTCGCAAATGCTCGACAATATTTTCGTTTAATTTTTTTAACGTCAAAGACACCTCAGAGAGGCTATTGAAGGATGAAATTCAAAAGGTGCACATTTACAATTAATCGAATATTATTCGGAAATTTTTAAGAATGATACCGTGAATTGGAATTTTTCGGGGTTGTGGAAATAATTAAGGTTCGCAAATGCTAGACAATATTTTTGTTTAATTTTTTTAACCTCAAAGACACCTCAGAGAGGCTATTGAAGGATGAAATTCAAAAGGTGCACATTTACAATTAATCGAATATTATTCGGAACTTTTTAAGAATGATGCCGTGAATTGAATTTTTTTGGGGTTGTGGAAAACATTTTAATATTCGAAGGGGATTTGATCAATATTTGAACTAGCCAAGAATTATTCATCAGTGAGCTCTTTCAATTGTCTTGATGATTATGATTTTTTTACGACGTCAAATCATGAGGTAGTGCGGGGAGAGGAAATTATGTAAAGAGCACTTGACTCTGTCATGAATGTCGATCAACCCTCCCCAGTGATAATTTCATCGATGATGGCCGACTGAAATACCATGGACGATCGTTGGGGGCTGTCAGTTTGCGTTTCATTCTCGTACTGATAAGTTGATCAAGTCCGTGATCGCACACGTCACGTGTATTTTCCAATCATTTCACATTTATCTGCGAATATTTTGCGTCAACTTCTCGCAGCTTCCAACATTTCGTGGCTCTCTATCGAGGGGTGATATACATGTATGTATAAATACGAATATCGTACAATGTGTTGAAAAATAATTTTTCAAGAATATATTCGATAGAAAATTTAATATATTTATTAGAGAATATAGAAAACGAATCACGAAAAAGAGTAATAAGAGAAGAAAACATCATGAAAATGAGAAAAAAATATTTAAAAATCCTGACTGAAAAATGATAATTTATGGTTTTTATTTTCACTGCTCGCCATTGGGCAATGCACACTGCACTGATTGGACACTGGCCCTCATAGTCTACCGTATTAATCCAAATACCAAAACAACAGAAACAGTCACGGTCAAAAAGATTCCATCTGCCTTTTTCGTCAGGGGAAAAAGACAAAAAAGTACCAAGGTAAGCGATGTTATAATTATATATTTTATCACATTGTTATCATTTTTTTATCTAAAAGAGTAGCTGTATTGTTTTCTTTTGTTAAATAAAATTTACTTTTGCAAATATGACGTAATTTGATGAAAGATTTCTGGAAATTCATCCGACTCTCCACCCATTCGTCTTTGGACTATAGAAATTTTCCAGTACGTTATTATATTGTAATACACGAGAAAGCTTGTGAGCATTATAGAGACAAAGAATGGCACACACGAGCAAGAGAATTAATTAACGAGAATTTTCATAATACCCCTGTCACTTGTTGTATCAACTCAAATGAGAATGAGGCGGTGATGGAAATGGAGGGGGAGGGGTGGGGGGGGGGGGTAGTCTACGAGCTTTCCATTATTTTTCTCCATCGATCGTACCCTCAAGCAGTATTTCTGTACGATGTGCTTATAAAAAAGCAACGAACCTCCACGATCGACATTTACATTCGATTCCATGACAGAATCGTTCCCAGCTTGCATCGCGAGAACGAGAGTCATTATCCTAATGGCAATCAATGAATAACGCGTACTCCACATTCTCGATTATTCACGATTTATTCTCTTGTTATCAAAGTATTGAAGTACATATTCAACATTTATATAATCGAATAAATATTTATTAGATTTTTTTGACCCATCAGATATAATGATTGGTACCATAAATTGAATATAAGATAAAGTTGAAAAAAATTTAATCACGCGTCAGTGAAGCACATTTAAAAAATCTCGATGTGCGAAGATATACTCACGCTGATAACTGTAACATTCTTCAATTAATTTAAACAATGTTAATACATCGAAAATCGCGAATTCATTAATCGTGTAAAAAATGTTCAAGGTGAAAAACACTTTTGTAATTGTTTTGTTTTTACTCTTGATCTCGATAATGATAAATTTTTATCCGTAGGAGTGAATTAGCGAAACGTTCCACGTGTTTTTCAAGACATTTGAGCGAAAACGAGATAAATCGAATTAAATCCGACACGTCGAAGTTTCACAACACGAAACTTCGTATGAAACTGAAAAATACATTTCCACAGATTGCAACTTTTTACTTTTCTTAATCTTTTTCTGGCATTAACGAGAACAAATCGTTACTCTTTTGTAATAAAAATTCGTAATGAAAAATGATACAAACATTGATTGGGTGTTCTCGCATCGATTTCTTAGAGTTTTTCAAGCCAAAGAAAAGACAATTATCTTTCAAAAGGTACAGTGAAATTGTATGTTTCGAGACATTTAGGAGGAAAAAGATTCACTGGTCGAGTATATTTAAAAAAATTGAGGGGCCAAGATTTTGAACGATTTACTTATTTGCGTACTTTAAGGAACTTTGATTGTTACATACAATGGAGTATAGAATACAAATGCGAGATGTACAATGGGGTAAAATTTTGCAGAAAATATTTTACAGAAAATTTTACAGAATCATCATTATAGCCATTTTATAATTTTCATTCTCAATTTTTTTGAGACTTTGGTGTTAGTAATTGAAGTTTATTCTCACACGAGCACCAACTGTTTAAAAAATTCTTCACATTTGAAGATTATCCATCAGCCAAGAACACAAAAATTTCAGATCCAAATGAATTTGTCGTCAAAGTGTTGCTTCCTTAAAAAGTCTCTTAAATTTCTATATCTCTCTCATCAACGCACCATATAGATTCGCAACATTTTAATTCACTTTTGTGAAAGTTTCGCAGACTTAAAAAAAAAAAATGAAACATAGAAGAACACTGACGATTCAGGCGTTCGATTCGATATATATAGCGATCAATTGTTATCTGTGAACATGCATAGAGTTGCGGGCATGTTTCAGACGAAGGCAAAGAGAAGAACGAACATTGTGTGGTGTATATATATATATATATTTTTTTTCAATGGTTGAATGGGGATATTTTTCAATGGTTTTTCCCACATGGGTGCAGTTCGTGTTATCGAGCTCGTAGGATCAGGGCAGCGTAGTAAAACAGGAAACAAGGATACCGAGTAAAGATTCTATCCTTGCTCTATACGATCAGTCTCGCCCTCAGCAGTGAGAATGAAAGGAACAAACCGAGCGAGAGAAATTTTACCACGCGTTCCCTCGGGTTAACCGACCGAACACGTGAATGGCTCACGAAAAAAAAAAATGCATAGTGAAGCGAGACATTGTGATGGCGATTTTTGGCGTTTTCGGATAATTTGACTCGTATATATATATATATATATATATATATATATATATATATATATATATATATATATACGAGCTGAAACTACGATAAAGGTGTATTCCCATCTAAACACGAGGATAGCAATACTCAGTTAAACCTTTGGCGGACTTTCAACGCGTTATCTGTGAAAATCCGATTTTTTTTCTCGTTCCCTTATCGAAAATTTCCCACGTTCAAACAGTTTAGTGATCTTTGCCTATGTGCCTATGCAAAATGGAAAATATGACAAAGATAGATCGAGAAAATTTGTACAAAAGAATTCACGAAAGGGGAACATGTGACTCACCCAAACGAATATTTCCCAATAATACGAACAATCGTATTTGAAAAAAAAAATAACTTTTACGTATCACGAGACTTTGAACATTTTTTGATGTTTCAAAGAGTAAACCGAAGTGGTAATATCGGATCTGATGGAGAGAATTGAGAAAACTTTTGTACGAATACATTCGACAAGACTCTCGCTATGGATGTTTTTTTTTATCTCGAGATATATATATATATATATGTTGAAACGGAAAAATCGTGTCTCGAGGGAAACGTCGCTACGGGCGCCAGACTGGCACCATTGTCACCCCCGCAGTTCTCCATGATTTACCGGTTTCGTGAGCTTTGTTCGCCCGTTTACCCTCTCAAGATACCGCCGTTAGAGACATTCGCAAGCCTCTTTTTTTTTTCTTACTAACACGGGCCTTTTCGTGGAGCCTGGATTGGGATATTTTGCGTAACCCACCGGTACGAAATCTTCGTAGAGATTCAATTTGTCCCCGCTCATGATATTTCCGAGTGATATTTACGCACCGGTGTTTCACCTTGAGTCAACGTACGCATATCTCAGAGGCCACTAACCCCGGATACGAACGAAAAACGAGAATATACTATCCACGTGTCCCTTTTGGTTACGAAATTATTCTCGGAATATATTTTCATTTATACGCTACGAAATTCAGTCTAGTCATTTTTTTCCAGTTTCTTCAATACTTTACGGGGTTCGCGGGCGCCATTACTATCATAAATTTTACAGTTCTTGACGCTTCGAGGTTCAAGGTTCGAGAGGAAACTCGTGGCTAAAAATCCAAACCCCACTATAAAGTCCTCGTACCATTTTTATCTGAAGTGTTTTGAGTTTTGGGGAAACATAAAACGAAATTTTATGAAATTCAATTACAATGATTTTAAAGTTTTCTTAATTATATTTTCTCCCTCTATTTTATGCATGCGAGTAAAGTATTTTGATAGTCATTTCGTCATAACTTGCTTAACGTTTGAAAGTAAGGTAAAACGGTTAAACAGTCTTTGGCGAGCTGCCACATAAATGAATCAGACTAATACTTGGCAGACGTGCCCACAAATTCAATGTGAACAAATTCTATTATTTGATTTGTGATATTCAGCAAGGTGGAAAAATTTTCTGTCATTAGAATTAAACTGTTAATGAAAATTTGATTATCAAGAAATCATCAAATTACTAATAAATGACTTTGAAACTTGCAGACATTTAAATTTAAATGCAACAAAAAAATACGTTGCATTTTTAGTGTAATTTAAGCTGCTAATCGAAAAGCTTAAAATTTCATAATTATCTACCCTTAATAAAACAATTTCTCTGTTAAAAAATAATGAATGAATGAATTCACATGAGAATGCATTTTTCAGATCGCTGACAGCCAACTTGAATATCGAAAAATCATCGTGAACGAATAATATAACATCAGCAATGACGAGATTACCAATTTGGTATTTTTTACTTTTGCTCCTCCACGTTCAGGATCTTGTCAATGGCTCCCCGGGTGATCGAATACAATATCGTGACACGAGCATTGAGATAAAAAGCACAAAAGCACTTGGTCGATGCACATACCGAGCCACCAGTGCTCTGTTCGATCCAACGCATCGTATCGTCGTGATCGTCGATGATGCGGATGACTCAAGTACGACGGATAATTATCTAAAAATATTATCAAACGACGCAAGCTCGGTAACGCTCGTGAGCTTAAAATCGAGAAGAACACAAAAAATTATAAATCCTCCATCGACATTGGTAAATTCGGACAGAAGGCCGAGTTACGTGATAATCTCAAGCAACCTTGAAAATCTCAAGGAGATTTTTTCGGATGCAACAACGTCGTCTACTTGGTTGGAATATTTGATAGTGACGAGAATGGATGAAGATTCTTTGAACATTTTCGGGCTTGGACTTTATAAACGCGGTTATATTCGTGTGGCTTTTCTCAATCCAAAAAATGACAGTTCTGTAATTTTACGTCGTTACGACGAGGCTTCGAGATCCTCGTGTACTTTGGACCCACCGGTGTTGGAAACGGTTGGGATATGCAAAGTTTTTAATGAAAGTTGGAAAGTGGATGATTTTACTAAAAAGATTAAACCATTTTCCGATATTGTGTGTCCAGCCAAGGGCTGTCATTTGACCGTTGGTCATGTCAGTGATGATATGGTGGGATCGCCAGAGGTAGCCAAGATTCGACCTTCTTTCGATTGTGCTGGTCAAGTGATAAAATTTTTCGTCGGGTGCAAAAACCTACACCTGAAAAAACGGACCAGCTATGATGAGAATTTTACTTGGGCGAAAACGGTCGAAGCAATCGAACACGACAAGATCGATGTTGCTTATGGAAGTTTCATACCTCCTAATAGCGAGGCAACAAAAAATCTTGATATCGCAACTTGGTTCAGTTTTGAGACGATTATATTTCTCGATGTTTCTCGCTTTACCGTAGTTGCCCCATTGACAAAAATTTTCGTTCCTCTCGATGCTTGGGTCTGGCTCTGTCTGACAACTCTCCTCGCTATTTATTCGTTATTCGCTCTTGGCGTGAAAAAAGCTCATGAAAAAAAAATGACAAATGAGTCAATAGAGATTTTCAACATATGGGCCATATTGCTGGGTCAGGGAATTCATTTACCAGCAAATTTGGGACTTCGTGCCGTATTGGGAATGTGGATGATCGCTGTTTTACTGATAAACGCCGCATACGGAAGTGCCTTCAGCAGTTCCCTCGCGAGATTTAAAAAAATCAATTCGCTCAAGACTCTTGACGATCTCAATAAATCTGGTAGACCGATTGCGGGCACAGCCGTTGCGAGGGAACTATTCAACAACTCGGATGACGCGACTGATCGTGAAATTTATGCGAAGTATGATTTAATTTATTTATTATTAATTATTATTATTATTAGTGTTTTTGATGTATTTATCCTTCATGTGACAATGCATATTTTTGAATTAATTCAGAATATATGTGTACCATTTTTGGTCCTAATTTAATTTTTTTATACGGAATGTATGAAGAAAAAAATTATTATTCGCAGATGGAGGGTCGTTGAGTCAAACGAAGTATTTCCAGCTGTAATTATGGATCGCGTCGTTGGAGTTGATTGCGATTTGAACGTAAAAATTCATAATCTAGCGAGAAGACAAAAATTTCAAACTTTTCTTTACGTCCTTCGAGAGCCCATTCTCGTCTATCCATTGCAATTTTATCTCAAAAAAGGCCATCCGTACGTAAAGCCTTTTAGACGATTGGTAGGTCACGCTAGAGCCGCTGGTGTCATTCACAAATGGCGCGTCGATGATATGAAACACATCGAGGCTCACTGGAGAGTCAAAAATTATCGTCGTGTTGGCATTCGTCGCCGCCGAAATATCAGGGACATGAGCGTTTCCTTGAAGGCTTGGACTGCCGGTCTTCTCCTATCTCTGCTGACATTTTTCTATGAATTGTACAAGGGTGGTAGCTGCTGCTTCCGGACTAGAAAGGAAAATGGAAAAATTTCGAAATCGTCGATCAACGAACACAAAATGAAAATTTATTTTCGTTAAAAAAATGGAAAGCAATCGATGTGATAAATGATAAAAAAAAATATTCACCTCCATTGATTACAAAAAAAAAAAATCTTGAAAAAAATATAAGCATCTTGTGTACTTATCAAAGAGGATTAAAAATTTGTCATTGTAATTGTAAAATAAAAAAAAAAAAATTAAAAAGAATAACAAAAATGTAAAATAAATCGTGTATAATATTTAAGATTTGGGGTGTCACGCAAGGAACTCTTTTTATTGCAATTAGGAAGATATCGAAACTCTTAAGGTAATTTATATAATAATTCAATGATTTTTTTTCTTAAAAAATGCCTCAACAAAAAGTATCAAAAAATCATAAAACAATTTTTTATAAACATAAAAATCATAATTAAATTCGTAGTATTCCGAACGAATACATTTTTCTGCAGCAAATAAAAAAAAAGGCGTAACAAATTATATACTCGACCTTGACTGTAATTGTCAACGTGGGCCGCAAAGATCATTTGCATAATCGGCAAGAGCGACAACGTCACCACACGCGTCGTTGCACTTTACGTCATGCCGCGAGAGGAGCCAGGCCCCAAAAGATTTGTGCTTTTTCGCCCATGCTGTTCTTCCTCTATCAGAGGGTGGATGAATATTATATATATACATATATATGGCTATAACGCATGCGTTCTCGTATATTCATCGTACAGCTTGATCGTGGGTGCAAACGAAAATCCTGAGGAAGTTAGTCGTTCGGAATAGCCGATCTGACTCATGCAGGACAGTAAAAGTCAACCTTCAGCCTTTAACCGCTATATATATATATTTTTTTTTTTTCTATTTCATACTCAGGTTATCTTTATCCAATTTATTTTTGTTAGCTTCCCGAATAAATTTAGGGTCTCGAACAGAAAGATCCTGAACATAAAATATTCGTTAACGAACATATTTTACTAAGGAAAAGTACACTTCCGTTTGATTTTTTTTTTAAATACTAAAATATAATAAATATAATAAATATCGTTTCATTCAAATATGTAGTATCGATCTACTATATATAATTTTAAATGTTCCTTGGCTAAACGAAGATTCGTATGAGAAAAAAATAATTTTTGCATTCTCATATGGAGGAAGCTTCATGATGCTTTTCGTTTCCAATATTTATCATATTTTAAAATATAATATCTTCCCAAATAAAATAATTATTAAGGATTGTTGATTTTTCAATGTCGAAGATTCTAATCATCGGAAATTATCGAATTTTTTGAGACAGAAAAGCGCTCAAATAAAAAATTTAATTGGATAAAAATATGAGGAAGCTATAAGCGAGTTTGATTTTTTTTAATTTTTTTATTTAAATAATTTTTATTGAGATTAAATAATTTGATTTTTGCTAGAAGAAAATATAGTCAATGCGCACATTTGGTTCACAAATATATCTTGACCCTATAGCAATGGAAGTCTGCGATGTCTTTTTATAAAAGCAGACACCAAAATTCAGAAGTTTCATCAATTCAGAAATTCATCAAGCGAGAATGAATCGCACTCTCGTAGGGCGCACATTGGTGTGATGTCACCAAGAATTCCTTGGGGATTAGCCTCTTCTAGAGGGAGCGAGGAATAATTCATTGCGTAAGAAAAAGTGAAACGTTATATTTGAAAGAAATAACATAAAGATAAGATTTTCCGAAGAATCGCCTAGAGATTTGGACAAAAATGTTTAAAATTATAAGAATGATGATGAAAGAAAAAAAATTATCGCCACTCTACATGAATTGAGGATTTCGAAAATTAAGAGAAGATTGCAAATCAACGGATATTTAAAAATGTGCACTAATAGATAGTACTCAATCGCTTCCTTTCCATCTTGATTAATCTTGATGGTGATTCGTTGCAAAATTAATAAAAATAAAAAAAATAAACACTTTTTAAAGCTCATGAAATGATTTTGCAACGCTAATAATATCAGTGAAAAAAAATTGCCATTTCACAATAGTTTACTCAAAATTATCCTATGACGAGATAATTATGATTCCAGGGCACTTATTCTGTCTCGATTTCATTTTTGAGCGAAGAATTTTTACAACTCAAAATTTTCTATTCACACATGATTCAGTTTTGTCTAAATAATACATTTTTTATGAGTCTTTTTTCTTCATCACCGGTTAATCGCTTGACAAAGTTGCAGCATTCGAGTAACATTTTTCATCGGTTTTTTTTTTTTCTTTTATCCTTATGCTCAAGGACGTTAAGAGAAACTCGCAGTGACGCATGCTCGAGTTGCTTTGCTTTGATTAAAAATTCCACCGATCGTTCGAATATTTCGATTCGTGTAAGCAGATTTTTCATTTCATTCAGGTCGTGTAAACAATAGAGCGATTTTTTTTTTTTTTTTATAAACTCTTTCTTGTTTTATGATTGTATAGTGTCGTATTTATAACCGGATTATCTTTAAAAATGGAACATCTGTAGTACATGCAATTTCAAGTGGCATTTTTTATCACATGTAGACAGCTTGAACTATGGTAAATAATATATCTGGGAGTTTTGAACCCTGTTGAGCACATTCGCGATCGGTGTTTATTCCCTTTCTTGTATGATTCAACTCTTCACGCAGGTATAATATTTTTACACTCTTTGTTGTCCAATCCAAATTCCTTTTTTTATTTTACTTTTTCATATTTTTACGAAAATTAAAAAAAAAAACAATGAAACTATTTGTATTATTTTATTCTACTATTCCATGGAAAATTTTAAGGTTTACAGCAAAAAATTGCGCAACAGAATTTGACAAAAGCTCGTGCACGTTTTCAGTTCTTTTTCCATCATTTTTATGTTCTCGACGAAGAATCGCGAACGAACGTCACGTCCTCGTTATGTAACGAAAATTCGATTTTCTAGTTTGACGAAATGTCCGAGTCCCTGGACGAAAGCGAGCCCAAGAGATCGTGTCGATTTTATCGAATTATTCCTCTACTATCGTTGGTTGTCCGAGAGCTTTTTATCGTTTCCGAGCACGTGAAAAAAGATCCGAAGAAATTTACTCGACAGGTAAACGAAAAAACCATTTCCATATTCATTCGCATCGACTTCAAGGGCTTTTCTGAATCCTTATAAAAAGTTTGCTGTCCTTTTCACGGTTATGTTCAGCTCACAGAACCAATTTCTCTTTATCCCTTCACACACATTTACGTTGCAATTAAAAAATTTCCATTAAATGCCAAAAAATCGATAATTTTCTTATTCGTGTGTATTTTAGATAAAACTTGAAGCTTGTAACGTGGCTGTAAGAAAAATCTTCAAAGTGCTTTAATGAACGTCCTGATTTTATGAGCAACAGGAAAATTTGTTCGTATATATTTTGCAGATTAAGGACTTTTTTTTCCTACCTTAAGAATTTCATTATTTTCCATTTGTTTGATAAGATTGATAATGTACATTTTCTCTCCTTAAGTGATTAAATTTTACGTTTTAATGATTCGCCAAGAATTTACTGTTGGTCTTGGTAGATGCATAAAAAAAACGTCATAAGGGTTATGAGAATTGTTAAAGAATATTAGAGCATTCTCGAAGGTGTTTCGTCTCATTTCTACCCCACATTTATTCATTATCCCCTAGACAATACATATGTATATATTGCCGGACTAGTATTCTATTTGCTCATGAATTTTTAATCCACAAAGAGTAACGTTGGCTGTTAGTTACATGATGTCCCGCGAGATTGACTCTCACAAAAAACATCCTTGTGAAACTGATCCATTCCGTTTTGCACTACTGTGAGCAACTGGACCGCCAATAAACGTCGCCCACATCGGTGCAAATGCAAATTGTGTACTACGTACAAATCGGAAAAAGAAAACGTCTCATTCCAATTGCAACAAAACATTTTGAATCATTTTTACAACCAATTAACTAAAATTATTATTGAAAAATTCGTTACTATTGGTTTTTTAATAAGTAATAAATGAATCAAAAATATTTTTTTTTTTTAGAAAAATATAATTATGATTTTTTTAATTATTGTAATGCTTATTATGATTATTTATAAGTGTCTTTACGAAGCTCAGACTTTTGGCACGTGCAAAAAGTGAAAATAGGTCATACCCCGATATAAAACTCGATTGGGACAGTCGAGGACCTAGAGGGGACAAAATCGGACAACGTTGAAACGAGAAATCACGCGCTTAATTCCCTTGTCGGACGCCTGTCGATGCATATGCTGAACGCAAAAAAGTGTAATCTCGTTTCGATGGTGCCGATGAACCTTCACAGTTTTGTACTATCGTATATATGTGATGGGCGTATTACGAGCAGCCAAAAAAAAAGAGAGATGGATAGCAAAAGCGATCGACCAATTTTCCACAATGAACGAGGTCGCTCTACGAGGGTAACGGGGTGGCTAGGAATATTGACACACACATATGTACATGTACAAACTTTTTGTTTCTTATTCCGGATATATTTAGAGCTATCGTCGCTCCTAACACGGTGCGATTTCAAAAGATGACATCGAAATCAACATTATTTTGAATAAAAAAAAATATAAAAAAATATTGGCGTATATATATGGCGTTAAAAAATGCATAAACAAATTTTGGAGACTTTGGGCGTGGTACCCAAGATTTTTATCTTCTCTAGAACATAAAAATTATTATAGATGCAATAAAATAAAGATACCGAGACGACATCGAAATGAATATTATTTTATACACGGTGCAGTAGCCGCTGAGGAAAATAATGTGGTTTAGGGGCAACAGAAGCTTTTTGTATTTACTGCACCGCTGTCTTTGCTGTGTTTCACAATTTTTTTTTTTTTTCATTTTTCGTACGTTTCATTAATATAAATGGTTAATTTTCCAACGCGAGTAAATAGACAAGCGTGCGCGTGGCACGTGCATGTTAACAATAAAAGAATGCTAATTACCGACAAGGGAGTCAGCTTGAGTGGGAGAGAGATAAAGCCATGCAGATCGCGTGAGCACGTTCAAGAGATAAAAAAAATAAACGTAAGAAAATATTTACTAAGAATATTAATAATTACACAATCATTATGCAGACAAGCTGTTAATAAATTTGTAAAAAAAGTTCACCAAATGATTAGTACACTTTTTTTAAAGAAGTGAAATCCCTGATCATTTAGAAAAAATGCGATAAAAAAAAATATATATATTTTCTGCTTTCAAGTATCTTCACGAGTATTTATAAAACTGGTTAGACAATGGCCTTGAAAATTCACAAATTTAATATGAAATTTATGGACCGATTCATATCCACATTTCTCGACCTTCCATCTATTTTGACATTTTGATAAGTGAAGCATTTTTAATAGATCGTCAATTTATTGTAATATCCATCGAATTCTTCATTTAAAATCTATCTCTCTCCCTGTCTCTCCTTAGAAATGGCTTGAATGGTATTTATATATACAAATATATAAATGCAACTGTGTTGGTACATCCTGGTCCGATGCTTTTTATCCTGACCCAGATCTTACCGTCGAGGAAATTCGAGAACACCCAATTAGAGTGCTATATCTATAGGCGAGTATTATCGTTAAGCTTAATTTATGGAACAGTCGTATAGCAATCGGTAGTATTACGAAAGATTATTCGAATAATCATCAAATGAATATAAATATATCGTACCGATACTAATATCGATATACATATATACAGATAATTGTACATTAGTGAATTATCGGTATATATACTATACCACCTGTCCTACTTCGATCTGTTCAGACGAGCAGTATTTAATTTTTGTCGAGTGGAGGCGTTACCAAGATTTCAAGATTACAAAAATCTAATTGTATACTTTTTTTAGGATTATAATAGCTTATGAGAAATTAAGGGTATATACAACCCCATTCAAAATAACAATATATACAGCTAATTGTACATTAGCGAACTATCGTTACACATACTGTACCGGCTGCCCTACTTCAATCTTTCCAGACGAGCAGTATTTTATTTTCGTCGAGTGGAGGCGTCACTGAGATTTCAAGATTTAAAAAATCTAATTGTATATTTTTTTTTAGGATTATAACAGCTGGCTGGTGATGATATACTCAAGGTGAGAAATTAAGTGTATATACTACCCCATTCAAAATAAACGAGCGTGACCTCGAAATTTTAATGGTGCAAGGCACTATTGAAATTTCGAGATCACGTGAAATGAAATATTCTAACTTTTCCATAAAGCTTAAATAATAAGTGGAAAGATAAAAATGAAAGATATATATAAGTGATGTTGACTCAAATAGTTTTTAATGCATTAAAATGATTATTAAACGAGTGCGCATGTTTCTGTAACTAAGGGAGGATTAAGAATAATATTAAAATTATAAGAGCCCCAGTGGAATTGTATTTATAACTCCTTTGAGGATTTCAGGGACACGTGGAGGTATAATGGATTGCTAGACTGATGTCTGGATACTCCTTGCTTTATGTCAGGCTCGTGAGAGGTTATTATTTTTTTCTGCCGAGCATCAGACGCGATTCTCAAGGAAAATCGTGAGACATCATAATTTCAATATTTTGCCATAGACAGCAAAGGGCAGAGCTCGCATATATACGAGCTCTTTGCGCCTGAAAGGATCGAGAGACACCAGGAATATGGGGCGACATATGGCACAGTAAAAAAAAAATGTTGAGGTCAGGTAGATATTTTTGCCTGTGGTTGTGTTGGCAAAAAAATCCGACCTTTCTCAGACAAGATTGTTGATAGCCCAATTTCTTTTTTTATAGCACTAGATCTTATATTTTTTTGGGTAAAAAATTTCACAGTGAAAAAAAACAAAATTTTTATTTATGAAAAACATTTATTCGAATCATACAAAATTCACTTTAATAAATAATATAAATTGTATTTGGTCAATTTTCAAATTACACAATTCATGAAAACCACGATAATAATTAAAATAAAATTCATTTATTCTTATTGTCACTTATTTTTTATCTTTTATATTGAAAAAACGTTTTTCGTTTTAAATGCAAATTAATTTACCCCAAACAAATCTTAATCTTGACTAAGACTACACCGATGAAGGACAAAACTATTTGAATCTAGCTTGATAATAAAATCGATCGTACAACAGAGTAATTGAATATTTATTAAATTATTATATCTATAGCGAGTTTTGTAAATTGGAGTGCTCGCTGCATTTCATCGTTAGGGTTGAGGGGGTGTCTCGTACCAGGATCGTTTTCAATTTTCCACGATATATACAGAGTGAATCACGTATAAAAGGAGCTGCGGATACAGATCGACCTTAACGATAAACGAGTGAGTTATAGAAACTTTCTGTGCAACTACTTTCGTGTCTCCGCGCTATTACTCAATTTCACTAAGGTTGATCGTCATCGAACTCGCTCTGTTCACTGTCTCCTTGTTGCTTTGTCTCTCGTACGGCTCACAGAAATGCTCGCCTTTTCGTATCGTGATTCGTGACTCTTCGCAAGAACAGCAGCTTGAGTCTGACTGATATTTTTGACGATTCGCCTCCTGTGCTGTGCTGGAGAAAATTTTATTTTTTCGATCGTCAATACGTAAATATATATATGCAGCATTCCACGTCAAATCGAGTGAATAGTATTGTCAAATGGTAATAAATTTTGTGGACAAATATTTCATCTAAGTTTACACGCAGCATCAACCCAAATATTATGATTTAAAAATAACGACTATAACGATTTTCGATGAAAATATCCGCATAAATCGAAGTATAGCTTCTAAACGAATTCTCTACCTATTAAAAAAAAAACGGTGTCATTACACAGATGACAGTATATTTTATAAATTTTAGTGAAAAAACGAAGGTCCCTCATTGGGGGACAAATAAGACTTCTGTGCATTTTCCGACTGTTTTTCCGGTTCAAAAATAATAGGAGTGCTCAGCAGATTCAAAATGCTCACACGAGAATAATCGTGTGCTAAAAACTGATGCGAGCAATGACGGGTGAAGAATAATTTAGAATAATTAATCGATCGTTGCATTGAAATTTAGTTTGGAGAAATATCAATTAAAATTTGGTTTGGAGAAATATTTAACACGTTTATTCATTCAAATTCGGTCCAACTCTACGTGTTGCAGTGACCAATCATATATCGGTGATTCACGGCGACTAAATAATGAACTCAGCTATCGGAGTGATCTGTTGCAAAATTCATGTTGCCCTCGTGTAATTTCCTGTACGAAACAGAAGCTTTTGCTAAACGTCGAAGTGCATCCCGATATATTATACGGAAAAAAATCGGTCAGGGCCGTTGGTCGCTACGAACCTCGTGTCCGGTGGAGTGTCACGAGCAGATACAGAGGAAAAAAAATATTACGAGGAGAGAGAGAGAGAGAGAGAGAGAGAGGGGTAGTATGGGAATGTTGTTTTACACAACGGGAGAGAATGGAGCGACAAAGGGGTGAAGGTAGAGAGTTTGTGTAACCCCTAATCGTGACCTTATCCTCTATTATACCCCCTCTCGGTGAAGGCTCGATTATCGAAGGTCCTTTCTCATTTTGTGTCGGAAGGCTTTGCAACAGCACGTGAGATCTCGTTATCGACTTTCCGCTCGAATTGGCAGGATTTCAAACATAACGATGATTTTTCAATTAAATAATGTTTCCGTAATGAAATGTCAAGTGACCGCACCACAATTGTACAATTTCTTTTTGTTTTTGAAATCCGTGAGACGTATTTGTTCGATTAAAAAATTATTAGGAGCGTAAAAATGTAATACTTGTGATGTCCATGAATAAAAATGTATCCTAACATAGTTATAATAATTATATCATAATTATAACAAACTACTTTGATAATTATTAATAATTATCATAAAATTATATAGTAATGAAAAATAATAAACATTTTCATAATGATTATTCATTATTATAAAATCATACGATAAAGATATAATCATTTACTTCAGTGGTTATGTATAATCAAATTCTGTATGATCATTGTATAATTTACACGGTTCATGTCCATGACAATCTAGAGTTTCTATCCATCATACGTAGTTCCACTATATATATAACTGTTAACAATTGTACCCGGACGTCATCCCTCGTTCACTCTGTCACTCGCACTGTTGTTCCACCAGTACTTATAGTTGGTCCAATTAGTAAAAGGCCTCTGGGAGAAAGTCGTCAGCCTAGGGTATAAGAACTATACGATACTAGTACAGTCGTATAATGTTGAAAGTCATGGAAGAATATCTATTCTTCCATGACTTTCAAAACTTGGCTTTGGCTGCAACGATAGAAAGAAATTGAGATATCTATCTCAATTTTTTTCTATCGTTGCAGCCATTTGAGAATGGAAAAGCTTCTGTCGTTGCACCCACATACTTTTTTTTTTACACCTTTTTAGAATTTCGGAGGAACAGAGAGCGATATAAACCAACTCGTTTCATGATTCATCCGTTTACTTCCCTATGTATTTGTATCAAGGTGAAAAGTCTCTTTCCCGGTCACCATTATTGATAATTCAGTAGTAAGCAACTGTTTGGTCAGCCACCAATTTAGAAAATATGATCAATAAGGGATTATTTTTTATCAATATTTTTTTTAGACTTTTGTACAATTTTGGAGGAACCGAGTGATAATAAACGAACTCGTTTCTCGATTCATTCGTGTACTTCCCTATGTATTTGTATCAAGGTGAAAAGTCTCTTTCCCGGTCACCATTGCTGATAATTCAGTAGTAGGCTACTGTTTGGTCAGCCACCAATTTAGAAAATATGATCAATAAAGGATTATTTTTTATCAATATTTTTTTTACACTTTTGTACAATTTTGGAGGAACCGAGTGATAATAAACGAACTCGTTTCTCGATTCATTCGTTTACTTCCCTATGTATTTGTATCAAGGTGAAAAGTCTCTTTCCCGGTCACCATTACTGATAATTCAGTAGTAAGCCACTGTTTGGTCAGCCACCACTTTAGAAAATATGATCAATAAAGGATAATGTCTTACCTATAAAGGATAATAAATACGTAATTTGCAATTGTATTCATCTACGTATTCTTGGTATCTAGTAGCTAAAGTAGCAACGTCATTAAAACGTGAAAATTCGTTATCGGTAGAATGAGAAAATTATTTTTAGGGGATCGTTATAATATTTTTTTACAATTTCTGTTTCTCTAATCGACCAGCTCATCCTGACGATGTATTTTTTGTTTTTTTTTTTTTCAAATGGCCTAGGTAACTCGTAGATGTAGCATCAGGCTTGGCGCGTGTACGACGTAGTGCGCATGTGCCTAAAGGTCAAAGCGTACATGCCACTCGGTGAGAACACCTGCTGTGTGGAGAAATACGGGTCACGGTATCAGGGATGCGGGTTCACTCTGTACTGTTACTCTCATGCATTCTGTCTTTCTCTATACTTCTCTTTTTATCTCATTTTTTAATTCTCTCATTTTTGGAACTTGTTCCAGAGCACTACAACTGTCAGTATCAACATCAGAGAATATATCGATTAAAAAAGCCTGTTGCCGCGATAGAGTATTTTAAATCGGAGTGAAATGCGTATTGCACATTTATGAAGACGTAACGATGTACAATATAATGTATTTCATTCCTTCGGTTAATGCATATCATGCCTGGCTGTACAGCAATCTTCACTTAAAAAAAAAAACAATGTGTAGTATTGATTACATCCAGCACTGTTGTGACTACATTACGGGACTTATGAGGCCTCGTTAGGGCCTTAATGGGGTTTGATGAAGTAGCACCGGATATTTTTCGTGGTTACTTGTCTTGCTGCAGCGATGAGGGTAAAAAGTATTCTAACTATTTAAAAATTTCTCATCACTGCTGCCTCCATTGACATTACGATTATTCAGACCAATATTTGTCTACAATGTCAAGCGTATAATTTCTCCTCTTTAATATGAATTCACTTTGTAATATCATGATGAGACTCTCACGAACGTTCGTGTTTTCATCGTTGAATTAACGTGCGTGAAATTTTTTGTGCGAGCATTGCCGATAATTATTATCTTCAATGTACATGCGTATAAATGTATTAGCTATGGACATAAAATACGTTTGCAGCTATGCCAAATTATGGATAGCGAATTAAACGAGTTGTCCTTCATAACGGTCGTCAGGCTGGCGACAGAAGTTTAGAGAGAGAGAGAGAGAGAGAGAGAGAGAAATCGACGATTCATCCCTTCACTGGTGCCAGATATTCTGGGCACAGGGATGAAATGATTCATAATCCGAGTGATGTCAAGGTTGCGTCTAGGGGGTGTTAGAGAGACCGGAGCGCGAATCGGCGATAACATATCGAAGGCCGTTCCCAACGAGCTGGATATATTATGGATGGCATGCTTTATGCCCCATCGCTTTTCACCTCGTGGCAATTTGCATAATGAGGAGAGAACGAGAAAAAAAAAAAAGAAATTTAACACACCATTTCATGGATTGCACCGAATTTTACACTCACGATCGTATATTTAACTTTTCAAAAACCCAATTACGTTTATGGTATTTTATCCATTAAACGAAGTGCGACTTAAAAAATGTCTTGAGATGACTTTATGTATTCGAATCTTGTGTTTCTCTATAGAATTACAATTTCTTTTTATCTATTTTTAGTTTGACAAAAATTATAAGTATCATACTAAATATTTTTCTTCTCGTAAATAGTCTGCACTAATAGTACCATTTAAATAAAGTTACTGGAAATTTAGTGGGGGTGCGAGAAATTTCTGAGATACGAATGATCATTCTTGGCAGAACCGATATCGTTGGTGGAGACGCCAATGCCCCAGCATTTGCAGCTTTTTAAAAAATCGGAAATTATACAATTATAAAAACAATGCGGACACCCTCGTGCCGGAACTAACGGAGCCGTTGGCAATTTCCGAGATTAAAATTACATTTACTTTCAACACCGGTTATATTGGCTGGGACGACAATCGCATCTAATTATGAATTTCTGTTTATAATTAACAAAAAATCATATCACAAACGTATTATTGACAAATTAAAAAATGCAAATTTTAACAAGTGAACGAATTAAATTTAAATAACTTGCAAAAAATCATCAATCAGAAGACACACAAAGATATTTGTATGTAAGTGGATAAATTGATAAGTTATAATTTTACGAAATTCAAATTTCGTTCCATTCGCACTTATTCGTAATCAACAAAGCTCAAATTTACACCTGTCATTGATTCTTGTTCATGGGAGAAAAAGCGTATCGTTACAATATACAACGTGCAGTATTCAGTGGCTTGTATTAACATTGAGTAGAGCACGAAGTGAACCAAGTTTTCTGGATTGATTCGCTCGATAATTTAATCTCGGTAATAGTACGTGTCACATTTCCAAGCGCTCCATGGCTTCTGCCGAAATGTAATGTAGAATAGCCAGAAAAATATAGGGGAGATACATGGAAACAAGATGTGAAATAATAATATATAGAGACAAGAGGGGAGAATAATAAACATAAAAAGCTTGATAAAGTAAAAAGTTTTTGACAAATAAAAAAACCATCAATACAATTTCAAAATTTTACAAAGAGTAATATGACTTCGTTGGATTGAAAAAGAATGTAGTTAAAATTAAATCCATAGCTAATCCAATCTAATTAATCTCTATGGCTTTGCTACATTGGAGTAATTTTAATTAAAATTACATGAATCCATTTGTATCCCTGCCAATTCCTTTTTCCTTAACATTTCCTTTCCTTAACTTTTTCCTTTTCTCTTATACAAACAACACAATTTTATTAAACAATAAAGAAAATTGTGCTCTCCGCTTTTTCCCACCAAATTGGTGCTTGCATTTTGTGATAAAATTTCATCTGATACTCTCGGGAGTATTTTAATCAGAGGTAGAGACTACGGTTTATTATTTAAATATAAATGAACCAATTTCATCAGGCTGCGAAATAGGTTCGCAAATATACACGTAGTTCTGTGATATTAGGTTATGAAATTATTAAAGTCTTTGAATACTTTTCGTATGCGCTGCGACGGTGCAAGGACCGAATGAGCTTTGTTCGCAATATGGGAGCATAAATCGATGTCAGTATTGATTTGCAAAATTGTATCAATTTGATATTGCATCACATTGCCACATTGGTATCATTCGTTATATCACGTATCAGATCAGCCTTATTAATAATTCAGCTTGTATAGAAATTTCGTTGACACGTAATTGCTATGACGTCATTTACGTCCCATTCATCATAAATTCAGGCTCATTCAAGCTTATTCCTTTTGATAATACATTTAACACTTATTTAAATAGTTGATGAATTATTCTGTGCAATGTGTCCTAAATGGAAAATTTTGTCAAATCGACCTAGGTTCGTTCCGTACCATTTGAAAAATAAAGTTGTAGAGTGAAAATTTCCAAGCTTTTCTCAAGTCAGATCGTTTCGTGTGAGATCTCCAAGAAATACGATGTACCAATTTTCACATCATTCCCATAAACTGATTTGGATATTAATTTTTAACCAAGAACACGACATGGATCGTAAAATAGATCTTTTTGCTATTTTTACAACAAATTTGTCGATTTAATTTATCAACGACCTTGTCGAAATTATGAATAATTATTAAAAATAATAAATGCAGCTTATGAATTAATGGTGATTAGGAAAAATTAGTTATCTCGATAGAATTTAATCTTTGGTCTAATTTTTTTTTAAATAAAACATACATGATATTACGTGTAGGGAAATTCTGAGAAATCCATTAACCTGGTCTCTTTTTTGAAATTTGGAGGCACAAATCAAAATATATAATCTGCATGTTACGTATGTGTAGTTTTTCTCCAGGTTGCCAATTTATTTTACGTTAATTCGTAGCTTATGGGGCACATAACTGGGCGTTAATTTCACGGTTGTTTAACTCGTGATGCATTTCAACGTTAGTTTCCAGGGCGCATCGTGCGAGCATTCGTGTATGTCCGGAGAGTTAAAACTGTCTTGGCCGAAATGACTCTGGCATATGTTCTCGACGACGGGTTTACGGTATAAAATGGCCGACAACCTCACATTAAGCTCGTGTGTCAGACCGTCCGATTCGAATATAAGTTAACTATGTCGTGGCGTTTGCTCGTATACAAAACAGAAAATTTTCAAACAAATGCAAGTGAAATAATGTTTGGGTTATCTCTTGTACTCGTGTAGTAACGTATTTTCGTTGTGAAGAAAAAAAAACGATGAAACTAGTACAATAAAAAAAAAAATGAATAAAATGGCAATTATATGAGAATTAATTTAGCAAAAATGAAAATCAATCCAAGGAGCATTGGCACAAGAACATTGGAATTTGAATAGGCGAATAGAGAAGTTTGTGTGGAAAATCTCGGAACTTTACAGATAGGGTGCATTCGTCGAATTCAGTCTTTCTCGTGCTAATTAGATGATTTATCTTAATAAGGGTAGATATATATTTCAGTAAAATGTCGAACTTTTTGTACACAGTACACATATTCATAGCCCAAGCGTAGGAATTCCCTTTCCTGCGAGGTTACATGTATGTATATGATAATTCCAGAATAGATGAGACACCATCAGAAGAGAAAAGGACATTCTGCAATTTCATTAATTGTAATTTTGTCGTATTAAGAGTATTTATTATTAGTGTTATTCCAACGTATGACCTTTCGGGATTTTACGATTATTTCCTTTGTTCCGGATTCACCATAAAATTGATCTTAACTTTTTTCATTCCCTGTAACCCCTTGTGATTGCATCCGACTATTTCATCGTACTCGTATCGTATTCGATGTTCCCATACAGGGGAATCGCCAGACTTTGGAAAGATGACCTCGAGGTCAGCGATTGGATTTGCCGGCCAACACGCAGCTAAGCGGTCACCGATCCAAGTATGGACTCCTATGCTGCTTAATCTTGGTGACTGCCAGAGCCATGCTAATACCTATCGCTGTCGGTTATTACGTGTATTTTTTTTTTTACATATATTGCTTTTTAGCCAGGTAGAATTAAATGACCTTGTACATTTGTCACGTAACCGTTTTGATTAAAAAATGTTTAATATTTGTTTCGGTATCAATTTCGAACCTCAAAAAAGTGTCTCAATTAGACTAGGGACTTGGCCCATATATATGTATATATGTCCACTATGTGATACCTCTTTGCAGTCTATAGTGTGCAGTTACTGAGCTATGGAGAATTGGACACTCGGTCTCTTTATCGCCTACATGCAACTAACGTTTATCGCTTAAGCGCCAGTTCAACCATTTAACAAAGCCAGTGGTCTATCGTTGTTTCTAGTTTACTGTACCATTATGTCCCACATATATGTGTGGGTGTAAGAACACACACACACACACATATATATATATACATATATAATGTATATATTTTAGTAAATTACATAGAATACCCTAACGTATAGGTTTGTTCTCTCGGAGTTTGCGGAGAAAGTGGATCGAATTGTTTCATGAGAGAGTTCGATGAAAAGGTCTATTACCATGAAGTTATAATGGACTCGCCTAAAGTTTGGGTTCGTCACGCACACGCCACCAATACGCGAATCGTAGCTCGTCCACTGTTCCCATATATACGTGTTTGGTTTCTCATCGAGAATTCTATGAAAGCAAGACTCGACTATAGAGCTTGACTCCATTTTCGCGAGTATCATATTCCATCGGTACTTGTGCAAAATCTCATTAGTACGTTGGAATACAATAGAGAAATTAGTTGAGTTTTGTCGCAAATTTATCTTCCTTGTCTTCGAGATGGAAAAAATAAATGAAAATATTCAATAAAAAGTAATTGTAAATAATTATTAAAAAAAAAAACCACTTTGTGTGTATATATGTACGTATGTTATACGAATAATAAAATAATTGCTCATGCCTTTTATTTATTTTTTGTTCACGTTGCGTATCCCTTAACGTATATTGAAGACGTCAGAATGTCATCGGTCGACAATACACAAGCTCTGTAAGTCCCCAAGTTTCATCAACGCATATGATGCGTATATTCCGCAATTTATGGGGGAGACAAAGTTTTGGTCTTATAGCACGAGACCCTGCTACTTGGCTTCTCTGGGCTTTCCCTTGGGTGCGAAGTTTCCAAAGGATTTACCCACAACGGTATAAATAAATCAATTATAGCCTGAAACAATCTACTGCCATGTGCGCAGCATGAGCAGCTTTTTGATGCTCTTATGGGGTGAATCAAACGACGGAAATTCGTCAAAATGATTTAAAAAAAAAATGATATATTTATATATATCATATTTAAAATATCATATAATTGTCATAATATTTTTCATTGCTACGAGCACAATAGAGTTTGCGATTGAAAGTATCAAATGGGACTTTATCTCGCAATGATTTTGCCATTTTTATTTTTTTATTTCGTATTTGAATGTACTTGTTTCTTCATTAAAATGTCTTGAGATAATTTAATTGCGTGCAGGCGGTAAAATGTCACTTTGTCAAATGAATACGTGATCGACGTTTCTCAGAAATTTAAAATTTAAAATTAAATAGTGGGCTTCGATTGTATAGAAAATTTTATTCCCGATATCGAGGAATCCTGTTGTTTTCCACCCCACATGAATTCCTTTACAAATAATCATCTGTCATGACCATTTTCTATTCTCGAAATGTGTTATGTCTCTGTTTGTATCTCGTATACGTCACCAGTCAACGTGTCAAACAGGACGCAGTTTCTGCGTAGTTGTATATATCATCCCTTGTGGGAGGCCAAAGAGTCTGAGTGCTCTTTGCGGACTCTTTAGATTCAAGGGTAAGTCGTCGAATGTGGGTCACGCGTGCTTTGATGATGGATTACTATAATTCGATACTCTTCCATCGAGACTCATCTTATATACATATATATATATACACACATCTTCTAAATCAAGTAGAAAAAAATCCAAGGTCCCCATACAACGATTTGTTTTCGTTGTTTTCTCTTGTCTCCCAACAACGCATATTTCTCTAATAAAAATGACGATAATAGTAATAATAATAATATCATGATCAATATATTTCATATACAAGTCGCCACGCAAAGTATAAGAGATAACCACTGTCACGAATGCCATTGAAGGATAAATCTGGTACAAATATCGAGGCCAAGATTGAATTATATATATATATAACAAGTATTGGTTCCAATACATCTCAATCTTTATCCAAACTCATTTATGTACAATGTCGCAGAATGTTTTTTCATTTGATTGCGTCAACGATTCCATAACCATGCCGGGGGAATTGAAACGAAAAAAACTTCCTTACCCAGAGGTTCGAACAATATATTTTTCTTGCTCGTCCAAGGAAAATTGAATTGAAAATATGTTGAAATTGTTTCATCGCGTCACCATAATATCAGACCGATTGACCGACAGAACATTTTTCCACTCTAATATGTAGACGAAACCACGTTGACCAAAAAAATCTAACGGCACTTTTGAATTATAATATTATTTTTCGCGTTCTAATTCGTTCGTTGTTTCGTTGCAAACAATCGCCACACAATTCTAAGATGTAATTTTTATTATTTTTTATTTGTTCTTTTTAAGTTGTGGAAATTTCTGTGACTCGTCTCTTGTTTAACACTAAAACTACCGAGGTCTGGTATTGGTATAAGTAGCCATGATACAAAATTAAATTGATTTTGAATGAACAGAACAAAAATAAAATTCATTAAATTATTCCTTCAGTTGTCGCTTTGCGGGAAGAAAATGTAACATGAAGTAGGAATTTTAAAATAAAATTGTAAAACCAGTCAATTTGACTGGTCTGGTAGTTCTAGTGTTAAAGCCTACTTTAAAGATTTTTATACATAAATATATAAGAATGGTCAACGTATGAGAGATGCCAGTAAGATTATCGGCGTTCCACAATTATTCAGTCGAACTTTTGATGAGTTAACTTTTCTCTTGAGTGAAAAATTTTACTTTCGATAGATTGTACATTAAAAAGCATACTGACAAAATTTAGGAATTTGGAAAACTATTATTATTATTATTAATTTTATTTTACAAGCTTAGGTTTTAAAAGTTTATATTTAAAAGTTTAGGAACCCCGGACAAACCCCCTCATCTAAACTTGTTCACGAGATTTTTGTGATCGAAACTTTTGGTCCGTGAAAAACGAATTCACAGGCTCGACTTTTACCTCGTTTCTCGTTCCCTTATTATCAACAAGAACCATAAAGTTTACGTTCACGTTCTGACCATGCTGAGCTAGTGGATAGCCGCAGGCGTGTCAACTGGGGGATTGTCTTCAGAAGCCCCGGTGGTCGGACGTTTTTGAACGTTCGTCGCCTCCGGTGTATTCGCGAACAAAACGGTGAAACCCTCCCAGCCTCCTACTCGCTTCCATTAGCTTTTTTTTCATGGCTTATAACAGACGCATGAAAAAACTCCTATAAAGCTTCGTATATAGATTTACAGGTATGTACACGGTAAATATATATGTAGTGTTATAAAGGTGTACGATAAACTGACGCGAACGTAGCCGTACAAAATAAAAGCTCTCGTCATGGGACTCGTATGTTAGCCTTCACTTCTCACTGTGGGCGATGAGCACTTTTTTCCCATACACATGTTGATCTTTCAGCGAGGATAGTCAATAGAACCGTAAAGAGCCAAAAGTTCGTCCTATGACGTTAAACGTTGATTGACCTGGTAGGAGCTTTTCGTCTACCCTGTACAACCACCTTTAAGACTCGTCCTGAGTCTTCGTATAGATATTGTCAAAAATCAAAAACACTTGACATTCTCCCATTAAGTCTATTGGAGAATTCTGTGTGTCAAATCAAAGTTTGATGTGTTCAATACCAAATGTTCAAAGTTCAATACCTTTGGTACGAAAGATTCAAAGGGTTAATACTAAGTTCATTTTCGGCAATCCTTAATTAGAGTCCTTAATTTTTGTTTGACAACATTGATTGATTTTTTTATGATGAAAAGAAAGATTGAGTTGGGACAAGTTTGGTCTGTTGAGAGTAATCTTTCTCCACTAGTTCAATGATATTTTTATAACGAAAGCTTTATCTTAGTCCATTGAGAGAAGAATTTTTAAAATAACACACAAACCAATGATCATTTTCGCTATTACGATTTTCCAATTTTTGTTCTCACAAACTCTTTTGTCAATAATTCGATGGTATGCGCATGATTTTGAAAAATATCCACTCACATGGATTCGATCGTACTTAAGGTTTTATCCTCGAAAATATTCATGACCAAAAATGCACTAAAGGTGACCGAACCGAAAAATAAGAAGTCTGGGATATCGAAGAACAGAAATTTGCAGAAAAGAGAAATAAATATAGATCATCCCTTGCGCTCGTGAAGATAAAATAATGTGTAAAAGAAAAATGGTGGGTAGATTTTATTATTTGTAAAAATTTTGCTGCTTCTATGAAGTAAAATTCGTCTGACTTTAAGGCTCGAGCATGATACGCATATTCCTCGTATTATCTGCAGTGCTAGAAGGGTGTAAATTTTCGTTGAGAAGAATTCGAGGGATTTTCCCTGCGGTGGCTTCACCTCTTTGTGTAGCGTAAAACACACAGACACGCTTGCCTCGTGACTATGTTGAAGTCTCAAGCAACTATGATGTGGATAAAGATCATGAGAGAAGAAACATTGTTCCTTCAATATATGACACGTAGTATATGACGTAGTGCAACGGAAACCTCGTCATCTTCCCATCGTATACGCCTACGTAACTTTTCTCCGTGAACTTACCACACCGACAGAAATTCCTTTGGGAGCAAATAATGACTACTTCTCGCGACAGCGTAAGCAACATAGTAATAATAATTTAATATAAAATAGAATATCTTTAGTATACGCATAAATATCAATTTGATCGATGCAGCAAAATATCTTGGGCATGCTCAGGCGAGAAATATTTTTGAAAAATATTCTTCATTTTTGTTTATTGATCAGTTTTGTTTTTAGTGAACCAGATAACTTTGTGTTTTGGCAATATTGCGGTAATGAGGTAAAAATCCATTCTAAAAATCTTTGGTCATCTCGGAGTTTCGAAGGAAAGGTTGCATAATAATAATAATAATTTAATATAAAATAGAATATCTTTAGTATACGAATAAATATCAATTTGATCGATGCAGCAAAATATCTTGGGCATGCTCAGGCGAGAAATATTTTTGAAAAATATTCTTCATTTTTGTTTATTGATCAGTTTTGTTTTTAGTGAACCAGATAACTTTGTGTTTTGGCAATATTGCGGTAATGAGGTAAAAATCCATTCTAAAAATCTTTGGTCATCTGGGAGTTTCGAAGGAAGGGTTGAATTTTGAACAAATTATGTGCCAAAAAAAAAGAAGAATAAACTAATGTATAAATAGTTATAATTATAACCAGATCATTACGATTTCATTCACCCATCGTCATTGGCTCGTAATTATTCGGTAATTTGCGGTAAACAAAGGACACTCGAAAGGCAATATATTCAGAACTTTTATTATTGATATCGACGAGAGCGTTATGAACTTTTTATTTCTTCGTAAAAGTTCATCAAAAATGTCTGTCAAGTCGAAAAGATACATAAGGTGTAGAGAAGTGCAGTGAGTGGTGATGTCCATCGTATTATATAGAAATAAGACATCGAGGGAAAGAAGTGTTGTGGGGAAAAAAGTTTCGTGAGGACTCGAACGCTTGAATATTGTATTGTAGGTACCGAGAGTGGAAAGAAGCAAAATGAGTGGTAAGAGGGAGTGAGTGGAGGATTATCCTTTCGATCCTTTCAAGGAAATCTTTGTCCCTTAGTTCTGTATATAGTCCAAAAGTACTTTACCCGCAAGCACTTTCAACGTTTAAATCTTTCTTGGTCCCTATATATATATATATATATATATAGATTATAACTTCGAACCACCTTTATAACCGTGTACTATGGATATTACTATGTAATTCACTTGAATCCATTTGCTGTACTTAGGAGCAATTTTCAATATAGCGAAACCCCGCGAACAAAATGAATATGCACGCAAAAAATGTTAAGCACGTTAAGTCAACTTAAATTACAAAATTAAATGGCTAACTTGATCCTTTAATAATTAATTAAAATAAATTAATAAATAATTAATTAAAATTATTTTGTAAAACTCACAAGAGTCTGTTTAAGAAAACGTGGAAAGGATTCACTATATATACCATTAATATTTATTTGTTTTTTTAAGAGAATGATGCGAGAGTAAAGTTTCTCTAATTGATGATTCTATGAGGTAGAATAGATGCATTGATAAAAGCTTTGTGCAAGATTTTAAATCTATGAATATTTTCGTTCAATTTTTTTAACAATACTTCGCTTACAAATTCTTACTTTACGCTCATAAATATTCATGATTATTGTTCACCATACATTTCTCCGAAAATTTTATAATGCATATCGAAAATTCCACCACACATATGGTTAGACATTGGACGAAACTTATGAGTCACGATTACAAATTGCGAGTGCACGGAATTTTTTTTAGCTAGAATAGTAAAAAAATGTGCTACTCTAGCAATATTTTTTGCTAATACAGTGACAGCTGATAAACTACTACGCTACGAAATTTTATTTTTAATTTAATTTTAGCATTGATTTTCCTGCAGCAGAAAACTGATTTGCTGTTGGAGCAAAATATTTATTTGCTCCACTAGCAATACTGCTTTGCTACAGCTTCATCTTTAAAGTTCGTAGAGGGTCATAAGTTCGTCACTATTTTTCATCTCCACCAATTTGGATTTAATTTGGATTTGATCTGGAATACCTAACTTTTTTCTCTTTTTCATGTCCACCCCTCCAGAAGCAGATGGTCATCACCCAGCATCTGGGACCCAGAATGCCATTCTCGTCAACGGGGGCGTCGACCACGTCGGGCTGTGCATGGGATAATATATATATATATATATATATATATATATATATAGAGAGAGAGAGAGGGAATGTGAAATATCGGTCCACCGTACCGCGTGACGACGTGCTGCATCTCATGCTAGCAAAATAATGAATTTGCTATGGAGACAAATGATTCATTTTCTACGCAGGCAAATTAAGTTGCTACCCACACACTTTGTTATAGTAAATTTGCATTTGTTTCACGACCAAATTTTTTGCTATTTCAGGAAAACCATTTTTCTCCACATAGACAAAAATGATAGATAATAGTGGACTGAATTTGGCAGAATGCACATATTATCCCATCAATACCGATATAACTTGAAGATCTCAAAAAAAATCGAGAAAATTAATATGGCCATGGGTATTTGTTCCCATGGGAGATTCGTTGACCGATGTTACTTGGTTTGATATGTATATACTCGGTGATTTAATCGAGCTCGGGATCGAGAGAGAGGCGTTTAGTTCGTGACAGTTATAACTCAATCGTGGCTAAGCCACAATGTCACCGAGGACGGAAGCAAAATGGCGTCGTTATATACGTATATGTAAACTCACTTCGAAATTCATCCTCAAACTCTTGATTCACACGATCCCTTGGAGCGCTGAATCGAAAATTTACTTAAATGGTTGAGATCAAAGTTTGCAAGAAATATCACGGGAGATATCGTAATTTAAATTGCAAATAATATATCAAAGTCTACAGTCTAAATATCGTATATATGTATATATATAGTGAAACGTTTCGATATTTAAATAAATTGAAGAAAATTATTTTTGATAAAATTATAAACTATTATCTTAATTTGAATTGAAATAAATTGAAATCGAAATTAGTGTACACACACACAGCAGAGTTTCTTGTTATAGCTCGGGCTATCTATAAACATTTATTATGCAATTAAATTCGTCAGATTTATAAATCATAAGAGGAAAAGAGTGAGAAGGAGAATGCGCAGCCTCGAAAGACTGCGAAAATTAATTGACCTCCGAGCACATTATTTCACGCAACCCGGTAGCGCTCTCTTCTCTATTTTCGTAACACCGGCGATGCATATTCGTGTTTGGCACTGCGGTAATTATCCTTTGGGAAATTGTAAACAAATGTTGTCGAATCTGCAATATGGAGAGTGTGACGTACATCTCTCGCGTATGCATAAACAAAGAGATATTACTTTGTTGAATAATAGTTATAACTTTATGTACACGTTTTCTCAATGTGTACATTTCGTTACGTTCGTCGTCCAATCTTCGTCATATACACACACACACACATATATATATATGTACCGATTGATGTCGCAAAATATTTTATGTATTATTTCACAGACTCGTGCGATATCGCACGAGAGACAAAGAACACGTGTGCTCGTCTCTATAGGATTAACGTCCAACATACTTCTGAGCAATTTCCGTCACGAGCTCACCGATGCGCGTATTTTGTGCTCACGCGACGAGTTATGAACTTGACAGTAAGAGACACTCGTATAACCGAGGATTTAGCAGATTCGATGCGTCGCCCGTCCATAAAAATCATCGTAAGCGTCGGCTCGATCTGACGGGATATATTGTGAAAGAAGAGCGTGGGTTTTTTTATTATTTTTTATCTAGTTTATATAGATCTAGTTTTTTATATCCAGAATTTACCGAGAAAGTGACTCGAGGGAAGTTTGCAGATATTTATCGTTCATCCACTGTGCAAGTTACATTAGGAAAAATTGAAAGAAAAAAAAAATGTATGAATATATATATATATATCTATTTTCTATTCTTTTCACGTCATAAAGAAGACGAGAGCTTTTTTTTTTTGCTTAGCTGCAATACAGAGGTACTTGAAAAAACTTGAGAAAAGAATATAGTAGAATGCATTATTTTTTTCCTCACCTTGCGACGATATCAACGTGTGAGTTCGAGGTAACGGGGTCGCGCAACATTACATGAATTTTCTTCGTTTCTAAGAGGAAAAAAGAGAGAAAGGGAGAGAGAGAAATGAGAAAGAAAATCGGCAGACAATTCGTATGTAGGTGTACGAAGAAAAGGCACCTCGGGCGACTTGACAAGTCGAGAACTTTGCGTACTGACAATTAGAGCATTCACGACGACCAACTTCACAACTACGTATCCTTCTCCCTCTCTTTTTTTCCTGGTACATGGCTTGAAATTTCCTTTTTTCTCTCTTTAAAATTCTACACGTTTCTCGTGTGATGTATCAACTTTGCCAATACGTACCTTGCGAATAATAGCACTTATGAATGGCTTGCCAATCCCCTGAAAATTGACCCCCTGAACCTATACATCCTATTTGTATTATGCATACTTCAAATACTCTAAATTGTTCGATAAAATAATTATGATTCAAGTATGTCTGAATTTCAATCAATTTATCGAATAATTTGGAGAATCGATTAATCAAATTAATCATGAAAATATTCCACATACACCAATTAATAATGATTATTAGTTGATTTGAGGATGGTGTGAATCTATACAGTCACAATAAAAAGTTGAATGCACTGAAAATTTCAGCACATTGCAATGAAATGAAAATACAAAAAAATCAACAATGGACAGTGAATAGTCTCGCATTTTAAAACATTTGTTGTGAATTTTTGTTCACTGTTGAGCCATTCTGTATTAATAATAACACTTTCACACTACCGACTGTGTTAAAATTATTGTGTTGCCACTTCCAAATTATAAACTTGTTTCTCTCGTATATATGAGTGAATGAAAAGCAATGAATTATTGGCAATCAATAAAGAATTAGGACATAAAATTTTTATTGAATTATGTTTTCTCATATTAGAGGAAAAATTGTTAAAAATTTTGAGATTATAATGCAAATCGATACTACTTGATCGACCATAACAGTGAACTTTTTTTCACTGTTGAGCCATTCTGTATTAATAATAACACTTTCACACTACCGACTGTGTTAAAATTATTGTGTTGCCACTTCCAAATTATAAACTTGTTTCTCTCGTATATATGAGTGAATGAAAAGCAATGAATTATTGGCAATCAATAAAGAATTAGGGCATCAATTTTTTATTGAATTATGTTTTCTCATATTAGAGGGAAAATTGTTAAAAATTTTGAGATTATAATGCAAATCGATACTACTTGATCGACCATTAACACTCCCCCATTAGTTTACTCTCGTACGGATACCTACTTATTGTCGATTTTACCACCGTATGTCTTACAGTTTATTGGATATAAGAATGATTATTTTAAAAAATGACAATAATGGGAAAATATTGTTATGAATTTTGTTACGAAACCTGCTAATTAATCTCTTGGAATTCCTGAGTATAATTCGTTCAAGAATTTAAATCTAATTATGACATAATTGTGAAAGTTCTCGACGGAATTGAATCTAAAATTCACTTTATCTCAATTTTCATCGAATGCAAAACTTTTGGATTTGATTATAATATATATATACACGTTAAAATAAGTCGTTTAATGAACCCGCATTAATTATACTGATTGAAATACATTGATCCTATTGATTAGAAGAGTTTTTAATCCGCATTATTTTTTATTCTGCTGATCAAATAAATTTTCTCGTTTCTTTCTTTCTTTCTGCCAAAAATTCGATTTATCTTCCAGGACTTTGTTCTGATTTCCATAAATCATTGCGATGGATGATGAAGGATTTACGTCTCATCCACATGCCATCTGCACGATTGAATATATTTCCGGATTGGAGCGGAATAATTGGTCAATACGGCACAACCCTACAAAAACATGTTATCGTTGTGTGATGGACGACATATCATGTTCGATATCGTCTGATATAGCACGATAGTTAATGTCACGTCGATACTATCTACATATATCACGGTAAATTATAGATAACTTTGTGCTTCTTTTTGTATCCATTAACCCGAATATTTATTTTATTTAGGGGGAGGGGAGAAAAAAAATTTCACCACATTTTTGTTCTCCTATATATGAGCGATTGGGCTAATATGAAAAGTTTTTGTTTCGCATCGTTATCTCATCCCATTATATATCTATATATATATACATTATTATTACGTATCGTTTCCTCTGCATCGTGGGCAGAATATTATATTTTCCCTTTGCGTAGGTGTTGGTGAACGTCTGGATATTGGATAACACTCGTTTGTCCAAAGTTTCTGTTTTCTTTCATTTTCACTTCTTCTTCTTCGGTGCAGATCCAATGGCCTCACGAAGCTCGTATTATACCAAAGTTTTTATACAGCGTTAAGAACCAGGGAATGGCTCTTTTACTGAGCAAAGACTGGGCGGAGCTCAGTCACCTGAACATATCCGATAATTAATTACTTCGTATTTTTATTTTATATAGATAAAGTGCAAATATATGTCAATAGCTGATAATAATTTCTCCGGCCTTTCTATTATGTATCTCATGGTTATAACTCGGTAGGAATCCTCCACGAAACGTTCGTTATTATATAATATTTTCTATCCATAGGCTATCATTATTCCTGTCTTCCGTAGATAAAGAAAAAGGAAAATGCCCCACGAGAACGAACGGCGAGAAATTCAATTTCGTTCTCATCGCGCCCATCTTGCTCTCGGTCACTTTGAATAATCTTCCGCCATTCTCGACAGGAATTCAATCCTCTATTCAGAATCATTTGACGATCTTTGAAAAGCATTTCTCCGTATTTTCAACAAAAATAACTTTTCCCACTATTCTTGCATATATATATTTCTCTTTATATTATAAAAATATTTTGTCACCGCCAAACTACAAAGGGTGGCAAGGAAGGAAAGGGGCTAAGGAAGGGGAACGCCCCTATAGCCACCCTGGTATAGGATCAGAGAGGCTAAAAAAAAATTGGTTATTTTTGTTTCCTCTCTGCCACGAGAACTGGCCTCTTTGTTACTTAAGAAAAGACCCCTTCAATTTTTACAGTGATTTTTTTTTTTTTTTTAGTTAAAGTTAGCTGGATCCTTGGTATTTATTTTGTTGCGCGTATATGCCATTACGTCAGCTAGCTTGCTTGATCGAACACAATTTTTTTTTACATTTTTGTCGGCCCAGCTTGATTGAATTCATTTCCTGGTAAAAACGTGGAAAAGTTAATTTTAAGAAAATTGTGAAATTGTATTTTAACGTATTCTCACTCAATTTATTAATTTTCAGATATGAAAATTGATGTAGTTGATCGAAACTCTAGTGTCTGATAATTAATCATTTTTAAACAATTTTACAGTAGTACAACTAATTTTTTTTTACTACCAAAATTTAATTGCCAACAAATGTTTAGAATTTATTGTATTGTTCAATTTAATTTATATGAATTAGACATATAGACTTGAAAAAAAAGTGTTATATATCTGACGAAACCTGAATTGACCTTTCAATTAATTCAATTACACAGCTGACAATTGAATGAAAAATCGTTTGAGATTATGTAAGAAATAAAGACGATATTTCGTGTCCTTAAAACTTGCTAAAACTTTTTACGAGTTAGAAAGAATTCCAATAGTGTCCAATAAATTTATATATTGTGCCTATAAATAGTTTTAAATTTAGAAAATTATGACTATTCACCTCATTATATTTTTGCCTCCTGTCAGGTGCAAAAATTTCACATTAACTTTGCGAAACATTTTTGGCATGTCCCAACCATATCGTCTATACATATGTTCCATTTTTCACAGTACAAACTTTGTTATCACCGACGACACGCGTTTAACATCATCAGAATCCGATCGATTGCACGGGTGGAGCCGTTCAGTGAACTCTGCTCTGATGGCGCAAATGGAGAACAAAAGCGAGATCATTTATATTTCCTCGTACATATACAGTCTATATATATGGGGCTTACCAAATCCAATCGACGGGATCTCTTCATCATTTTCACATTTTTTTCCTTCCAGTATATTGTAGGGCAATACAAAAAAGTACTTCACGCCAATATCTGAATTAAAAAAATAATCGATTTCGTTATTATTAACGAGTTTTTGAAATGATATTAATCTTAATCCCAAAAGAAGATTAAGCATCTGAATAAATGGGATGTATTCGTTGAGAAATCAGTTCAAAATCATTTTCTAACCAAGAAATTGTTATTTAATAATTTTTTTAGTATAAAATAAAGAAATTTTCGATAAAGCTACTCTAAAAAAATTGATTTTTACGTAGAAACGTATACAAGAAATACAATAATTTTCGGAAGGTTTGAAAATGTTGTTTTTTAATACAAAATTTGTAGTAAAAATTTCAAAACAGTTTACAATGTCTAGCAGCGTTAATTACAAAATACACAAATTGATAATGACGAATCCGATGATTTTCAAAAATTATGCTAATTGCCGTAGAGTATTTTCTGTGATATTGCTCTGTCAAAAGTGGACAAGAGTGTAATGGTGAATGGATGGTGGTCGGTCTGTCGATTCAGTGGCGATGCTTCATATATAGAATATATATATACAGTAGATGTGACACAATAATGAATTAATTCTGTGTCATCCTCATAAGACAATATGCAATTGTCCTGAAGTATTAAAATAGAAATTTTAAACGTGCATGTACAACAACCATACTCTATATATATATATATATCGTTGAATCGGTCACGTTCCGTTCTCGGGCTATAAGTAATATATACGCGTAATGTATTTTTCTCATACGCCGCGATAGTTACGGAAATAAACCTTTTGCCTGGCTCGTGTACGTCCCGTAAGTATATACATAGAAGCTATCACGTGACTAGCAACAGACCAGTCTTGATGGAGGATATCAGCTTCGGCGTGCAACGACTCTTAATATCAAATGTTTATCTATTTAAAGAATGTGGCTGCATATATATATATATATATATACATATACATTCATACATATCTCTATATATAATTTTTTATATTTTACACTTTGAGTCTAACCAGACTCGTCGATGATTGTGCACACGTGCCAACAGAGACATGATACACATATTCACCTACACTGTACGAACATGCACAATCGAATAAATTCTTGAACACAAAAGCTCCACGAGCGAAATCTCTACTTTTCTCATACCATACCGATAATATATTATTTTCGTACATGGTCATGGTCATTGTATAAAAAGTGAATCATCGCTATTGCAGATCTCGTTACGTTCGCAAAATTTAACGTTCTACCCCTATCTTGAGTATTAATTAAAACAACAACAACATCAATAATAATAATAATAATAATAATAAACAATTTGCACAATTACTGGTCAAAGGGATGTCGGGTTCAATTGAGTAATCTGACTAATTCATGACATAACATAATGCCGGATGGCTGGTATGTACGTACACGATGCATGAAATGTACAATTATATGCAGTGCAAACGCACGGGATCACGTGTCTTGCTAATTCTATATCGCTGTTTGTAGTATATATGTATAGAGATATCGAATGCTAATCTGTCAGAAGGTCACTAATGCTTTTGACGCTTGTAACGATGCTGTATATCGTTTGAGAGAAATGTTAGATATATACACTCCACCACTTGATCTAGATAATTGATTTCCACATGGATTTTCCGATAAATGTTAATATGTGACAAATACAGATAATTCGAAAATGTGGGAATTCCCGATTGGCTTATATCCATCAACACAATTTATCGTGCTCTGATAATAACCTCGTGACTAATGAAAAAAAAAATCTCCATCGATCGATTTGAGTACTGCGTGATAAATAAAATAATCCTTTTAGGTGGAATAAGAATAAATAAAAGCTCCAAGATTTTGAAGGTACGACTGTAAACATTTAGACAAACAATAAGTCAAAATGTTTCAATCATCATCAACGCGTCATTGATCAATCAGACTAATTCAACAACCCTTTCAAGTCAATTTTCTTCTTTTTTTGTGCATTTTTCCTCACGTAAAGTTGTAAGGTAGATTTTTCCGATCGTAATCCTGCACATTCTCCAAAATACAAAAGTACAAAAGTACCAAAGCAAAAGTATAAAAACTGGGGCCTACGATTTTTTAATCGCCAATCTTCTATGGAATGTTTCATGCGATCCGAGATCACAACAATTTGTTGATGATTAATCATGTAATAGTAATTGAAGTTAATAATATAATAATAATTAGTATCTCGTGTATAGAATATTGGCGAATATAGATGACTGATCAACGAGGGATTTGTGATATAATGTGTCAGGTAAGTGAGCATCCAGCATTACTGATAACGCGCCATTGATCAATCAGACTAATTCAACAACCCTTTCAAGTCAATTTTCTTTTTTTTTTGTGCATTTTTCCTCACGTAAAGTTGTAAGGTAGATTTTTCCGATCGTAATCCTGCACATTCTCCAAAGTACGAAAGTACAATAGCAAAAGTATAAAAACTGGGGCATACGATTTTTTAATCGCCAATCTTCTATGGAATGTTTCATGCGATCCGAGATCACAACAATTTGTTGATGATTAATCATGTAATAGTAATTGAAGTTAATAATATAATAATAATTAGTGTCTCGTGTATAGAATATTGGCGAATATAGATGACTGATCAACGAGGGATTTGTGATATAATGTGTCAGGTAGGTGAGCACCCAGCAGTACTAATAACACTGAGACGCACATATACGTGTATATTTATAAACGTATACATAGTTATGTATCCAAACCGCCGGGGATGATGTCATTCCGGAGCATCAATTCTCTACTACGATCAATTTACATTCACTCGATCTCTTCCCCATGTTCTAATAATCTATCCATGCAGTTGAAACTGCCACCGTATATGAATACCTTATACATCCCTACTATATAGTGTATATATATATATATATATACAGTCGACTCTCTGTAAGATAGCGTTCTGTACGATCACGTTTCCCCTGAATTCTCTCTCTAAAATTTCGCATAGAGAGGAGAAAGCAACCCCCACTCTCATGCACCTCGTAGCGCTCGCGGGCACTCTATAATATCCCATTTTCCCTGATTTCACGCGCTCAGAGCCCCGAGGGCGCGATCTTCCAGAGAGTCGGCTGTATATGTATGTATCGTATATATGGTTTATCGATGCTGCTGGAAGCGCCTGATTGGACGTATTGGTACGTGAACAAAACTCGATGGGCAATATGCCAAAGTTATGCGTCTGTCTCACGAGGCTGGGTACCTCGTATACATGGGAGCACCCCCACCCCTGTATTTATGATTATGTTAAAGAGAAGATTGCGCATGGCAAAAAGACGCTCAAAGAGTATTAACGTAATTTCGTAAACGAGCCATCGTTGTGAAATGTTATCGAAGAGATATAACCCATCAAGTGTGATTATGATAACGAGGGCCTAAAAATGAAAGGATGTAATCTATGCTCATACCCAACTCATACATTCTTCTAGATTTAAATCATCAAATATATCATCCGCAATGTTATTTATGTTCGTGCTGGTGATTCCTTTTCAAAGCTTTTGAGCTTCGGGATTTCTTGTCATAGCGATATTTGGATGTGTGGGGCGTTCAATGCCAAATTGACCAGAACTCTACAAGCCAGCCCTTATAGCTTTTTTGGTAGGAAAAGGGAGTTCCTTGATGAAATTTTCCGGAAATTTGCGGCATTTCATATTTTATGGGATTTTTGAACTTTCATCGAAAAAGAGTACGATCGTTCGAACTTGTCGAATTTTTTATCCATCGAAGCCAAACATTGTACATGGATAGGCCTAGGGATAAGAATTTGTGGCAATAAATTTGGGGCGAAATATAATTTGACGTTTAGATTTTACGAGATTTTATGTTTTTCGATTAATACATGTGAAATGCTTCAAGCTAATTTTTAAGTATACTTTATATGATTGTAAAAAAAATACTCATTTTGACATTCACTCGTTCGTTCCTACAAATGTCAAAATTATGAGAGTCTGGTTTATTCTGGGTAGAATTCTGCATGTACAACGTATAGTAACGATGGAATGTGGATAAGATGATCCTACAACGTAACACACCGAGCCACCTAGGCATTTATGGTTAATTCGTTAACGTGCTCATATGCCAGAAGCTTCGTTATCGCAATAACGTCCATTTATCATATTTTACGATTGATCGTACCATGCAGAAATTTCGAATGTAGGTCAAAGTCAACAAATCGGTTACATCATCGGCGTCTATTAATAAATATGATTCTGGTATAGGAGGGATTTCCCGTGATAATTCGCAAAGGGTATTAAAAGATTGCAATTTTTGTCGGTAAATTCGATTTTTTTGAAGTAATGGAATAGATCTGAAGTGGATTTAAATGGAAGCGTTCGAAATGAGTATTTCTATTGGTACAGACAAGAAAAATGTATTTATATTATAAAAATTATTGTTCAATTTATTTGAATAAAATAAACGTTTTTTGTCAATTGTAATCGTTAATCATCCCTGATTAGGGTAATAAGTGTGCCTTTTTTGGTGACGCTTAATTCTGTTTTGGCCACCAAATTCCAGAGAATAAAACAATCGACTGCAAAAAAAAACTTCGAGTAACAAATTTTGTAGATTTTATCGTCATTACCGAAATATGAGAATGAGAATGTGACAAAATAGCGATGAAGAAGAAATAATACCGAACAGACAAGAAAAATGTATTTATATCATAAAAAATATTGTTCAATTTATTTGAATAAAATAAACGTTTTTTGTCAATTGTAATCGTTAATCATCCCTGATTAGGGTAATAAGTGTGCCTTTTTTGGTGACGCTTAATTCTGTTTTGGCCACCAAATTCCAGAGAATAAAACAATCGACTGCAAAAAAAACTTCGAGTAACGAATTTTGTAAATTTTATCGTCATTAACGAAATATGAGAATGAGAATGTGACAAAATAGCGATGAGAAAGAAATAATACGGAAAATGGCCATGAACTAGCCTAATATATACTTTATTTTCATCTCGTAGCTTCATTCGTATAAGTGAATTATCTTTCTAATTACAAGCAAAAGACTCGTATACAACACCCCTCGATGTCCATTTCGCATTAATCTTTGTTTGCTTGATGAATATTACCAATGCGCGCACAGCGAGCTTTTTATCCAGTTGAACATTTTTTTTCCAGCGTTGTAACTTTGTGAGTCACGAAATTTGAGGGACTGGCTTGGCGAGCGAAAGAGGAAGAGCACTCGGCATCTGCGAGAGATGAAAACAAACCGTGGAACCCCATAGGCTGAAAGATTGGATAAAAATAAAATTGAGCGTGATGAATGAAGCCATTTCAAATTTTCATCTCATTCATTTTTATCTTGAATCCTCTTCTGAATCTCTAAAGCCCATTATTCTTTTAGCTTGAAAAAATATCGTCCGAATTCGTTGAATTATTCAAAAATTGTGTATCATTTACTCGGCAAATTATTAAAAAATGGTAAAAATGGTATGACCTGGAATGCTTCATATACTTTTACCATGTGTGTAAAATAAAAAAGTGTGTAAAAAAAAAGTGTATATATGTATTCAACGGCACAGAGTGCTATTATTCACTCCCTCTCTGTCTGTCTCTGTCTCTCTGTCTGTCTCTGTCTCTCTGCCTCTCTCTCTCTCTGTCTCTCTCCCTCTCTCTCTCTCTCTCTCTCTCTCTCTCTCTCTCTTCGTTTGAGGAACACGTGCGCCCCGTACATTAATTAGAGTGCCCAGAGAGTGCAGGAGTTAAATGAATATTCCAACGGTCAATTAACGTTAAATCTCCCTGATGGTCCAGAGCCGAGGGCAAGAGAGACAAGAGCTGTGAGCAATGAGATTGGGAGAATGAAACGAAGATTCGGCAATTCCGAAGCTTCAAGAGTAGACTGAGACTGCTTAACGTAAGACTTTTCCGAGGAGAATTACGTACAGTTGCGAAATTAAATGTTATAGCAGGTGGGAATTGTTGTAGCTTGAATGGGAAAGATTAAATCTTAATGAATCTGCTTCGAGGGTTTTCGGGAAATTAAGATTGGCATCCTTAAGCTCAAGAGACTTTAGTTTTCCGGGTCTCTTTTATACATATGTTTATAAAAATATATTTACATGAACCCCTTGGCACAGTTTCCACGATACTGATATTCACTATATTGTGTTTTTTAAAACGTAAAAAATTGAATAGTATTATTCATTGCAATGAGAATAATGGATTTTTGTTTTTTATTAAACGAATTTAATGTCAGAATTTTCAAAATGCAAAAATTGGAAGCAACCAAATCAATGAAAATACAATTAATCAAATAAAATGTGGGAACAAGTTGAACAAATTTTATTTTCATCGATACGTCTCGTATTGAAATTACGAATAAATGTTATTTCATTTGAATTCATTTTTGTAAATTTGCATGGCATTTTGTTAAAGTATAACGTATGTCTTAAATCGTTAATTCAACCCATCGATAAGCTGAAATATATCGTTAAATATATATATATGTATTATATCGTCGCTTCTAGCTAGATGAGTTAAGAAATTGATGGGATCGAACGACTTTTCAGATTTATAGTAATCTGGCAGCGTTCTGCTGGGCTGATCGCGATTCCCTCGCACTCGTGTTTCTTTTACATCCTAATACCCTCAATACATCACTATTTCTTTGGTGAGGATCTTTGGTGATATTACCTCTCTACACGAACGCGATCTATTCGATCGACGTTCACTTATTTTGAGAACAGCTGGGGTAACATAGTATTTGCTCGTCGTCAGCCTCGTTGGCTACTTCCGCCTTGTAAGCGCCCCTTTTCTTTTTCATCGGTAGCGTGGCAACCTTTTTCGTAAATTCCCATCGGTCTTCTTAATGCATTTTTCACATTAACGGTATATATCTATATGTATAGTATTATATATTCGTGAAAATTTTGGGAAATTAGTGGTTCGCTGCTCAAAAACATAATTTAATAGACTTTATGAATTTACGAGCGACTTGCATTGTAATTATGATGAAAAAGTTTGCTTGATGGACGGCTAAAGATGACAATAAAAAGGGGCTAATTCACAGGAGCTTAACGAACCGGAGATAATTCTCGAGGTAGTCGAAGGTAATAAGGAGAGAACGCGAGAGCTAAATAGCAGGAAGCACAAATTTATAGCAGCCTTCGCAATATAGTTTGTGAGCCAAAATTTATTGGATGAAAATACTCTTAGAGAACATTTTTTCAAATTTCTTTTCTTTAACTTTCAATATCAGATATAGAATTCATGACTTTTGACCCGAATCATTTTATCAACTTTCGTGGAAATCATTTTTAAATGTCAAATTTTTAATCCTTAAACTATGATTAAGTTCTATTTATCAATTTATAATTCGATAGCTCCACCGTTTGCTCCAGTAAAATTATCTTGAGTTGTTTTGCGAAAATATAAACATTTCATGAAATTTAAACTGCTTCGTCGAATCTTGCCAGATTCAATACTGAACATCCTTGTTAAAGGCAACAGATCGATAAAAAGTTTCAGCCCTTTCGCTTGAAAATTGCACAAAGTGTAGAACAATCACCACTTTGAAAATGTTTATTTTCGAAAAACTCAAAATGTCATTAAACTTGGGCATGAATTTTAATTAGTATCATCTGTAATAAAAAAAGATGAATCCTCTACTCATACGCGCAATTCCACCGTGATAGCTCAAGCTATTCTCCAATTGTGATAAATTTATTTTTGGTATTTTCATCACACAATTGTCTCGATCTAAATAAAATATGTTTTATCGCTATACGAAAGTCGTGCCATTGTCAGCCTTATGAATATTGTTAAAATTTCAATAATTTTTAATAAATTTTCAAGCTCATAGAGAGGTAGAATAACGATAATAATAACGTGACGATCAGCTCGTTGTTATTTATCGGGGTCGCAGTAGAACGGGTAACCGCACCGCGAGCAAGTGAAAAAACTCGCAATGGTCAGACATCTCGCCTTTCTCTTTCTGTTGCCATTATTGATGTTCATTTAGCTCGTTTCATTCATGCTCGCTACACACGCTATCGGATAATCCATAGTGAGTATTTCCTCTTTCTGGCACGAAAAAAAAAATGGTATATACAACATCATAATCGACTTTTCATCTTGATCTTGCAAACTTTACGACTGTAATTGTCTTATATCTTATTGTCTAAAATTAAATATGTCGCGACTCACCGAATGTGGTTCGAAGCCATCCAAATGTCAGTTTTCAAGAGTTCGTTTTCATATAGATATATATTTTTTTTCATGAACCTCGGAACAGATTTTCACTAATTAACAAAATAATTTTTATTTAAGTTAATTTTTTTTTTTTAAATAAAGTCTGATTTTTTTTTTATAACGCATATATTTTTCTGTACGTTTCACATGTTAAAAGAATTTATAAGGAAACATTTTCGTAAAATTTTTCGGCCGAGTATCGTGTGTGCCAACGATACACGTCGTTCACTCGTTTTTCCGTGGCTCGCGTCGCGTTGCCGCGTGTCGACTAAGCGTCGTTTTCCGTCGATCGCCGGCAGACGCGAGAGATGGCCTGCGCGATATAGAGAGTAAAGCTCCGCGCGCGCTTCTCGGGTGTTTTCCTCCTCCTCATCCACCACAGGGTGCGACATACCTACACAGCGCGTATGTGTGTATGTATTTGTCTATATATATATATATATTTATATATATATATATATATATATATACAAGACGTGATCCGCGTGCAAATTCGAATCAACGTGGTATGCAATCGTACATCTCGGGCTCTACAGACACGGAAACGAACCGTGTACATGTCTTGCAGTAATGAGAAAAATATAAAAAAAATCGACACATACGACAGGTAGCTTTGGATCGATACAACTGGAACAAATACGTGCACCGCAACGAAGATGTAAAAGAACGAACGATAAACATGATACACAACTTTGAGCAACAATTTTGTATTAATCTAATCGAAGAAAATATTGAACTCGATTAAAGAATACAAAAAAAAACGGATTATTCCAACGACTAATAAATATTTCGTGATTTTTTAAAATTAGATACATTTATTGAAAAATCTCGTACGGAATTTATAAAGTTTATTGTGGGATCTTTAAGGTTGTCGGCATAGCAAAAGTTAGTGTTAAATTATTATTTTTTGTTCTTTTATTAATTACAAATAATAACCGCCACTGTAACCATAATTAGATATTGGCATTTCGTATAAAAATTAATGTTTAACGTAACAATTGTTTTACAATTAAATAGTTGTAAACAGAAAATCGTTTCTGTTCATTGCTTGGACTTTTTTTGCGAATATAAGAGAAATTTTAGGGATCTTGATCGATATAGTTTTTCCGGCTGGACTTGATACACATTCCCTCGAGAATCCAAAAGGAATCGCCATAAACTCCCTCAGAATCGTGTATTTTTTTTTTGCTGGGTGGTCAATATAACTGGGTGACAGACACTTTTCCCTTTTTTTTTACATAATATATTTATGGTTAATGTATAAAGATGAGCACAAAGAGCGAAAAAAAGGTAACAAACACGAAACCAATGATGAATTATTTATTTGAACGGAATACTCTCGTTTAAGGATTTACACTGATGGAAATTTTATATTTTAACAAACATAGTCACGGTTTGTTCCAGGGAATCATCGTCGAGTACCTGAAAATAAGTAGAATAATATAAGAGTACGGGGCACGTTGCAATAATTTTCTCGGTTTTTGAAAAACGATATGAGCGTGCGAGAGAATAGTTCACTGAATAATGAATGACGGGCGAAGCAGGCAGAGAGAGAGAGAGAGAGAAGGCGAAGGGGAAGAAAAACTTTATCTCAGGGGATCCATTCTTTCGTGCGACCGAGTGCAAGCCAGACTCTCAGCTCCCGTCTTTTCGTTTTTCCCTCTCTCTCTCTCTTTCGTCCTTACGCTTTGTGCCTATTCCACTTCTTTTTGGGTTTCCTCTCGCTCGCCGTCCTTGAACGAGTTTTCGGTCATTCTAACAGCAGGATGGAGCTTTACACGGATGGAGGTGATTCAATCCCTAGTCTCTCGCATGTCCCCCCTGCTCGGTGGCACTTTTCGGGAAAAATCCTCTACTGCTCTGCACTGATCGTGACATCTCATTCTCGTATATCATTCTCGAGACGTCTCTCGTTTAATTGTAGCGTACACATAATAGTCTGATAATTATCAGAGAAATATTTGGGACCAACAATTATTATGAATTTAATTCTTCGTTGCAGCTTTTTTCAGAAATTTGGCAGCGTTATTACTCTTGCCTAGTCGTTATGATACAGCGTTGTTTGTGTCTGTCGTGTAAAAGTGAGTACTGACGAGTGGCAATAACAACTGTATAGCTTTTTAGCAATCCGGAACACCGACAGATGATAAAAAATCCCTCTCCCTATTTTCTCCCCTGGGCCGTTGATATTATGGACAAAAGTAAATTAGATTTGAATGCTTCTAGTCGTTCTGCATGAAAATTTATTTTGCTTTTGTCCGAACTATTAATTTTCTCGGAGAAAAGAGAAAACGCGTTTTGTTACCATAAATTTAATTCAAGAATTCTCGACTAAGTACATTGTTTTATCACAATTAAAAAAAAAATGAAATCACAACTAATCGAAAAATACTGTCAAAATAATTATTGAAAAAAAAAGAACATAAATTATAATATTCCTTTATATCGTCGTCATAGTTTCGTCAAACGGGTGAGTTTCCGGAATTATAAATTGCACTATATATATTTCCGTTATGGTATTCGATCGTGCTCGACCCAGTCACTCGACATACAGACCGCCCCATGATATGCCTTGATGCATCAGGGAATACATAGATTCTCTACGTGCTACATTATATGCATTCTGTCGATAGTTCATATCACATATAGTCTACGATTTGTCGGTCCATACGAGGACGTACATGTATACGAATACCATTTTGAACGAGACTATTCCTCCTGTGAGGAATCGTCGGGAAAACAGAGTATATGCAACATACACGCGCGAGTCTATTCCCAGGTGAAAAAGCTATATACTCTCTCTCTCTCTCTCTCCCTCTCTCTCTCTCTCTCTATATATATATATATATATATATATATATATATATATATATATATATATATATAGTATGTACAATGAGAATAATTTGTCTCTGTCGTGTACAATTCGGAGGGATTACACAACCATCCACACCGGCACTCACACGCATGCTGTCATAGCTATAATAGCTGGATGAATGTATACGACAACCTATAATATACCCAGGGGGCTGCTGCGCGAAGCGCACCGCACGACGTTAGGCACCCTAGTAGATAGATCGATTGCTTCAGCTTTTTACATATCCACCCCAGATCTGTTCACATTATGTCCAGTGTAGCGCAGCCCGACTTTTTTTTGCCTCTTTATGCTCTATAGCGTTTGCCGAGGGCACAGGAAAACTCCGAGAAACCTGCGCCGATACAGTTAGTGCATACTAAATTGTACGCTCCTCCCCACCCCCTGGGAACGCGAGTAAATTCAGGCAGGATCGCTGGAGGCGCTTTGGGCGGCACCTCCTCTAAAGTAATATTTAGGTTCGTATAATTCAAGTGGCCAACAAAAGACAGAGGACAATGACAGCCTGTCTTTTTCTAACTGTGATTGGATTGAGCGTATGACATTCTGGGTAATTATGGGCTAAATGGCTGGACAATATCTTTTTAAATATTACCTTACGTTTCTCAAAATGATTCAATGAGTCAGCCGGTATCTTCTTAGAAAAGGATAGATTTGCGCATCAGGTCAATATGCTGATCTCTTCCTATTTAGTGTATGACAAAGAAGAAATCAATCACACTTTTAGAAAGAGACTAATCGCACACTCACGCTTCGCCTGTCCCATTTCGGCTCACCATATGTCTGAGGACGACAGTACCGACTTTTTCTTGCATCTTTATGCTCTATAGCGTTTGCCGAGGGCACAGGAAAACTCCGAGAAACCTGCGCCGATACAGTTAGTGCATACTAAATTGTACGCTCCTCCCCACCCCCTGGGAACGCGAGTAAATTCAGGCAGGATCGCTAGAGGCGCTTTGGGTGGCACCTCCTCTAAAGTAATATTTAGGTTCGTATAATTCAAGTGGCCAACAAAAGACAGAGGTCAATGACAGCCTGTCTTTTCTAACTGCGATTGGATTCAGCGTATGGCATTCTGGGTAATTATGGGCGAAATGGTTGGACAATATCTTTTTAAATATTACCTTACGTTTCTCAAAATGATTCAATGAGTCAGCCGGTATCTTCTTAGAAAAGGATAGATTTGCGCATCAGGTCAATATGCTGATCTCTTCCTATTTAGTGTATGACAAAGAAGAAATCAATCACACTTTTAGAAAGAGACTAATCGCACACTCACGCTTCGTCTGTCCCATTTCGGCTCACCATATGTCTGAGGACGACACTATAGTGGTCCTGACCACCATACTGTGGTGGTGTGCTGACCACCATACTGCGGTGGTTGTCAAAGCATACTGTGGTGATGTGCTAACCACCACAGTACATTATCCAGATACGGATAAAGCAGTCCTTTCTATATATGCCGATGATTGAGTGATCGCACTGGAGACGCCCCTAAAGCCGGCCACCAACCGCTCACCCATCAGCGTGAGATTTTTTTAGTGCCCAAATTTTATTAAGACACCCTTAACCACTGCCAGATTACAAAACAACACTTGGTAAAAATCCATTGGGATTGGCCAGGAACCGAAGCTAAATCCACCGTATACGAACCAAAGCCTTCGTCCACTGAATCACTGCTCTCCCCTATAGACATTCTAATATATACATGTATACATAACTACAACTTTTATGAATCCTGCGTTGTTCTATCTATTCCGGACAGTGCACGAATACATAAAAAAAAAACACGTGTCCTCACCCTCAAACGCAATTTTCTCTCTGTCACAAAATAATATTATTTCAAGTAATAAATGTACAGTAACTCGTATGGAAAAAATTTGGTGACAGACAATTTATATTTTTACGTGTTAAAAAAATTACTCATATAAATTATTATCAAATATTATCTTCGTGAGATCACGCTGGACGAAAAAATTAAAAAAGTTTATTCCTTTTATATTTTTTTTTACAATTTATCTACTCTGTTATTTTGGATTTTAGTGAGGGGTTTCGTTAATTATCAGTATTTAGATCTTGGTCCTGTTCATTAACGTCTTCTTCTGCTGCTAATCCTTCTGGTTGTCCATCTTCTTCATCCTCTTGCTCTTCTCCTTCTTCTTCCTCGCTCGATGCTGCCTCACCGGAAGCTTCTCCATCCCCATTGATTTTATTCTTGGCGTTCGTTGCATTATTATTGTCTGAATTGGGCGTGACTGTTTCTGGTCTCTCGGCAGAGGGCAATTTTTTCTTCTCGTCACTTGAATTTTTATTACCATTCGTCTTGGTATCGGGTTCATCGTCCTCATCCCTATCGTCATCGTCGTCGTCGTCGTCGTCATCGTCCTCGTCGTTGTCGTTGTCGTCGTCGGCATCGTCCTTGTCTTTCCTTGTTCTCGGCTCATCGCTCTTTGCCTCGGGCACTTGTTTCCGTTTCTGGATACGACCTTTCACCTTGACGCGGCTGGTGAACCAAATTTTCAAAAATATATAAATTCATGCAAATTGGACAGTGCGCTGTATCTTTTCTGGCCTTTGCGGTCTTGTTATACGCAAATAAGTCCCAATGCAATTTTCTCTATCGCTCACAATTTTCCAAAAGAATTTGATTTTTACGCATCGATAATATTTCTTTTCTCCTCTGGATGATAATTTATTTTTTTTACGTACAATTCAACCACCTCTTAAAATATACGAAATTTTTTAAAAACATTGATAAACTTATTTACAGATAGTGAAGTTTAAGTAATTAAAAAAAAAAATCCGTTCATTTCGTTCGAAAATACTATTTCCTTCTCGTCACATTGAACAAAAATTATGCAGCCCTTGATATATGCAATTTTAGAAAATGATTTTTTATTAAAATAAAAAACAATGAAAGGAATTAAATTATTGATGATGAATGATATACAATTTCATTCAAGCTTTAAAGGAATTGATATATAAGAGAAAATGATTAATTTGGAAAAACATATTAGATCAAAAAATATTTTCGAGTTTAACCACCGATGTAAAAAATCATGGATAAAATCCGAGTTGTTCAGACAGTGCTCGAATTCTTCAAAAAGTTCTTTACGACCTAATAACTGACCTCTCGCTTCGTTTTCTTCGTCGTTTTTGCCCAACTGCCTTTTTGGGACTTTTCGTCCTCGGTCTTCCGCGTTTACCCAAATTTACACGTCCATTTTTCGTTGCCATACGTTTTCCTCCAGCCCCACGACCCCCTACAGCTTTCCGGCGAGCTCGCCCTCTTGGCAGAGTGTCGTTTCCATCGCTCCCACTTCCGTCCTTGGGGTAATGACCAAGTTTTACGATATCCGAGGCCACTCGCAGCACTTGACTGTCCGAATTATCGTTGGGTATCAAATAACCGGATGAAAGTCCCAATTCGAGAGCTTTTCTGATGTATCTCTTCGTGCGTAACTCATCTGTGATTTTCCAAAAGCTCAAAATCACAATTGCGTTAAAAGAAAAAAAAATCATCAGTAAAATTTACTTTGAAAATACTCGTCTGAGTTCGCATAATCGTTAATTAATAAATTCTAATTAATTAATTAATAATAACTTGAATCAGAAGATCCTCGCTTTTCATCTTTTGCCATTTTCGAGTGTCGTCCAGCTCCCATTTTTCGTGCTTTTGCGTTTCTGTTTCGTACAACGTTTTTTTCGACCTTATATCCCGTTATTCTCTTTCTGATTCGCGAAACATCCGAAATTCCGTAAGCTTTTTTGCTTGAATTTTTTCCACGCCGACGAACCGATGCTTCATCGTGGATTACATGCAAAAGGAACAACGAAAAATATACTCTCTCTCTCTTTCATAATTATTCCAACCTCTATTTCATTTTAATTTATCAGATTTTTTTTCCAAGGGTTAAATAATTTTTCTTCAAGATTTCGTCTCGAAATGTACAAAAGTTTGTGTCACACTCATGCGCTTACTGTTTTTACGGTCACGATTCCGATTTCTCTTCATGGGCGCCATGGGCCTCTTTGCGAGATAACGCGGCCCGTATTTTCGAAGCTCGCGCGTGGAAATTCCACAGGAATATTTAACACGAAAACAACAGCCGTTACAGCTTCATTTGCCAAGATCGTTCTTGGCGATGAAAAGCACACGGACATTGACCGAGTGGTCAATAATTTTGTTACTCCTCTCTCTCTCTCCCTCTCTCCCGCCTGATGATTGATAATTTTTTGACGTTTCCGGTCCCGTCAATCGTGCATAAATTTGATGAAAAAAAGCCAACCAAAAGGAAACAAAAGTTATCGGATAATAAGTCGAAGAACCATGGCAAACCTCATGCTGTTCAAATGTATTATATAGATACGTGACGTTTTGGGCAGTCGAGTAAACATTAATTTAATCCACGTTTAACCAAAAATAAGGTAGCAATGTAATTTCTAATTTTCTTAGTTGCTTACTATATTTTTATTACAATAAACTATATGAATATTGATGAAAAATGCTTTTTCCCAAAACGAAATTCCAAATTAACCATTTTTCATCTTACTAAATTTAATTTGTCGACCATACGTCTATAAATATATTGCTTTGTTATTATTTAATTCTGGTTGGTTAGGCACACGAAATACATATATAATTCATACATGACTAAATAATATTGGAATCACGTAATTTCGAAAAATTATTGATAATATTTTATATCAACTATCCTGCTTTATGACCCCGTGTGTCATCGCATCGGTGTATAATGAATTAACGAAACTGATTATAATACAGATTTGATAAAACATAATTTATTATGTATACAATGATTTAAATATGACACTAAATTATGTTAGGACAAGACGTTTATCATGGTGAACTTTTGGTATGAAATTGGTACATAATTTATGTATGAACTATGACAGGTATAAAATATTTTACATTCACATAAATTGAACCCGAATCCAGCTGCGGACATGATCTTGATGAGGTTACAGGAAATGGAAATGGCAAAAACAGTGAAGTATATAAAAGTTAATTAAGGACAAAGGGAATGTCCAAAATAATCTAAAAGGGTGTACGGTAAAATAGCACAAATAAGAAATAGACTAAAATATTTTGCTTCGTAATAAATAAAATAAACAATGTAATAATGATCAGAAATAAAATTATCACCTAATAAATGGCGAATTTATATCTCGCCTGTCTCTGTCGGGTATATATGTACTCGTCACGAAAAGTTCATCGTTCCTGTCGACCCTCTAATGTTTCTCGTTATATCACCTTTTCATCTTTTCGTAACATGTCATTTTTATTTCCTTGGCAACACAGACATATGGCAGCAGTTAACAGGTTTTAGGGGTGAGTATTATCGTTCGAATAAAAAAAATAACCATTTTTAATGATTTCACGACTAAATAATGCAGCAAAGTGTAAACAAAGAATTATAATTTTTGTCCACTTACTGAGAATAGTTTGTGAGCCTTAAAAAAAAAAAGAAATCGAATATATCGATTTTTATTTTATTTTTCAAATAATTATTCCTAATCGTATTGAACATTTTTTTAACCGAATCGTTTCCATCCTCTGAAAAGACCAAAGTCACAATATCTAGACTTTTTCGTAAATATATTCGTTCGTAAAATCAAATATTTGCTATGCTTCACAGAGAACCGAATAATCCTCTGATCGTTATTGATCAGTCATATTGATCAGAGACCTGAGAGATTTGAAACTGGTTGCGATTGAGGATAATCTCATACGCGACCCAAAGAGGAAATCGGTGTCAAGGCCAGTTTGTTAGCTCTGGGGTACTTCGCATCTAACTGTCATATATATATATATGTATATCTACAGTTTCCGAAGTCATTCTAAACGATCGGAGCTTGTGCGTGCTTGTCAAACGATGGTGGTTTTCACCACCCTTGGCTCGTTTTCTTCATTTTCCAAATTATTCCGACTCTTCGAATAGTCTCTGGTCTGGTCGTAGAACTATTTCCGGATCACCGACGACACCGTACCAGCTCTTCGGGAACACTATACGTTTATCACACATATACATATATATATATATGTGATAAACGTATAGTGATCTTGAAGAGCTGGTTATGTATATATATATATATATATATATATATATATATATACACATAATGCACGTTTGAAAATTCCACGAGATTCATTTTTCTTCTACACGCGATAGATTGACGAATATATACGAGCACGCTATATCTACAGACGTGGGCTAGAAAAACGATCGACTGAACGAGACCAGCGAGTCATTCAATTTTTATATATGCGCGGTGGAATAGGGATAAAAATCCATATCGAAATTTTGTTACGAAAACCAGTGAGCTTCAATCATCTTTTGCCACGTATCCTCACTGTTTTCCTTTCTGAAACTCTTATTGCCATTTTCATCCCCCTCGTTCTATTGGTATCTTCACTCTGTTACAAAACGGGAACAAAACTGGCGGACAAAAATTCCTCGGGCGTTGAATGACCGCTTCATTCTACTGTGCAAAACTATTTGGGAGTCGAAGTTGGGAAAAGGAGATGAGAGTATGAGAGGAAAAGCATGCGACGACAAAAGGACACTGAGTCAACTGACGGTCGCCTCACTTTTTCTCATCCACCCTCTTTTATCACCCTTTTCGCTCTGGCAAGGTCGACATTCTGCGGGCTCTTCACAGAAGACACAAAGTCATCAATGGTATACATGTTGAAATAGCTATGAGAGACCCCTCTGTATGGTATCTAGCTTCCTGTGGTTTCCTTGTACTCCAAGCTTTTGACCTCCCGTGACCTTTCGATTTTCGCCCCAAGGATCACATTGTAATGCTCTGTCTCACTCGATCCCTCACATCTCTTCTCTGCACGATTGACATCTTGTTTATGGGGAAAGCTCCTTGGTTCCCACCTTATCTATCTCACCACACATCCCTATTGTAATATAATATTATACTGGAAAACATTGGAGGGGTCTATGAAACAGCATTTCTCGTTTATGCAGAAAGAATTGTGTTTCTCTTGACCTTGGGGGAACTATCAAAAGCCTTTTTTTTTATCAACATCTGCTGCTAAATTTCTCGACAATATCTTGTGGGATCGTATCTCTCGCAGCCCCTTTCTTTGCTTGTTTGCGTTTACGAAAAATTCGTCACCTTATCGCTTGAATGAATGTAATCATTCAAAATATTTTTATGGTCAAATCATTAATAAAATATTTTTCGATGAAAATAAATAAATTCTGCCTAAAAACATACAAAAATGTAGGCTTTTTTTTTTTGTGAAATTTCCAAGTTTTGGGACAAGAACTGACAATCGAGTTTCTATTCAACACAAATGTGCAAAGACCCAATTGAAAAAAATCGTACCTGCATGACCTGCTCAATAGAATATTACATTTATATATAACTAGCTGGTGCTCCCGGCTTCGCACTCGTTCAATCAGTGTAAAAAGATGTTACCCTTTTTTACCACGTTAGGGGTTGAATTTTGGAAAATTCTTTCTTAGCGAATGCCTCACTTGCCAAATTTCAAGTTTATAGGCTTTATAGTTCTTGAGATTTCGTGACAAGTCCGTGGTATTTTCGCTTATATATATATATATATATATAGATAGATATGGACTTTTAGATTTTATGTATTACGACAAATATATTTTTCTAATAAATATAGGATTACCAATTTCGATGAGTCTCAACCCTTCTATCATCTTTCAATTTGTATAATATATTTATAATGTACATATTTGCCATAAAACTAAAAGTAGAAATATTAGATCGATCATTCATCGCTTTGCATATATACATATATATCTATTATGTTTGCCAATATAAACGTTTTGCTGATACAGGCAGTCCAAGAGAACTCACAAAATGTAATATTGCATACGTTCAGGTACGGTATGTGTACAGTAAAATCTTGGTTCTTGGAGTCATATTACCCATGTGATAGATTATCCGTGGCGCGTTTTTGTTTGTACACGATTTTTCCATTTCTCGTTAAGTTTCACTTCCTGCTTGGCTATCAATTTTTTTTTATCCCAACAACTTTCTTTTTTTTTTAAATAAAATCTTCAGAATTCGCAAAAAGTAACAAATTAGCGATAAATTTTAAATTTTTTATGGCTCATTTAATTATATTGCATGCAGATTTCGATTATCCATCAATTTTCAAATGATCTGGGGGTCTCAGGTCCCATATTTACCGTGGATAATCGAAGCTTTACTGTATGTAGACATTATTGCAGAAGCACCGAGATGTTTCCCGTTACCATCGAATGCACTCTTTCACCACCACCACCACCGCAACTACGTCTCCCAGTATAAGTACCCACAGCTCGCTATTTCACCATCCTTGCTCCACCTTTTGACCTCCATCAACCTTCCACCAGTTTCCGATGACCTCGCTGCTTATCCCTCTTTGCTAATGCTCTCTCTCTCTCTCTCTCTCTCTCTTTCTCTCTCTCTCTTTCTCTCTCTCTCATTCTCTCTCTCTCTCTCTCTCTACATCTCTCTGTCCATCAAGTTTCCACTTCTCTGAAGCATGCCAACCTACAACCCTATTTGCTCACCGCATATACGCACACAGGTCCTTGACGATAATCGTGGCACTCAGTTTCCACGAAACCTAACGAGAAACCCTGAAATCCCGAGTATTGGTGTGCTCACCAAGCTCACTCCAGAGATCACCTTGGACTGTGCATATGGGTTCTAAAAGCCTCACGGGACGTTTAAGAATTGTCAACTTAGCTTCCTCATATGTTCTGAAAATTGTAGGATGCTTGTTTTATCTCGTCCATTGTCCTTAAGTGTCCCAAATTCCGAATTTGTCGACCATCTCGACCATTCTCAGAAGTAACAATATCCAGAGGGAAAATTTAAATCTGTGCACTTATGGGATTTTATTCACGTGCTTTTATGGAAAAGTCCCTTAATAATCTTTCCTTGTCGGCACTATAGGAGAAAATTTTCGAAAAATTTCGTGTCAGTTGGTTTAATATTTGGGGATTGGCATAAAATGGCAATTAAAAAAAAAAAAGTTATCAACATACTCAAATTGGTATTTGGAATGATTTTTTCAGTATGGTGAATTCATATTTATATAGCTGTACACAAAGTATTGCAGCAAAATTGCAGCAGAATCGATAATGAAGTAATGTTTTAAGGTTTTTGATTTTTCATTTAAAGCTCTGCTAATCGGGTGAGTTTTGCAATATAAACCTAGTGTATTGAAATTGCTTACATTCTTGCATATCTATAGTTTGCTCCTTCCCTCATTTCGGCTGTAATTAAACACCTTGAGCAAGAGGTCATGTACAATTTCACTGGTTGGCTTGAAACTCCGGAAACCCCGCGGGGTGAGCACACGTTAGCTCCATATTCCCACAGTTCGACGGGCATCCGAGAGTTATTAAAGGGTTGAAGAACGTGCGACGTATAAACGTATGTGCATGCCCATGTCATATACTATTAGTGATGTACACCGCATGAGCACGTAATACTTCTAGAGACTGCAACGTAGCGTTAAGCTCAGGCAAAGTGTGCGAGATGTATGAGCTCTCTCACCGAAAGGCACTTCAAAGTTTGCCCAACAAACTGCAAAATTAATATCTCGAAGCTCGCTTTAAAAATGCAGTAGAAAGTAGAAGAAAAAAAAGGTTAATGAAAAGAGCGCGACACTATACATATATATATATAGACACATAGTATTAAATGGTAAAAAAAAAGAGTCGTAAAAACTCTAAAAGGGACAAACGAAAACTCGTTTGGTAATTGTGAGTGAAGAAAAGTCTCAAGTCAGATTAATATTTTTAACAAATCAGACATTTTAATTATGTGCACCTTTCTATAGCTATTATAAAAATCGTTGTACATAATTGAACAAATATGCCATGTGGAGTATTACCGAGCACCAAGACCGTCAATATAAATAAAACTGCGATAATTTATTTTCAAGGCTGCTTTCTGATTTTGGCAAAAAACAAACTGTTATGATAATTTTTCCAACATCTCCAAAACATTTACAAAAAGTTTCCACGAATTTTTTGTGGAAGGATATAAAATATAAAATCGGGTTTGATAATGCCTTGAATGCTACTGTCCCCATCTCATTCCATTTTACCCTAATATATGCATACATGGACACCAAGATGTCATAACAAAATCAACGTCATTAATTTACGTTTTTTTTTTATTTTATTTTTTTATTGGAGTGCATAATCGTTCGCTTTTGCGAAATGTTCCTATTAAATATTTCATTAAACCCTCTCGAACACCTGCGAGTTCCCGTTTCCTCACGTTTCATCCTCACCCTTCGGTCCTCTGTCTCTCTCTTTTCCTCCTTCCACTCACGCTCTCATCTCTACGACTTCTCGTGTTCCGGGTTGTTCCCCATCAATTACGTGCACCGTTGGCAGGATTCGTCTTGAGGATAATCGCCTCTGGATCAATAACACTTTCGTCAAAGATGAACCAGATGAGCAAGAGAGGGAGAGAGAGAGGAGAGAGAGAGAGGGAGAGAGAGAGAGAGAGAGAGAGAGAGAGGGGGGGGGGGAGAGGGGGAGAAGAAGGAAGCACTATCATCACAAACGAGATGACCAAAAAAGGCTTTGTCAGAAAAAAAATTCGTAGGGGAGCATCCATCCACATATTCGAAGCTCTTGTGCCAATACCAAAATCTCCATCGATATCGAAACAGCACGAAATTATAATTATCACGACCGTTCTAATATTAATATAATAATAGCTATTTATACACCCCATGATTTAATTGTAACATCAATTATTTGGTGAACTGATCAGCAATGTACGTAATTATGGACAGTAAAAATAGCTTCTAGAATTCTATGACAATTAATATTCATTGTCGCAAGCTAATGAGAAAAAAAAAAAATGTTTAATTTTTCGCAATCTTTTTGTAAAAAAAAAGATTTTGTGCAGTTGGACAATTTTTTCGGCAAATTGTCGGAAAAAAAAAAATGTCGAAATTATAATTATATCGAAAAGAAAGTAATCATCATTATTTATCTCTCTACAACTCACAATTAGTTATATAGCTATTATATTATTAATTCTTCTTCAATTTTTCGTTGCTTTTGGATGAAAATTACTTGAAATAAATGCAGGAATAAATAAACTAGAATGCCTGTTTTTAAGTACCGGAATGTGAACATTTTTTGTTGTTGTAAAAACAGAAATAAATTTATTTTCGTGAAAAAAAAAAAGTTTTCTGCACAAATGAGAAAAATAAAATGCTTGAGGTCGTGTTCGTGGTGGAGAACTGGAGCGGACGTCGCATCGACATATCTCGGCCTGGAGAGCGACGACCTCTTTCAACAGTCCCGGTGATTTCCCCGAGGTGCCTGGGCCATTTAGACACTAGATACATATCTAGCGACAGTTCATAGTCATCTTTCTCCTTTTGACTATATACATATATATCCGTTTTACTCTGTCATTATCTCAGCTGAATGTGCTTATTTTCTACCCGTCACTCCCCACTCCCCACTCTTGTTGGTATCAGGATTTTGAATAGTTTATCATTTTGCGTCAGGGAGCACAACGAAATGTGCTTGGTTTGCCAGCGAATTATATCGGATTATACCAAACTCGCCGAGTCGACGACCGCATATACAGCTAAGGAAATATTCAATGTTGGACAATGTGAATTATTCGAGGCAAGAATGGAGATAATCGTAAAATAATTAAATGAATAAAAATGTCCAAAAGAATCGTCAATGTCTATGCTCAAATCCTTTACAGTCTCGAGTAAAATTGATCAATCAAACAATAGCTTTTCCTTCGCAAATAAAATTAAAATTACGAAGCTTCAATTACTCCCATCAGAACTCATCAGATAATAATTAATAAAAACAATATATTTTCATCATCGACAGTCTTTGCACTTATTTTCTTATACCACACGTCGGTGAATCTTTCCACGCAGACAGTTCCAAAGTGACCAATTTATTACTGCGAGGTATACAGAAAATCATCCACTATGAATAACTGGGATAAGTAAATATTTAATTAGAGAAGTAATTCATTTTCTTAATTATCCCACTTTTTATTATTCTGTCGTTAATACGTTTAAATCGAAATATTTATTTATTGCGGCCAAAAATGAGTCTGTACAAAGGGAACAGAACAGAACTTAAAAAATAAAAAGATTAAAAATTCAATGTTAAAAAGGAATAAAAGTAATGAAGGATTTAGCAAGTTATCCCTTTCCAATTTAACATACGTGTATAGAATCGTCTATACAAAGTTTATACTTTATTGAAAATCTTTGATATTACATTCTATCATGTACCTTATCGGTATTCACATGAATTAACGTTTTCATCGACACCCTGCCAGATTTAGTAATTCAATTCAATGATACTGATTGAATCCTATTTTTCAATGACCCTATTTTTCCCCCTATTCCTGAATCCATCTCGTCTCTCCCGATACAACTTTTCGAAGATTTCCTGTAAGCAAAAAGGGATTCGCCTCTAACAGGCTGAAAAAAAAACCATCACAGCAGTAGGAATTCGAATATTTTGTTACGAAAACGTACCATACAACGAACCACATATCCCTTGGATTCTTCGAGAGCTTCGAAATCCGACATTCCACACAAGCCTAGATTATATGCACACACAGCCACAAAAGCTGTGTTAGGGGAATGGTAATAAAGTTGAAGGGGGGTGGGGGGAGGATTATATGAATTCTTCATGTCAGACTTCTCATCTGGCCTTTACCATTGAATAATAAAACAACCCCGTAAAATTTTCGCGATTTCTCATGACCCCCTTAGGCCGATGGAACACTTTGACATCCAAGTGCTCCTCTCGTCTTTATGTTGCCATATAATGGGAAAGTAATATATCGATGACGCAATAAAGCAAAGCGATAAAGACCATTTTTTTCGACTCGAATTATTACCGATATACAAGAATAGTATAAAGAGTTTATGTTACAACTAATCCAAATTGTGTTTTTGGAAGTTTCCCCTTTTTTTTTTTGGCCAATTCATAATCTTCGCGTGTGCAAAATTTCAAAAAAATTAAACGATCACTTACTGAGATGTTCGCAATTAAAATAATAAATAAAATATCCAATGAAGTTCGAATTTCGTTGGTAACAACCAAATCGATTTTTTGAAGAATCTGCGACTTCGTATAGAATATTTTTGTTGTTGTCAGGCACATACTAAAAGGAAGAAAAGTATAAAAAATAGTAAGGCGTTGATGATTAAACGTGGACGACCCCATAAACACGTATGCCCTGTTCCCCCATACATGTATCACATCTGGCTTTGTCAGCTGCGACGCAGGCATGGTGGAGGGAGGAGCATGGCTGATCGGGCAAAATGGCAGTGCACGTGACACCCTCAGATACATGCCCAGATTTAATTTTCTTACTCCAAAACTCCAATTGCTATCATTGTGGCGATTTTTTCCTTGGATCTGCACACATATTAGAAAATTTGGTGATTTTTCCAGCAAAATATAAGGGGTAATGATGAAAAAAAAAATCTTTATTTTTTTAGGAAAAAAATTAATTTTATGAAGTCAAAAAAATTCTGAAAAAAAATCTCCAAACAGTTTCTTAGATATAAAAATTGGAAATAATTTACAAAAAGTCCTTTCAATTGTTACATACTGGCAAAGTTTAAAAAAAATTTGTAAAGTAGCCAAACGACAATAGCTGGATCAATGGAGGATTTTTCTTATAAAAATTGGCGTAAACCAGAATGCCTATTTGATAATCAATGGTTATTATTTTTTGTATATGCTAGACGAACATGTCATATTGAGGGACTCAGTCATTGGTCAATAAATTTTTCAAAATTATGTAGGAAATTTGGTCTTTATTTGACTAGGATAAATCTGTAGCTAGATATTAAGGGATGAGAAGCAGCCAGTGAACGCAATGATTTTGAATGTTCCTGTGTGTGTGTGTGTGTGTGTATAGCATCACAGACTGTGTGCATACCAGCAAGAACAGCTGATATATGCATATAATGCACAAACGAGGACATAATGACAAGAGTGCCTTACGGCCGGACAGAGAGAAAGAAAGAGAGAGAGAGAGAGAGAGAGAGCGCGAGAACGGCGAGAGGGCGTGGGAAGCTCCTACATCGTTAACAAGTAATTGCAAATTACAATGTCTCGCGCGTTTAATGATAGAGCCCCGCGTACATCGACCGGCAATATTACTATCGCACCACGTGCGGGCAATCCTCCCTTAAGGTTTTGTGACGCAACTCTGCTTCATTATATACACATAGTGTCTTTACGACCTCCTTATATTATTCACCCCTAATTTATCCAATTCCATCGCGCAGAATTCTTGGAAAAAGATTGAGGCAACAAGATATACAGGAATCAGGCCAATGAGATCGCGTAAAAATAAATTATTATAGATTCGTCGAGCCGTGGTTTATAATATTCAGCTGGATCTTCGATGACGTTGATTTGCTCCCGTTATGGCGATTAGTATCCTTCAATAAAATAAACATAAATGAAAAAGAAAAAGGCTGAAAAAAAAAAATTTGATGATTAATTCATCATCAATTGATCGCTAAAAAAGCTCTGACGAGTCATAATTCACGATGTTTGGTCGTTTTATTTCCGATGCAATTCCGTCTCGGACGACTGACGTTTGTATAGAGACGCGTGTTATTTGCCATGAGAATATACACCAGTGGGAGAAAAATCGGAGCACCCTGTCGTGTCTCATTCAAGACGCACGAAGGAATTACAGTTTATATATATATATATATATATATATATATATATATATATATATATATACATATATATACTACGTCTGGTCTCAAATATGTCTTCTGTTTCACGATGAAAATGGGTCAAGGCTCCTCTGCTCTTTAAGCCTCAGTTTTTGTACAAACTTTTTTTTTTTTTTCAACCTGACGACAATGACGAAGATGCAGTATCGAACGCGATACGTTAAAGTGTCATATATGTGATAATACACAGTACATATAGAAAAATAGAAGATAATATCTACATGGAATTTTCTAGTACCGATTCTTGATTCTATGCATCACGTAGCGAATTTGTAAAAAAACGAGATACGTTCCCTCTTAGGTCTTGCGGATTTTTCACGATAAAGAGTATAAAATGGGTAGAGGAGGAAAAATATACAAAAAGCTCAGAGGCATGTGGTCCATGATACTGGTAAAAATGCTGCAGCTGCAGGCAAGCTGAAAGCTTCAACGTACGTCTGTCTCTCTCTCTCTCTATATATATATATGTATATATAGATAGCGAGATATATAAGCGAATGGGCCGGAAGTGAATTGCCGGGAGCGTTTCCACTTTTCTTCGGTCATAAAAAGTAGAGGATCCTTCGTTTATACGAGCAAGTTAACGTACATGTACCAAAAGAGAGACGTCTAGATCGAAGGACGAGTGGAAAGCAGAACGATATCGCAAAATACACGAAGATCAGCACACGTAACACACCATACCGTTCAATTATATAGAGGATTATCCGGTCCACCGCAGCCAATTCTTGGTCTCAGGGTAATCGTTTAGCCCGCTATAATTTGAGCAATATCATTATGTGTTCAATGAAACGATACTCGATACTCGAGGATGATATTTTTGTGCAAGAAAAGCTTTCAGTTGAAAACTACAATGAGAATTTAGCAAAAAATTCTCGAGTAAAAAATGGTTATGTGAAGGGATGAACTGCCCATAACAATGCTGCAGTTCGTAGCTCTCTTAAGTTCTCCCATCTCTCTCTTCGTAGCTCTGCCATCTTAAGGGTGCTACATGTGCTCGGTGTGTCTCTCTCGCTCCTCCATGACCGCAAATCACGTTATCTCTATCTCACCCACGCAAATCACCTTAACGTGATGGGCTACATGCTGGAATTTGCGGGGGTGCAAAAGAGATAGCGCGATTGGCGGACGTGGAGGAGCGAGAGAGACACGCCGAGCACATGTAGCACATTACCTTAAGGCGATGGCCCAGTCTCTGTCGATAACAAAAACTGCGTACCAACAATCTTTCTTAGCGGTTGATCTTTCGGAAAAACGAAAAGAGCCACGAACTACGTATAACGAGTCTGCAGTTCGTGGTTCTCTTCGTTTGTTCGAAAGATCAACCGATTACGAGAATTTTGGTACGGGAGTAATGCAGTTTCTCTCTCGCACTCATAATTGCTTGAGACTGTTTTACTGACAGATGAGTAGGACCATTTACTACGAGACAGCTCAATAGCTGCTGTTCTGGGTTTATTTTCTGTTAGTATCGGGATACCCGCGATTGTAAAATTCATCATGTAATTTACCGATGGATGGTAACAAATCGCGTTGATAATGAACACGTTTTTGTGTCATCCCTTATTTATTCTCGGCAGGTAAATAATCGTCAGCTGGTGCACGCAATGCTTTACCAATAGAGGTAAAATGACACTCTCCCAGTCGATAACAAAAATTATAATCCATTTTTCTTTCGTAGCTGAATCGAGATTTCAGAAAAACACTAAATCCTATCGAATGCAGTATTTAATTTTGCAGAATGGAAGACTTTGCATTTTTCTGAAACTCGACGTATCTTCGATAAAAATTGATTTGAAAATTTCGATGGGGGAAACGGCTTAATGAGAGTTTCCCCTCACCTCAATTTACAGACAACTAATAATGCCAAAATAATTTAGTCATTCTTGTTTAAAAATGTCATTGGATGATTTACAATTTCTAGCTAATATCCCATATCCATCAGCTATGCACGTTTTCGTTAAATCGATCTCCTTAAATATTTAATCAATGTTTTATTTATACAATTATAATAGAATTTCAAAAATCATGTTGAAAGAAGATTGTAATTACCCAAAATTTAATTACCCGTAATTACATCCGATATTAGTTTAAATTCCGTGGGTTACGAGCCATCATCAGAACTCGAGTGGTTTGTGCTTGGAAAATCTTCTCTCTTCGTACTCATATATTGCATACTGCGCGATGGTTCCTCTACCATTTTAATTTCCACGTTCTTGACTTGGGAAATATTTCTGCCTCAATGAGGAACATTTTATCTGATTAGTTTAGGCTTTAGCCAGTCCATCAGCCATGAAGTAATGATAAACGGAGATGTAGAGGTAGACAGAAAGAGAGGGGGAGGGAGAGAAAAGTGAAGAACGGATGTATAAGTGAAAACACGAGACGAAGATAATGATAACGAAGATGACGAAGAAGCAATAGGAAGTGTCATTGGGGGAAATTGGAAAATTGCCTGTCAACGTAAATTGACGAATCATTTGATATCTGTGCGATGTATTTTCTCCGATAGGGAACGGTCGCTCTCAGAAAGTACGATTAAAGGAATCGTCGCGCTAATTCTTTCTAACACCTCAATTGAATTGTCCCTACCATGTGACATTGATCAGGCGAAACCCAGATAATTACCACCGATAGTTATCGACAACGAAAATATCGTTCGTTGCTATCGATATTACATATATAATATGGATGAGATAATTTATAGTAGATGCATATATTATATATATATACGGACGAGATAATATATAATAGATGTATATACATATACGGACGAGATAATATATAGTAGGTATATATATATATGTATACATCTACTGCATATATCGCATACAACCCCCAAGCACCTCTCTTCGAGGCTTGCACTGATACACGAACAAAACACACATAGATAGTGAGCGAGTTACTCTGTACATGGGTGAAGAGCCGTGATACCTCGGCCCGTCTGCCACTTCAATAAAATAATTGAAACGTTTCCAAGAACTATGCTAGAGAGATCCTCCTGTATGAGTATCACGTTTCAACTCACGATTTCGCGTCGAGATTAGAAACGTTACCAATTTAGATGCGGAGATACGTCTACGCGTTTATCATCGTAATTCATTGTGAAAATGTTTACGTTTTCACGATATGATACGTGAGATTTTATCATGCTGTAAAACGGGAAAGGAAGAATTTACGTCATAGAAGCCAAGAAAAATTGAACAATTGAGTATCTCGGATGACCTCTTTACTTTTAATTGGACCATGTCTATGTCTCGTGAGAAGATGACACAACGAATTTAACCTTCGAGGGATTACCAGATGACAATTTCCAACTTAAACGACATTCTAAAGTGATACAAAAGTTTATTTGATCAAACGAAACTTCATTGGCGAATGATGAAAGTAAATTTTTAACATTTAAATCAAAATTGTTTATCCGTTTGTTATATTTTTTTTATATCTTTGTTATATTTAAGAAATTCATCTTGATAAATTAAAATAACTTTTGTTTGTCTGGAACGAAATAATTTTTTTAATCCCAAGTATTTTGTATGACAAATGGCGCCAAATGACAGAACAGAAAGGAACATCGTAACATCTTTTTAATTTCCTCGTCTGGCATCTCGTGCAAATATTTGTTGTATTTCAATAAAGAAAGAAAAGAGATAACAAACGTTGAAAGTTTTTCATCAAATAAAACATCAAGCTCGACATGTATTATTTTTATCTCCATTAAAATGGTACAGAGAAGAGAGTGTGAAAGAGGGAGAAAAATCGAGAGACGAAGCAAGTCGTCACGACCTTAATTCTGTGGTAATTCCCACGGGACCAGTGGAGCTCTCAGTAACGATTTCACTCACTCCTCATGCTCACGGGGTGTAACTGTGGCAGGAGTAACGTAAAATGCAAGACTGGTGCGCGAATGAAGAAGCGAGAAAAAAAGGGGAATGGTAGAAGATATTTCGTAAAGAGCCCAGAATGTCTCTTTCTCTGTATACATGGATATGAACATATATATATATATATGTATATATATATGTATATATTTATACGTATATGGTACTAGCAGATACATGAAACTACTGTCCCAAAAAAGAAGAAAGAGATACGTACTCACAGAGCAATGGAAAAGAGCTTGGGTATTCAAATACGAGCTGGTGGCCCTTTTGCGGCGTCTACGAGCGTAATCCCGCGGCATGAACATTGTTGCGAAACGAGCATCAGGAAGAGACATATACGAGATAGCTTAGATATATATATATATTATACTATATATATATATATATACTCGAGCTACAGAGGGACTCGTTTACCACAGCAGTTTCAGGTCCGATCCAACTACTTTGGTGAATTTCATTTTGCCGCGAGTGTTTCTTTCATTATTTTTTTTTTCTCTGGAAATGACAAAATTTTATTTTAAATTATTTTCATATTCGACCTTAAACATAAACATTTTTCAGAGAGTACATGGAGAAAAAATAATAATATTGATATGAATAGGATAAAATATTTATTGGCCAATTTCTTAAGTAGCCACAATCGTTTTGATGTACGATATAAATTGTTATTGATAAAATTTCGTGAATTTCATCGAAATTTCATCAAAGCCTCAAAGAATTCTTTTTACAATCGGCTGTATAGCGTGTAAGAAATATCTCATCCACCTCGATCTTTTACAAGCCGATACGTCTTTGGAGGAGGAAATAAAAAAAAAAAAAAAAAAAATATGTGTCCCTTATAGCTGATTTATTCGTTATGTCGTGCAGTGTGCTCTCCGATAACTCGTTGTAATGTGCATCGTGATGGTCAGCCAGAGAACCAGAAGAGCCGGGACACACGGCCATTTAGAGGCAGCCTTGGCTTTGCCCGTTTAGGCCGATAGCTTGAAAAACCGTCTCGATTCCTCGGCAAATGCTGCTCACAGTGCTCACAGACGATGGTGTGGTGTGGTAAAGACGACGACGACGACGACGACGACAGCAGCTCCCGATCTGTCCCGTTTGCTCATACACATCGTCGCGGTCATCTCCGAAAGTCTTCTCACATCTTCGCCCTCATCGCGTCGTCGACGTCGTCGTTGTCGTCGCGACGTCTAGCGAGCTGAACAGAGAAGAGAGCGAGAATCGCGTATCCAGGTGGTCGCATCTGATCTACCTCATGCCTGTGCATACACACTGCCTACATTGCACCAGCTCTCACCGTTTTTGGCACGCGTTTATGGACCCTACAAGGCCTCTACTTCGCCAATATACTTTGTTCACACTGAAGCCTTTACGTGCCTGTGTGTATTCTCTCTCTCTCTCTCTCTCTCTATATATATATATATATATATATGTTGTGGTATGTATTTTAACTAAGCAGCAAAAGTGTAAGTGCATATATAAATAAATAAATATATATATATATATATGCACTTTTGCCACTTAGTTAAAATACATACCACAAAATTTCCGGGAAACCTTTTGGCTCAATTTTATTCTCGGTTTGCCAAAATTGGCATCGTGAAGGATATTTCGATTAAAAAAGTTACTATCCCTGATCATGAATACGATAAAGACCATGCTCTGAAATATTCCCAGGAAAAAATACGAAGGAATCGAATGAAAAAAAAAGTGGATTACAACCAAATATGGCCACTTTCATTTTTGTTCCATCAGTTATTGCCAGATATGGCCATTATTCGAATGAAATGGAAATTCAAGTCATGTTTTTGGAAAATAATAATGAATTATTGTTCGAAAGGTCGATATTAATCGAAAAACTTTTTATTTTTTCAACATAATTACTCATTATTTTTTTTGGAAAATCGAAAATCGTTTTTAATCATTTTTCAGTTGATTAATTTTCATATATATGAGATATAAAGTGGATGGTTTTTCAAGTTCTCAATGATAAACTATTACTGAATCGAAACAATAATGATACGTATATTAATAAATATGTATATATATATATATATATAAATATATATTCATATATATATATATATATATATATGTGGGTACCAACCCTGGCCCAAGCTGCATAAGAATTGGTGCTAGCCTGGCCGAAGCTTCGCCCATTTGTTTGTTCCTACCTGGGATATATATATATATATATACGTTTTGTACAAATGCCTAAATACATCCATGGACTCTTAGATTGTAATTGTGTCGATTAATCTCGTTACACATTCTCCTGATAAGATCGTATTCGATGATTTCATCTGTACACGTAAATCCAATCGGGTAAACCTACCTGAATTCATCGACCACATACAACATGCTCCATGCCGGTTGTTTCAACCGGTCGTCCGTCTCTCCGCCGTCTACTTCTCATCGTCCACTCAAGCGCCCATTCTCAAACAACACACTGTGTACTAATTCGAATGTTACTTGGGCAAACATTTGAGCTTTGTCAGGCGCGAGCCGCTACCATTTCGGAATACTATATATATATGTATATATATATATATACGTCTGTGTATATACGTGCCGCTGCGTATATATTTCTCGTCAGTCAACGTGGGAATTTCGCGAGCGTACCACAGATTCGTCTTGAGAGAAAATTTGTGATAATCTACTGGGCGAACCTGTTTTCTCGTCAGAGGGAGAGAGAGGGAGGGAAATGCATATATCTCGTAAATATTATCTCGCTCATTTTGACGTATCGACGAGTACTCGATGACATCATTGATTTCTCGCCAAGGTAGTTTTTTTTTGGTAAAAGAAAAAAAAAATCACTTGTATATTTCGTCAATCAGTAATGATTAATTATTGTTAATGAATTTAATTTATGAATTTAATGATTTTTATTAATGAAGCATGGATTATCATTAAGGAATGAAGCCTCGATATTTAGTAATTAAACGAGGTATCTTTTCTCCGATTCAGCTGGATGGAATTCAAATGGAAAATTGAACAATGCACCGGATATATAATAATAATAATAAATACTTATTTGCTGTACGAATAATAATGAATATACTAAGGATGATACGAGAGTGAGAGGCGACCGTGCGGAAGAATGGAAAGTATTATAAAAAGAACACACCGGGAACTCACAGTAATGGGATACATGTGAAACGAAAAGTACAAAACTCACACTGTACGGTACACGTACAATCTGCTCTCCTACTCCGGCCCCATCCTTGCTCTCTGCTTTCACGTCCTGCACATAAGAGTACATTCTCTGTATAGGGTGGATGGTGGAGATAAGCGTATCCGAGTATATATGTACACTCACCCGCGCTTTTCCTCGCACGCGTTATATATATATATGCCATCACATATACAGAATAAATAAAATTATATGTATATGCGTGTTAGAAAGGACCATGCTCCTGTCTCTGATGCGTGGCTCTCGTAACAAGAGAAATTCTATTATCTTTTTTTTTTTCACTCCTCTGTTAAACTGTTAAAGCCAACATAACGAGAGTTAAAAAAAAAAAATTAAGAATGTAACGAGCGTAACGAGTGTTAATAAGACGAATGGTAAATTGGCATTAGTTTTTATCCAAAAAAAGTGTCAAAAAACGTCGCACGATGTTAAATTACGGCTGATCGCGAACTAAGTGAAATTAACACGTCAATTATTTAAAAAAAAATGCTCGTTCAATGAAAAATAAATTTGGATGAGAATCGTTTTGCTTCTAATTGAGTGAGAAAATATTTTTTTTCATACCAAAAAACTATTAGGAACATTAACGATGTAAACGAGAATTTTGTTTATATGCGGGTTGATGCTTCATGCTGTAGGAAACGTTGTATGTCACCTCGTTTCCCTCATGGCTTAACTTTTATTTGCACGTGGTTGGATAAGGAGATTCGTATGGGAGAGAAAGAGAGAGAGAGAGAGAGAGAGAGCGAGAGAGAGAGAGAGCGAGAGAGAGAGAGAGAGAGAGAGAGAGAGAGAGAGAGAGAGAGAGAGAGAGAGAGAGAGAGAGAGAGAGAAAGAGAGAGAGAGAGAGAGAGAGAGAGAGGAGAAGCCTTAATCGGTCCTGTTAGAGCGCTTGTGTCTATATGCCAGTACCCGCAGGAGTGCCCGTAGAGAGCCCAAATTAGGTGGGCAGTAGTCAGGAAGGTCCGAAGGTAAACAGCGGTTCTCTCGGTCCACGATAGTATTAGGGATATATCTCCGGACTCGAATGGCCTCTCGTACATTCACTCAAAGTTCTCGAGTGTTAGTGAGAATCGATCCAGTGATCTTTCTCGAGCACCGACGGTGCCGTTACAGGATTTTTTTCTTCCCACGCCCCCTGATAACTATCCCTTTGAGCTTTGAACTCAGATTTCTAATGAAATTTGTCCCTCTCCACGTGAAATCAATCGAAAATCAATCCATCGCCAACGCTGCTCAGTGCTTTGAAGTAGCTCGATTCGATTTCCTGACAAGCTTCAATTTTTTAGGCTTACACAATTTTCATTCCTATTTTGTATTATTTTTATGTATTTTTCAATATCTACGTACGAGTATTTCGTAGCCAAGTTTATGAAAAGGCAAATACGTGTAAAAGAGTTGAAGTTTTTTATCCACGTCGGTGAGATTGTATTTATTTGGTTAATATTTTACTTTCTTAACAAATTGGTCGATATTTTTTTTTAATTAAAGTTTACAAGATTTTCATATAAATTATGTCAAAATTTAATAAATTTATATACATGAAATAATTGAAATATTTAAATAGTGGAAATATTGCATAGTTGAAATATTTTCGACTGTGTAAAATTCATTGGGCACTTTCGAAATTGCCCTATTTGGGGCCACGTATAAATTTGAATCAAATTGGAATTATTTTCATTCGGGGATGTGATAAAATTTGTTTTTAGTCAATGAAAATTCTTGATTTGTCATTCAACACGCTCTTGTTATTTCATAAAGAGGAAGAAAGCGGTAGTTTCGATTCAACATAAGTATTTTGAGCCGGTACACACATACACACACATATATATATATATATATATATATATAAGTAGGTGCCTCGTCTCTGGTCTTGTCTTGCTCGCTAAAGAGGCATCGGCACTGCCAATATACGACCTCAATCTTGATACGCGGAAGGGCGTAGGCTTGTGTGGGATCAATGTAGTAGGACTTTGCATGGAGACCTCGGGGCTTTGGGCAAACTCACACTCTAACCTCGTCAGAGGATCGTCAATGTATAGTATATACATATACATATACATACATATACATATACATATATATATATATATATATATATATATATATATATATATATATATATTGGTTACGTTGTACGTCATTATTCTGGCAGGGTTCGTCTATTACGGCACGCCCGGGTTACCTTCCGGCCTTCAATTTGCACCTAAGTGAGCTCGCTCTCGCGTACACCCTAGACAAGCGCACACACAGCTTCGGCAAACTTTTGTTAAGAGCTTGGACAACTCGACAGGGAAATGTGCCATCGCCTTCGGGTCGTGACGAGCTCTCTCTTGCTCTCCCTCCCTCACTATATCTCTCCCTCTCTCTCACTCATTCTCGTGGGCCCAAACATGTCTCGTACTCTTGCTCTGTGCTCTTGTCGAACTCGCTCAGACAACGGAGGAATCTTCGTGAGAGAGAAATGGTCTCAGTACAGGTGACTGATGCTTTCGCGGATCGTGGATGCGGTAATATATCTGGAAGGTGGAAGGACGAGAGAAGAATGATAATGAGAGTTTTCCAAATATGACAAATTTGCATATATTTTTTGTCATTTTTACGGTAAACATAATAATTACTATCGTTAAAATAAATTATTCCCGTGTAAAATGATTGAAATGCATTTTTTATTCAATGCACGAAATAAATTTAAAATTAACTGTAAAATGAATATTAAATATACACTGTGGAAAATACATTTTCACTTATTATCATAAAATACATTTTTCATTAAATTAAAAATTTAAAATGAATTTTCTATATTCATACCACACTGACCCTCATTCCACTAATTTTCCGTCAGTATTATATTCCTGTATACAGTGTTGCCAAATATTATCAGCAGATAAATTAACTAGCTGACTTACAGACAAATCCATAAAATTTTCAAACTGGATTTTGCGCGCCGAGCGTTGCGACGTTGTCGTTCAGAGCTGGTTAAATAAGTACGATCTGTGATTATTATAACGAGAATTAAAAAAAATCAAGAATGTCGATGTAGAAGATGAAAAAAAGAGAGGTATAGATGCAAAAAGAATAAAGAGACAAAAAATTTCGATCTTGCCGAGATGAGAAAAAGGTGGGGAGGGGAGAGATAGAGAGAGAGAGAGAGAGAGAGAGGGGGAGAGATCGAGGGAGTGAGAGAAGTGTATCGGATGGTGTGGTCCCCGAGTGTGCACGACGAGGTGTGTGGGCCCCGAACAGCCGCGACCCCCGCCGAGTCCGGCGCGGTCTGATCCGCGAAGTGGTCCAAGAGAGGCAAAAGCGGTGGATGGAGGGTGGGGGAGGCGAGGGCCTCACACGCGGGGGCCCCGAAGACCGAGCAGCGAGAAACTGCCCTGGGGCCCGACGCGCGAGTCCCGACGCGAGCCGGAGGTCTCAATCTCACGGCTGCATGCCGCTCGAGAGGCCCGCTGACTCGCTGCCTATATGCTGCTGTTTCTCTCATCTCCGTCCCTCTATCTTTCGCTGTTTATTTTTTCCTTCCTCTCTCTCTCTCTCTCTCTCTCTCTCTCTCTCTTTCTCTCTTTCTCTCTCTGATTCTTTTTATCCCTCTTCTTCGTAATATACTTACGCGCGCCCACAGCCATCGTCCTATTCACCGACTTACCGTCATGATTAATCGGCACCGCCTACTTATCGTGTCGAGACGTACGTTAGACGCTCTCCTCTGGGGGCCCCATCGATTCTCCGCAGGAACATGTTCGAAAGTTTACATGAGACCCTCGAGATGATCACGTGGCCTCGCGGTGCATATCGTTCCACCGATGTATGCTCAGTGGGCTCGGAGAAATCTGCGCAGGCATTTACATATATACACGCATATATAGGGCTTTTGGCTCGCAAACGTTTATTCGGAATGGTGGAACCTTTTCTTGTGATATGTATATATACAGGACACTCGAAGATGGTGATATGCATTCGGCAATATAGCCGCTTTGATCCTGACAAAGGAGAATCTCGCACGTCCATATTAAAAACCTATTATTACTTTTGTCCTTGGACTCTCTCTCTCTCTCTCTCTTACTCTCTCTCTCTGGGTCAGCCACCAATTACTCAAACTCGCCCAACTCTTTTTCGACGAATGGTGATCGATCAATAAGAACGATGGGCCTTTCGTCTTGGGTTTTCTTATATGATTACTATATAAGAATAAGAAAACAACATTTCGAATGATTTTATGGCACGATAATTATGCGAGTAATTATTCCAAGAGATCCCAAGTCTTTCGATAATTGGAGTTGACTTGGAAATTTTTACGTGGTAATATAACTCGTACCATATTCATAATTATTCATCTTAACGCGATTGATTATCAGATATTTTCAATTGAATCGACAGTTCTATACCAGATGAATCCGTAAATTATTCTCTGAATTTTCCTCGCTTTATTGAATTATACTTATCGTATATTCTGATCAAAATCTTGCTTGTTTATTATTGTACTTTATTACATCGTGTATCAAATATTTAGTACAAAGTGTAATAAAGTATACGAGATGGAATGACCCCATGTAGTAGGGTTATTCGGGGTTGTTGAAAGTGTTTACGTGAGGTTTGATGACTTGAGCGCGTATACGAGCTTGCAGTAAACTCATCTCTCGATGGAATAAATATCAGAATCCGTAAATTATTCTCTGAAATTTTCTCGCTTTATTGAATTATACTTATCGTATATTCTGATCAAAATCTTGCTTGTTTATTATTGTACTTTATTACACCGTGTATTAAATATTGAGTACAAAGTGTAATACAGTATACGAGATGGAATGACCCCATGTATTAGGGTTATTCGGGGCTGCTGAAAGTGTTTACGTGAGGTTTGATGACGTGGGTGTGTGTTTATTTGCAAAATCCCATGGGCATATCTCGGCAAGCTTCCCAAAAGTATCATGGAGTTAAGACGTTGGGGAAACGAAGCGTTCAATACTTGCTATGCAAATAGCACATTTTGCTGAATGATGCAAAAGGTGAGATCGTGCTCGGTGTATTTGCCAATTGGATAGTTCGATTCATATGCGACTCGTATATTCAGATTTTGCATTCATTTAATTTCGTGCCCATTTTAACATCCACGAACTGAAAACTTTGAGTGTAATGCGATCGACGTTGAAGTGAACTCCACCGTCTCCTCGTAATATATTCGAGAAATTTTGAAAAAAATTCCTAATTTTTTTAAAAATTATCCTATGATTTTTTTTTATTTTAATTCAATATTTCACTTAATTATCCTCGAATGAATTTATAAATTCGTCAATAACGATTTTGTTGTTTACGGGATTCGCGAGAGTATATAACAAAATGACAATGTCGGATACATACAAAAAGTAGAAAAAGAATATAAGATGAGTAAAGGGAGAGGAGAAAAGTCAGAAACGTGTACGGAGAAACCAGCATGGAGGAGAGAAAGCGAGTAAAATTACACCCAACTTTATAACCTTCCCACGGGGTAAATAACTCATCCCCCTTTAACTGATTTTGCGCCGGCGCCAACGTTCTTTACGAGTCCGGCTCGCCATGAGGAACTACAGCGTCGCGACGTCGCGGGACGTTCGTCTCGGCCTCGGATATATACTTGTCTCCTATCTCTCTCTCTCTCTCTCTCTCTCTCTCTCTCTCTCTCTCGCTCTCTCTCGCTCTCTCTCACTCTGTCTCTCGCTGAGCTTCAGGCAAACGAGAGACGTATAAAAGAGAGTATAGAGAGCGCGGATGCTGTGTGTGCTTGAGCAAAGGGTGGAGATGAAGATACAGAATGAGAGAGGGGTCAAGCGAGCCGCCCGAGAGGGCATCGTCGTCATATAGCGCAAAAAAAGCTCGAAGCTTGGTTTCGAAGTCGCGTTGTCATAGAAGGGGTTGGTGCTTTTTACTTCACTTCCGCGTTACACACACCCTTATCCCTCCTCCCAAGACTCTCCCTCATCTTACTTTATAGCGAGTAGCAGGCGAGCGCGTGGACCTTTTGCTGAAGTAATAGAAGTTGTTTGCGAATGTCTCGTTCCGCCGTCTACGTCCTTTCTTTCTTCTCCTCTCCCCCCGTCAACTGGCACTCGGTAAACTTCTTTTTTTTTCTTTTGCCTGACGGATGGGCGCCAGTCGTAAAAAACATAAAACCGAGGAATTACCGAAGAGCCCATAAAGCATTGGACGACGTCTGCTCGTTCTGGGCTCCACATTGTTACAAATTTATATCGTAAATATTCCAATGGTATCTTAATTATAAACTATTTTTTATAATTCATTAAATAGGAATTATCCCACTGAATTTAGGGGTACGACGTACATATACTGCCCTATGATCCAAACAATTTATTGCAGGACAAAAATCAATTTTTCTATATTTTCATGATATTATGACGTATGAATTAAAGAAAAAAGATGAGCAGCAGGTCGATGTATAAATTTTCTGTAGTTCTTCTTCTTCAAAAACTCGGTAAAAAAAAATTTTACATTATTAATAATGAAAACTTTAAACATTTAATTGTAAAAAACTTTTTCAGTAATGAATCAACAATGTCGGACGATTAAACCGTCAGTGCTCGTTCTGGGCTCCACATTGTTACAAATTTACATCGTAAATATTTCAATCGTATCTTAATTACAAAATATTTTTTATAATTCATTAAATAGGAATTATCCCACTGAATTTATACGTACGACGTACATATACTGCCGTATTATCCAAACAAAAATCAATTTTTATATATTTTCATGATATTATGACGAAAAACTCGGAAAAAAAAATCTTACATTGTTAATAATGATAACTTTAAACATTTAATTGTAAAAAACTTTTTGAGTAATGAATTAACAATGTCGGACGATCCAAACCACCAGTATAATTTTTAAGTAATGATATCGCCATATCGCGTTCATATTGTAATGCAACAATTGTATAACTTCGATTTTTTTACAAAAGATTCCCTATTCGGTTGTCGCATTTTTCATCGGAACTTTATTTGTATAACGTGAGTTCGGGCTATGTCTCATATCTAACAGGAACAATCAGGTCACACGTTTCGTCGCATTGTATTACAGAATCGATCCAATTTGGTTCCTGTGTCATGTCTGACTATAACACGAGACGGGAGGATGCACGTTTCTCGCGATTACACACGATGTATAGATGGAACACCCCGCTAACTGGGGTGTGCCTCGCCACACTCTGGTTGACGGGATAACGATTTCTTCGACTCCCGTAGAAGGATAATTGACGCCTGCTTGCTATCTCCTTTTCACCTCTTTCTCTCTCTCTGTCTTTCTCTCTCTCTCTCTTACTCTCTCTCTATCTCTCTCTCGATCTGACTCCCAATCTCACTGATTTAAAGTCGTTAGTTTGTGTGTACGTGTTCCGCGCCCTCGGACCATTGAATGAACGGATGTCGCGACGACAACGATGACGCCATTGTTATACGTACAAGATCGTATGGGATGGGTCACGTTTTCTCTTCGACACGCGAATTCTTTTTCTCTGGAGGAGCCAACCTTTCCCCGTTGATTAAAATGAGAAATGTGATCGTACGATGAAATAAGCTGGAATCGATAGATGGTGCAAAGTATACAGTTTGCACATTACAGTAAGGAGAAAGATAAGACAGGCGAGTAAAACGAGAAGTAATAAAAGATGAAATGTAGAGAAAAGTATTCTGGTGTCTCGATAATAATATTATATTAATAATAATAATAATATTATTCAGATATTGTTGGGAAAATCGAACGGATCGAATTAAAACTCTTGAAGAATCAATTAGATGCTTGGTAATGACGAATCGTATACTGTGTAACTTCAGAATACAGGCTGGTGGACCAGAAGATATCCCAGACAAAGGTAGGCAATACCAACAAAGGAAAAATATAAAATAAAGAAAGAGAAACAGAGAGAGAAGAGCTTGGTGTATGTTGCCTGTTGATCGTACACACGGGAAAACGCTGGGCATTTCGTTAAGTCGAGTTTTCTCTCTTTGGCTTCCGGTGAAATCCCTTTGGATGTCGCGTGAGAGTGGGCGTGGAGAGATATACGTAGGCTAGAAAAGAAAACGTACAGCAGAAAAGCTCACTATAGTCCCTCGAAAGGGAAAGAGAGAGATTTTCACTGAGAGAAAGAACACACATTCGGACTTTTTCTGAGCGAAGAGCTTATTCTCGTGTAGAATAAAAATGTATATATCGGTTGGACACGTCCCGCGGGTCAGGACCGATAAATAAATGATGTCTTCCTCTACTCTGGCACAACCGGACTTGCCGATCTCGCACTTTCTTTCCGCCAAATCTTCACAAGGGGTTTTCCTCAACAGCTATATATATAAAAACAGGCTATTCCATTTTTCATCTGATCAATTATGCAGTTTTGAGATACAAAAGCTAAGTGCGCCACTAAGTCGTGTTTTACACTCAGCAGTTTTTTTTCTCTCGCAATTTTTCAATAGGTTTATTCCAAGATATCGCCCATTGTTACAGCAGGCTGAAAACTCGAACGTATTCATGAGGTGTTGGAATAGAAAATAATTATGCACCGATAATGATAAAATTGCAACGTTCCGAAAAAGTAATAGAATAATTTTTTATCGAGCTAGAAAATGACTAGATAATGTTTATCATGTGAATAATGACAATATTTGCGAGGTAAAATATTTTTCTCGTGAAACTTGGCAATAAAAGGTATTTTTTTGTTTATAATTAATTGTTCAAGTATATGATAATCACTACGAACGGATAAAAACTCGGACGAATTCGTGAGGTGTTCGAATAGGAAATAAGAGAAAATAATTATGAATGGATAATGATAAAATTGCAATGTTCCGAAAAAGTAATAGAATAATTTTCGATGATTTTCTATTTGTAATAAGTTGTTTGATATTTATTCACAATGATTATTTATAATTATCAAGCTAGAAAATTACTAGATTACTAAATTCCTAAATTACTTGATAATGATCATGTGAATAATGACAATATTTGCGAGGTAAAATATTTTTCTCGTGAAACCTTGGCAATAAAAGGTATTTTTTTGTTTATAATTAATTGTTCAAGTATATGATGATGAAGTGATAATCACAACTATTAGAATGACGATGGGAAGAGACGAGCAATCTCTGTATGAATGTTGATTATGCCAGTACTGTGGAAATGTTTGATAGATTTTTAATGGCTACCACGTTAATTCTCGGGTGCTTTTGGATAGATGTACATGTCATGTACTAATTATCCGCTGGCTTTTCATGTGGTACTTCGTTGAGCGTTAAGCTCGCACGTAACAGAAATTTGCGATAATAAACCAGCAACGGTTCTACGGATGGTTTCGCAAATTATTAAATATTAGTCCTGCAGGCTTTTCGAAAGAGCCACGAGAATTGTAGCAGCATAGTCTGCTCCGCAATGTATGGATTTGCCTAGCATTAAGCTGGCTCTAATGAAAACGGGACAAATTCTTCTCCCGCATTTGTTTCACTGTCGCATATTTGGCAGTATGAATTTTCGAGTCATTCAAACGCGAACAATGTGCGTATAGATGCGTGAAAGGAAGATAAAAGCCTGTGTGTGGAAAATATTTCAGGGTAATGCGGCCATTTGACGGTTCATTAATGAATTTCCCTTTATCGGGATAAAAATTTATGTAAATTTTCCCAAATATTTATCTACATTTATTATTTTGACACAATGAAGATCACTACACTCGGGAATCAAACGTGATTTAAAATAATTTCGTAATTTTGCCACAAATTGGTAAAAGTTAATTATTGTACAAAAATTGTGACTTTTTTTTATTAATAACGAAGCAATGTTTGAAATTATTCTAATCATGATTTTATTGCTTGTAATTTTTTTTTTTCAAATTTCTCTCGTATGAGGGTAAATCGAAGCACTTTTATGACAAATAACGAACCGAGAGCTGACTCCCCCATAGGCTTCTCGAGTGCTTACATCGGCACGTTATGTAATAGAGGTGCTTATACATTATTGTACCTGTAACAAAGTCCATGTATTTGCTGTGGAGTATATGAGATATTTACTCTGCCAGCGTCAGGGCAGGGTAAGTGGAGCCTTGAACGCAGAAAATACTTTGCATAATACGTGAAGCGCGTAACGAGACCGAATAACTTGCTCATTCCGAAAACTTTGGTATTCCATTTACCGTTTCAATAGTCCAAATAGTACATGAGGCTATATATACATAATGATGTATACATATATATTGAATGAACGATACTCGTGAAAACTGTTTTTCTGTGGGGATGAAATTTCTAAGGGATGAAATCGAATATATTTTCGCACAATATAACGACTGTCATGTAATCGTACATCGAGTTCCAATAAGTATTCAAGGCACCTAGTGTACTTAATTCATTTATATAATCATTTCATGCACACAAATCATAAAACGTTTTATTTTTTCGTAGAATGAATAATGAAGATTGATAGAAAAATTTACTTACATTGAAAATAAATTTATTTCAATAACAACTTTATTATAATTAAATAAATTATTTTTTTTAGGTAGGAATACAAGAACCTTAGTAAAAAGTCATCATAATTTTCCTTGAGAAATTCACTTTTTGCAAAAATGCAAATAGATAATTAATTTTTAAACTATGTTTTAAAAAATGATTAAAAAATGATGGAAAAACTCGTTTTTATTACACTCTTATTTAATTATTTGCCGGCCATCCATTATGTCGATAGAATATATTAAAGGACAGAATATATTTTTCGTCGCAGCAGACTTGAGTTTAGGGTTACAAGAGAACATGAAAAATCTCACTGTCAACTCTTTCATCATTCCCGTTACTCATTGCTATGTACATATATATATATATATGACATTGAATTTGTAAAAATGTTATTGCCTTTTTTTAACTTCTCCGTGAACGGGACAATTTTAATATGCAACTAAACGGGAGATATGATTCTTTTTCTTCGACTTGTGAACTGAATATAATTTCGCAGTGTGGAATTTTTTTCGTGCTATGCGAATATATGATTCCCTTCGCGGGCTGTTGCTCGCACATACTAATTCATTGCTAGAAAGCTGTATGTATTGCTCTCTCTCTCTCTCGCTCTCATTCTCGCGGATCCATCTTTCTCGAAGATTTATCACCCATGGGAGGTAGAGAGGAAGAGAGAAAGAGAGAGAGAGAGAGAGAGAGAGAAAGAAACTCGCGCTATATGCGAATGTGAATGACGTCGACAGGCGGCTTATCGGAATTTTTCATGCCCCCGCGCGCATTTTCTCGCGGCTTTTTTCACGAGCTACCGACGTCTCTGAGCCAGAAGGGAGAGAACGTTGCTCCGTTATAAAACTCTCCATCGGGCTGTAATATATATTATTATATATACGTATATACAGGTAGTACAGTATCCTCGTCGGGTCGATAAAAGTGGCTCCGGAAAATATTAAACGAGCCAGGTCGGAGCACGGTATTCCCGTCGGATAGACTCATTCTTCTCAGCATCGCGCATCATCACAGTCTTCCCCCGACCCACCGCTCTCGCTCTCTCTTTCTCTCTCTCTCTCTCTCTCTCTCTCTCTCTCTCTCTCTTGTTCCCACTGGCTCGGCATTTTCCCGCAGCATTCAACCGAGATTTATATACGGGTTACATTTTATTCTCTTTCAACTCCTCCTGCACCTCCGTGCCTCATTAATTCCTCGATTCGACCTGAAAAAAAAAAGTTGAGCAAAAACTCATACATACTCGCCGTATGACGTACAAATTTTGTTGCAAAGTACCTGGTATGTTGACAAACCGATAAACAATTCATCAACCTAGGGAGAGAGCGAGAGAGAGCGAGAGAGAGAGAGAGAGAGAGACAGAAGCAGCGAGAAGCTTCGCACTGCAAATGGCAACAACAGCAGCACACATCTCGCGTTTATTCATTCGATTTCCATCAGCAGTTCATTCTACTTGATTCAATTGTACAACTCCAACTCTCACTCTCTTTGCCTGCATCCCGAGATGAAAAGTTGGTTTAATTTTGCAAGGGCAAACAAGGTAGACCAGAGCTACAACATTTCGTCCCTGATACGCTATTAATTGTAAAATACAATAAATGTATGTCATATATACTATAGCAGCTGATGCCCGCGGCTTAGCACTCCTCGAATTGGTCTAAACACATTTTATCCCTTTTTACCCCCTTAGGGGTTGATTTTCGAAAAATTCCTTCTTAGTGAGTCTCTACATTATAAAATAAAACTAACTGACCAAATTTCAAGTTTATAGGCTTTATACCAGCTGAGATTTCGTGATGAGTCAGTGACATTTTCGCTTGTATACATATAGATTTACCTATACGAAGAAAATATCTGCTATGTTATAAAAATCATAGGGGTCTTACAATGGATTTTGCATTTAAGGGGTGAACACGATGCTGTATGAAGAAAGGAGGCCTCCATCATGCCTGATAGAGGTGTCGACGGGTTAACGATTGCCTTATTAATTTACATCTGCGAAAGAGAAATGCTCGGTGGGAGTTACGACGAGGATAAAGGGATAGACGCCGGAGGGGGATGGTCCGACAATCGTGATGGGTTGCACGTAGTAATAGGTAGATATATATACATATATATATGCGTGCGCACGCATGCGAGAGTATAGGTACGGTGATTTCGGACGAACGGTTTCTCTGTGGCCATAAATCTGGTTGTGCTATGGCTAGTGATGTGTGCCGCCGCCTCTAGCTCTCTCGCGAAACGGCTCACCAACCCTTATCAAGAGTTTCCCACTGGCGTTGGGTGCGGATGCTGCGTGTGGGGCTTGGGCCTGCTGTACGTCGGTAAAGATCGATATCTCGCATGGCTGACCCAGAGGGTTAACTAGGCAATCAGCGATAGTTTCTCGATACTCTGGCGCGACAGGATTTTCAAAGGAAGGGCGCACAGGGTGGTAGTAATGGCGGAGAGAGAGGGAGAGAACGAGGGTGTTTCGGTGCACTGGGGAGAATCGGTCGCGTGAATTGCGCCGGAAAATAGGCGTCCAATAACTATATGCAGGCATATATATACATATATATTTGTATATGTGTATATAAACATCATGAGAAGAGAGAAAGGGGTTATCTTAATTAAGGGTTGTTCTGTGACTGGTGGTCTCGGTGGGGGGTCTACTCGAATTCGCACTATGGTGGCGATTCGACGGAAACCCAACTCTGTTCTCTCTCCATCTCTTTTGCTCCCATGCAATTGTGAATAGGGTGGAATCGTGACATGCAAACATGAAGCTGCGGCTGTTGCGCATGGTCGCTTCGGGCTCGCGTTAACGCGCCCGTTGGCTAACTAGGGAGCTTCGAAAACGCAAGTAGAAATCTCGATATACCTATTATATTGTGGCTTGTTGACTGATACTGCTATCCTCACGAATCGTTTTTTTTTTTTTTTTTATTCTTTCACCTCTATACGTATCATTTTTATACGGACTTTTGTAAATATATCGTTATATAGTGCAAAGCAAAAAAAAATCTCGTTAGAAATTAATGTAAATGTGCAAAAAGTTTTTTTTTCACACAGACTGAAATTCAATAATTGATATATTTTGTGATTATAGATATTAAAAAATATAAAGAGATAGTAAAAAGTAGAAAATATCAACAGCATCAATACACATGAATAAATTTAATTTGTAAAGATGCGTGTATAATGAAATTTAATATAGGCATCGATGGATGAACGTACGTGGAATTTACATCCAATGAAAAATATTTCTCATTCATTTGATTTCATATTTCTCATCATGGGTTAAGTAATTGTAAGTGAAATTTTTATTGTAACCTGTACGTGTTAATGAGACTTGAGACTTTGTTGGAGGGAATGGGGTAGGAATTTATTTTCGAAATGAGAAACGAGCTACTACTAAAATATCACCATCGTTCACCCTTGTGGAGTCATTTGCGAGTCAAACATCTAGTGGAGAAATCCTAGTATGGGCTGCAGCCGCGGAATGATATGGACGTTGAGGTGATATTTCACTTACAAGTGCAAAGTGCAAAGTGCAAAGTGCAAAGTTACAAAGTGCTCGCTCATTTGCTAGCTAATGGGGCCACCCCATATTAGGTTTTCCCACGTTCATTAAAAAAAAATTCATATGTAGCTTAAAAAAATCACATGAAATTGAAACATTCATCTGCAATTTTTCAACGTAGTATTGAAACGTACTATGAGAAGGTGTCTTGTCAGATGGGGAACGAGACAAATTGGTCTCGTGAGTGAAATGTCACCTCAGCGTCTATATTATTGAGGGGAACCAGCACATACTGATAATGAGACTCGTCTACTGACTCCCAAATTATTCCATCCTATAATGACGATATCAATTGCACTTGTCCATATGGTGACCATTCTTAAATATAGAAATAATTGAATTTCCATTGTCAAATATGTTTACTTCAATAACCACATTTATGACATTTAATATGAAAATATTATGTTTCCGATTCTCTGTAGAGACATTTCAATTACAACATGTCGATTGTTTATACTTACACATTTATAAAAATTAATATACTATTATAAACTAAATCTTAAGCCTCTGTAATCGCCTCGTAACCTCGTAAATCTTTGACATCAAGTTCACTTTATAAGCTTAAGTGTTTACTAGAATACTTAACAGAGTATTAGTGAGTAGAAATGGGAGTTAATGAGAGTACCACTGAATACTGTACGAGATTGTGAGAGAAGCAGAACAATCGATCGACACTATTTGAAACTCTAACTTTCAGGATCATGTTAATATGTATAACCATCCATTGAGTCTATTATGCTATATCCACCGTGGTACGATCAACTACTGAAAATCTTTGAATTATTATCAAAGTCACTTAAAATGATTATATGAAAAAAAAAAAGTACAAATGTTAAAAAATAAAATAATAATCGTTTTTTAATTAATTAACTACTGATGAATGACGAATGAAAAATTATCTGTTATAAAATAACAAATCGTTTCACATGATTGTGTTAATTAATTTAAAAAATTGATAATTTTTTTTCACAACAATTATTCGCGATTATTAGCGATGTAAATGTTTTTTTTTTTCTATTCACAGGATGACAATTTTCATTTGAAAAAAACGATGGAATGGCGACAATTATGTTATCTTGAACCGAAAATTCTTCGAAATCAGGACAAAACTATTAGGGGTGGAATTTGCGCCCCGCTGAACTTTCATTTAGCGCTTAAGTGCCTGCAATTGTTTACGTGTGCGAGTAATAGATATAGCGAGATATCCCCATATCTCTGGATCTCTGAATAGATGCGCTGTGATACGCAGAGGCTGGTGAGGGAGTGTGTGATTCTGCATGAGAGAGTACGGCTTCGGTGTGCACCTCGAGCACGACGTTTAATCACTCGCTGGGTACATAAAGGGAGGGTCGCACGGGGATTTGCATAATTCAGGAAACACGGAGTGGGCTGGCGCGTGAGAGGGAATTCCCGTACCTTCCGAGGACCTCTCGTCTATTCCGAGCCGTGCATTTCTCTCTATGGATCAACTATAATATATTGTGCCTGTGATCCATACATACCGATATATTATGGACTCCCAACACTAACCAGTGCCCAAAATAAAAATAAAAAAATAATCAAACTCTTCAATGCACAAGGTTAAATATTAATATTAATATTAAATATTATATTATTAATATTAAATATTCTTCTGGATATCTGTATATAACTGTATCAGTGTACAATAGAGAAAAGAATAAAATTCAAAAAAAAAATAAACAAACTTTTCTTCATAAAACGCACATTCACGTATTGATAAATAAATTTTCATTTCAGTGAATACATTTTTCATACCATCAGGCAAAAAATTCATTAATTTCTTACATCGAGCAATTGGAAATTAATAATTTTTGACAATAAAAATAAAACAAAATATCTTCTTATTTCACTTGGACGATACAATATTTATACTACATGATTCAATCATGATAATCAAGGTTGTGCATTAAATATTCTTCTGGATATCTGTATATAACTGCATCAGTGTACAATAGAGAAAAGAATAAAATTCATCGTTCAAAAAATCCATCAATACTCAACGTTCTCCGATCTACCTGGGAGAGAGAGAGAGAGAGAGAGAGAGAGAGAGAGAGAGAGAGAGAGAGAGAGACGGTCTGGTTTCGTAATACCGTAAATTACAAAGCCTTGGACGAGAAATTTCATCGGCGTTCTCAATTTCATCGAGTTTCATGTCTTGATTACAAAATATATGATACCTCGTTTCACCAAGACGAGCTCGGGGTCTTTGAAGACTCCTTAATGGAGGCTGATAGGGTTTGGACTTAGTTATAGCACGATGAAATGCCGCCAGGATGTGGCTGAATGAAACTAGGGAAACTTAACGGAGCAACTGATGGGAGGAGAACATAGATATCGTTATAAGAAGTAGTTGAATAAAAAGCATAGAAAAGCACTTGCAAAAGCATAGAACAAAAGACGCCTCCGTCGAGAAACTTGTGTTGATGGTCGATTCAGTGTACAGTTTGCATTCAGTTGAGAAACGTTTAGGTTTGTCGTTCAAACCTTTTTGCTCCAAAAGTAAGAAATATTGGTATAAAAAAATGATTAAAAATTATCCAACAAAATATTTTAAATAATCACGAAATTTTTTTGTCTAAAAATTATTAATATATATTAATACAAAAATGACTCCAAATTCAATTGATTATCAATTGTTCAAATTATATGAAAATTTTATTCTCCACGTTAATTACGCGTAAATTAATTGTCGTAAAATAATTTTGAATTTTTCATTTATGCGATTTACTTTCTTTCTGACTTACTCGAGAATGTTGCAAACGAAATTCGCTCCTGATATTTGAGAAACTACGAGAGTTATCTCGCTTCGTATTATCTCGATGTATAAACTAGAGAGAAGTTGAAGAGTTTCGATTAACTTGGGAGAAACTTGTCATCTGGTTATACAAACAATTCAAAATCAGATTCAATATTTACTGCGCTCGTGCAGGGTGCAAAACCAGACTCGTATTATATTCTCGTGCAATGTCTGGCCTGCCAAAGCACTCTGGAGGCCTAGCGAGAGAGTGCGAGAAAATACGCGGCAGAAAGAGAGGAGAAAAGTAGCATCAAACAGGCGACTGGCTGGTAATTGGTTCTGGTATTAAAGTGGATCGATGCACAATTGCCAAGTAATTAGAGTACCAATTAAGACGCTGGCTTCGACTCTTTTCACGCGACCTGGGGTTCTATCCAAGTGCAGGCAAGACTGGCACGAAACGAATGTATGGATATATAATAATAATATTTTATATACATGTGGGAGAGTGGAAAAGAAAGAGGGCCAACTCGCGCGTGAACGTTAAACTTTGTGCACACACCGGGGGCGCCATGTATATATATATATATATATATATATATATATATATATATACATGGAGGCGATGGTTGAAAAGTTGGACTGTGCAAAAATTGAAGTTCACCGCAGGGATGCTTTTCTCTTTCTTCCCCTCCACGTCGTTTTCAGTGCTCTTGTTTTTGAACGAGAGCAGTGAAAACGACGTGAACCAGGCGAGCATTTTCGGAATGGAATAACGTATCGATCTCGTGTACTCAGTCTGCTCTATAACCATGAGAGCCATGCGATATTCATCATAGTCCAATGCTGACAGAATACGAGAGAAATAACAAAATTTCATCTTCAACAAACATTATTATTATTATAATTAATAAAAATTAATTTTCCAAAACTTTGTCTTAATTTAATTTTGTAAAATTCGAACGCAATGATGAGCTTGGTAATAATATTGCAGGGTGCAATGATTTTTTATGTTTTTTGTAAAAATCATTTTGTACAATTATTTGACAGATTAATCCCCAAAGTAACAAAATAAAATTTCTTCACTCATTTGTAGTTGATTGTGTATTGTTATATTTCTTTTAGCTCACGAGAGACTGCACGAGGGAGACAGAGTGAGATTTCATCGATTAAAATTCCGGCTGGTTGAAAACAAAAAAAAAACAAAAAAAAAAAACGACGAAGCTCACGAGGTACACTGGCCATTAATTACTGGTACTACGAAATTCGTGGGGAGCCTCGCGGCTGATTCACTCCCTCGCGGTGTCCGATTGTCACGAGAACAATTTGAAACGCATTTCGGTGTGTGGTGTTGCATTCAATCAACGTACAAAATGGTACACATGTCTGGTTACATACTCTCTCTCTCTCTCTCTCTCTCTCTCTCTCTCTCTGTATATCTCTCTCACTTTCTCTCTCGTCGATTACTATAACGATCACCGAGGAAATATAATTATCCGATGTGTTTATTTCGCTTCAATATCCCCGGGGTAATAAAAATTTAACATTGCGATAATTAAAAAAATGAAAAATTCATGTTAAATTGAAGAGAACGTTCGAGTTCCGGTAAAACAGGGAGGGAGATGAGAATGCGGTATACGTTTTGTTAATATAACCGCGTATAAGCCTATATATGTATATATGACGGTGCTCCAAGCACCAGTGTCTCGTTAAGTTGTAAGCGGATAGGACCTTGTGAGCTGTTCATTAAACGAAGTAATTAATATTGAAAATAACCACCGGACGCGCCGCTCTCTCTCACACTGTTGTATATATGTGATTCATGCAAGCGAGAATTGTTGCGGATATTATTAAGTAGCACGTAGAGGGTTACAAACTGCTTAACCACTTACACTGGCAGCGCACCCTTTCTCTCTCTCTCTCTCTCTCTCTCTCTCTCGGTATAAGCTCATGCCATTCTAAATTATAATAAATAATGCAGATGACAATCGTACAGTGAAGCAACCAAGAGCGACTACATGAACGAGCATAATAAAAAGAATATTAGAAGGGTCGTTTGCCGCGGAGATTTGCACTCGCCGAAATTTCACGTATATTATTAAGTATATTATGAAAGCTCCCGAAGTATGGAAACACCATAGAGAACCCACCCGAGAAATTTGAGGGTCGTTTATCAAGATATTCGATTATACGGTGGCCGAGTTTTCAATTGTCCGTTATATAGCCTTTCGCCATCGATTATAAACTCATATATTTTAGCAAGCAGGAATAAAGTTTGACGTATTACATTTTCCTATCTAATTCGAAACAAATTCACCTTATTAACAATTTTTTGCCATTATTGAAACTTTATGTTATTTTTTAAATTTTATATAAGACTATGCACACAAAAACCATGAAAAATAATCAGAAAAAAATCGATATATTGATATTTGTTACAAATGTAGAATTATGTCAAATTATTTGGATTTATTATACGACAAGTTCGCACTCTTTTCACGATGATTATTTATAATTCCGGCGTCAAATAATTATAGAGAATTTTTTTTTATTCGGAATGTGCCTTTGATAGACATTATATCTATCCGTTTTTTCTTCTTTGTTTTTTTTTTTCAGACCGTACCACTTTAACTCCATCTATAATACAGCAAATTCCTCGTCAGCCATATATACTGTATGTATATATAGAGATATATATATATATATATATATATATATATATATATATATATACGCGTGTGTACACGATATATACGTATTCACAAATCCATACCTCTCGGTTGGTCGGCGGTGCTGATCGACCTGACTCGCAATTATCCCTTGCTAGCCGCACCCCCGATTTCGGCCGTTTGCTATATTTATTCATCTCGCAAGCGTCCGATCTCGTCGACCTGCCGCCACCCCTCCCCCTCACCCGCCCCACCCACCCCCTGGAATAGTGTTCGCGCTTGCATATTGCACGAGAGAGTGCAAACAACGCCTGTGCAAATACACACACGGGACTCTGCCCATCTGCGAATGGTAGGGGTGGATTCTCTTTCCCTCTCTCTCTCTCTCTTTCTCTCTCTCTCTCTCTCTCTCTCTCTCTCGCCCTCGCTCTCTCGCCCTCGCTCTCGCTCTCGATCATATTCCAACGTCCCACTTTCCTCCGTTCGCGAGCCCCTAAAACCGCTATGAGCTTTCCGCTGATCGACGGATTTGCCAACGTACTGCCAGCGTGTCGTTGGTACACAGAATTTCGGCTTGTATTTATAATGTCGACTGGGTGGAGGAACTTTTGGTGCCCAGAAACGTGGCGTGGCTGACACCTTTGCGTGCAGAAGAATCATCGTGGATGATCGACGACAAACATTATACACACAGGCACATTCATATAAGTAAAATGCACTTCTGGACTTCCTCCCGCGGTGCTGAGTATAAATTGATGTCGAACTAGGACAAATATCACCAATCGAGCCACGAAGGTTCGAGGCGATGAGCAAACACGACAATGATAGGAAGAATCGATTTTCCAGTCAACGGCTTGAAGATTCTTTTTAGTAGGCATCCCAATATATATATATATATATATATGGATATATATATATATACACACACATATATGTATATATATATATACCGTGTAACGTTGCATTTCTGGTAAACTCCTCATTACCGTTGCAGATCTTTAAAAATTGAATGAGGCACCGGCGAGTTCTCGGCCAGTAATTGCGAAGCGATCACTTACTTTATCGTCAGCAGCCCATTGACTTGGCAAGTACATTTATCGTCTGTTGAGAAGAACTAGCACGGAAGTTATTGAAATGATTTTTTTTAGACACTATCGAGTGCAATATTTATCGAAAATTACTTTCGCTGAAGCATTAAATCTACGGCAAAAGTTACCGTCGATTATTTGGTATTTGGTAGGGTGAAATAATAGGAAATATTGGACCTGGAAGTAGCAAGAGCGAGAGTAAAGGAAGAGCGTTTATTCTTTAATTATATCGAAATTGTACCGTACAGTTGTCGTGTCATAGTTGAGTTTGTTGCTGTCGATTGATCGGGGTCGAGTGCCGTCAGGAGCCATAAAAACTGAAAATAAAAATTCCTCGATGCCAACGCCCCCTGAGGTTAAATACGGCCAACTGTCGACAAGTGCCTTCGGGCCATCGAGTTGTCGACGTACTGAGATTCTATCGAATTTCTGAGCTACTAAACTTTGCACTCCTGTTAATGCAACGGATAAAGGTCTGAGATAGCTCTCAAGTTTCCCAGGATCTGTTTAGCGAGTGAAGTTTTAATTTATTTACAAATTTTAGTAATTTAATAATTTTTCAGGACTATTCTCTTGCAGTGGTCGGCAACCCTTGCGATTCGTGAAGTGGGTCGGCCGTAGGGTACGGTGATGAATGAAAATCACATTTGCGATAGGAAACTCAGAATTGAGTAGATATATCTGTATAAGTACGTTTAATATAATCTCACCCTCTCCCTCTCTCCCTCGCGCTCTCTCTCTCTCTCCCTCTCTCTCTCTCTCTCTCTCTGTCTCTCTCTCTTTCTCATTCTCTCTCTCTCTCTCTCTCTCTTTCTCTTTCTCTTTTTTCTCTCTCTCTCTCTCTTTCTCTCTCTCTTTTTTTCTCTCTCTCTCTCTCGCTCTTTCTCTCGCTCGCTTTCACTTTCTCTCTTTGTCTCTACTTTCTACCGACCCGAGGGAATGAAACGCGCGCGTGATCGCAAAGAGTAAGAAGAGACAGAGAGAGTCGAGTCTCCGTCGTGATTCGAGATAAAGAGGGAAGTAAAAAATCGTTCGATTTCCCTTCGAAACTCTTACTACTCGAAAAGCCAGGCTTTTTCTGCTTCTCTCCAGTTCTCCGCTACGCTCAACTTTTTTTTTTGGCTCCGACAGTCGTGAAAGAGATTGATCGAGATTTATGTTGAATCGTGGAAGCGAGACGAGACGAGGAAACTCCGATTAGCACCACGTAGGCCATTTTATTCCCCATATTCCGCTGGGGCTTGCAGAGTGAGAATTTCCGTAAGTTACCACTGGTGCATTATTATTAGAATCCATCACGATTACGAAAACGATCAAAATATCTGGATAGATGAATGCTGATGACAGAATGATGAGAATTGTATTTCAATTTGATCGAGACAATGAGGCATTCTGGGATGACTTTTACTGATAAACAATATATTGTTTATGAGGCATTCTGGGAAACAATATATTGTTTATCAGTAAAAGTCATCCCAGAATGCCTCATTGTCTCGATCAAATTGAAATACAATTCTCATCATTCTGTCATCAGCATTCATTCACAAATTGAAATTCCACTGGCAATGAGCCGATTATAATCGGCTCATTGCCAGTGGAATTTCAATTTGTTTGGCAGTTTATCTGTCAAAATCCTGGCCAACAAAATAACTCAATTTCTAGAAAATTTTAAATTGTTACCTTTGCCTTTTTGGGGTCATTCTTGCTTCTCATTGTCAGTCCGCATAACGATACAGTCAAGCCGATTTATTACTCGTGATAAGGACGAGATACTCTCTATACTCGCAACACCAGCTGTCTCCCGGTGAAATACAAATATCCAATTGAACCGTCTGTTATAGAATTCGGAAGATGTGTTCGCATATTGATGTGCGCGAATACGTCGAGTGTGTGTGTGTGTGTGTGTGTGTATGTCGATACATTGGTTGGCGCGAGATCCGCACGTGGAACTGGCAGTATTCTCGAGTAATCCTCGAGTGATCCATAAGCCCAGGATACGTAGAATGTAGGAACATGGGTGATATATATATATATATATATATATATTTGGGTGTGTGTGTGTATGTGTGTACGAAGTCGTATGAAACGTTGAGAGACGAGCGTGAATCGCTTACGGGTGTACGAATCGTTCGAGTCGTTCTCATGCTCGATTTCACCAGAATGTTTGATCTCGATTAGTAAAATTCTGGTAGTGAATGATGCATGAATTATTATATATAGCAACGTCGGTCATAATTCGCTAGCAGGCTGCAGGCACCACCGATATGTTTATCCATAATTGTTCTCTCTGTTGAAAAAAAAAAAACGAACTTACACAAGATTATCCCATTAGATTTGTCATTCAAGTGTAAATTTAAATAATCAGCAGAAAATCATTCAATCGCAATGACATTCGAATATTATGAATTCAAGGAATGATGAATTAAATTGATTCGATGAACATCGTTTAAAAAATTCTACATATTTTCATTCAAATGTTCATCCTAACTGGTCCATATAGTACTTTGGTTGGGTTAAATTTCAATCCCGAGCTTGAAGGGGGAATAAAATAATAATGGAAAAGACGAAGAAACGAGAAAACGTATGGAAACTATATGGAGACTTTGAAGTAGAAAGACCAAACGACTGGGACGAAAAATTTCTGTCTCTTTTTTTCCTGGGTAGAGCTAGTGGGGAAAGAAAATACGAGTTCATGCTACCCTCTCGCAACTCGCGATGTGCTGGGCGAGGGGAAATGGGGGTGGGAGGTTGGTGAAGATAACGCGATGTTAAATCTTCGGCACAGGTGTGGAGACAGAAGGGAGTCGTCCAGCAGAGTGAAACCAGGGATGAGATTCTCTCCGTCTTTCGCGCTCGACGTTAAGTCACGAGTTTGGCGAAAGAAGACATCGGCCAACGAGAAGTTGAGGAGCAAAAGAAGAAGAAAAAGAAACAAGAAGAAGAGTCCAGCACACGGAAAAGTGGAAGCGCTGCAGCAAAGAACAGGAGAAACAGCCGGAGTAACAGGAGAGAACATGGACAAGAAGATGGCGTGGAAAAAAAAAAAGAATGAAGGTCAAGACGAGAAGGAGGAGAAAATAGAGGGTGAGAAAGAAAATGTGAGAAAGAACATGGCGCAAGAGCGCAAAGTAAGTGACGACGAACCAGCCGTTGCCCCTGCTGCATAGCTATATATATATATATATATATATCGTCTTTCGCCAAGTGGAAGTTACATTAATCTCCAACAACTTCATAATAAAATTGTTTGATACAATTTTTTTCTTCTTCCTTAACAATTAAAACTTCCCTAATTGGAAACTTCTCGTAATACAGAGTCGATAAAATAATTGTCCCTGGTATCAATTTTTCAAGGTGTATCCACAGTATAGAATTGATATGGATACTTGCCACAAGTGGGAAGAGATGATTAGGGCTCCGAAAAATGGTCCTCACTCAAAGGCTTCACCAGCCCAAGGCTTTGCAATAATCAGGGAAAATTAAATGGCGTCGATAATTTTCCGATAGTGCAGAAATTTGCAGAAGTTGTTATTTTTCTGCAAGAGTTCCATATATCTATTGAATTACACTCTTGAAACCTTTTGATGTTCTTCCAATGTTATCTCGTCTCACTGTATCATCCCTTATGAAAAAAATCTCATTCACAGTCTTCTACTTACGAAGATTTAAATTTTTCCATCAATCAATTATTTCTGCAATAAATATTAGAATTCGTCGATTGTTTTGTCAAGCCAACGAATTGCTGATAAAAATTTCATCCAAGACAACGTATGTGAAGGGCGTAATGCTGACATTTAAACGGCGTGCTAATATTGCTAAATATTAAATTATGTGTACACGCATTAATGGTTATGCTTTATAGAATTGTCTTGTTCTATCACTTATTAAGGGAGAGAAGGCCATTGGGGTAAGAGAAAACGTTAGTCTTCTCGTTCTCTAGACGTTAGACTCGAGATTAAACCACTAGGCTTTTGCCTAGTGGTCTGATCTCGCTTTCCTCCTTTTTGAAACTGTCGTAAAATTCTCCTATGTGCATTGATGTTCTCTCTCTCTCTCTCTCTCACTCCCTCACTCTTTCTCTGCTATCGCCATCTCTTCTCGAAGGTAACAACCACCGCAGCCATTATCCAGCAGCCATCCCCTTCTCGCTGTATATTATGCGTACGTATGTGTGCACTCGTGGACGAGTGTATGGAGCATTAAACTGCGGTGGCGGGATAGGGAAAGAACGAGGGGGAGAGAGAGAGAGAGAGAGAGAGAGAGAGAGAAGAGAGAGGTCATAGGTCGCGTAGATCGAGGCAGAGTAAACGTGGAGATGGTCATAAGAAGAGGATAGAGCAAGGGTTGCGGCCAAGTCGGTCGTGAAATTCGGACGGTTGCACGCCGAAATGAAATACCTGATGGTAGCCTCAGTTTCCAAGTAGCAACGGACGCGAGAGTAACGTAACCAGCCTTCCGTCCTTTCCTCACACCCCTCTCGGCATGCTATACTACATATATATATATATATATAGACTGCGTGCCACCCTCGCATACTTGTCACACGAATCACCCCAGCCCCCTTGTCCTTTCGGGGCATGAAGCACATAGGAACATATCCACAGTTATATATACAGGTTCACCGCACACGTTCTAAGAGATATCACTACTGGTGCTGCTGTAGCATAGCCCGTTTCGTCCGGCTCCAAAGCACACACAGATACCTCTGAGGCATACCATCCTATATTTGTATAGATAGACATGTATATATATAGATATGGGCCATCGTCACGTCCAATAGACTTGTGTACCGTCTGAAAATTTCGGGAATGCCGTCGATGCGCTTTGGGGTGGACGTTCCTCTCTTCCTCCAGTTTCTATACGCAAAGACACACACACACACACACACACTCATCACATATATCCAGCACAGAGAGAAAGAGTGCCTAGTTGGGGGCTGGCTTAACGTTATATACAGATAAGATTCTCCATGCACTTTTGTTCGTCCTGTCCTCATTCGCAATGTTTCACGTGCACACGAATCAGAGAGAGAAAGAGAGAGAGAGAGAGAGAGAGAAAATGGGAAAATGAATTCACCCACGCTTCTCCATGCTCTCTGATTCTGCGGACTCTGTTTCTCCTTACAACGCGAGTAGTTTCAGCTCGATGTTTATCCCCGTAGCTGCATTATTCTGCCAAGCTGATTCCGTAGCTTTCCTACCGTTGTACTACACCATGGCTAAAGACGGACCGCATCCCCGATAGCATCGTCGTGGCTTAACACCATTTTAATCATAGTTTATTTGCGGTTAAGAGAACAGGCCAAGGCGTATATACGATGGCCCAGAGATGCGTTAGATGGGAAACGAAAGAGGTTTCACACTGAAATATGGGAATGAAGAGAGTACTGGAGGGAATCTACGTCGAGGAAGCATCCAATGTATATACTCTCAGATGTTAAATGTATAATCTACCCCTTTTACTTGTATATATATATATATGATGTTCTTGGTAGATAGAAAGTGCACGAGCTACATGGTGAAATAACTACCCCAAGAATTTCTATAGATGCAAACATTTGCAAGGCTTCAGTAGCTACTCCGTATAACCTCCACACGTTTCTGATATATAACAAGAAGGGTGCAATTCCGTATATGATGCAACTTCGAATAACAACTTACAATTAATAACGTCACAATGAGTGAGTTAGCATATTAGTGTCTGACTCTTCCAAGAGAAACGAGAAGCATATTATACGCTAACTGGTAGAACGAATGAGGGTGGAAGACAATTTGAGAAAATAGGACGAGCTGTCAATTTATAAAGGATTCGACTGCACTTTGTCTTCTTCCTTTCTGGAGTATCTCTGAACGTTCAGTGACACCGGGGCATGCTTGGGTAGTTGGCCCCGAATAACTGTGAGAAATTTGTATGATACGTATATATATAGCACAGGAATATAACTTTGCAAAGGATTTTACTTGTCGAGCTAAGTGATACGAGTTATACGAATAATATCATGCAGCGTGCAGTAAGCATAAGCACACTTTACATGTCGCTCGGATGAGTTTTATTGTCTCATATAAGTAGTCACAGCTGTATATAAGCTCGTAGATTAGACTATGAAGCAAAAGATCCATTTTCCCTTTCGACCAGTCTTGTTTATCGTCGGTTAAGAGAAACTCTCACTTGCTCCGTCTATCTGTCTCATAGTCTCTCTCTCTCTCTCTCTCTCTCTCTCTCTCTCTCTCTCTCTCGCTCTCCCCCTTTCCCCACAATTTCTAGACAAAGTTCTAGACGAAAAATTTCTCTGAACTTTCATACCTCAATCGTTTATGCTTTATTGGCTTTTATTTCATAAATTTACATCCCCAAACTATTTCCACACTTTTCGAGCTTGTACGTGCGATGAATTGTACACTTGTGTTACTCCGTTGTCATTGCTGAGTATACTTGGTGAGATCGTTTACACGAAAAGGCTTTACAAAGAATGAAAGACAGAGAGCTAGTGGAGTATTACTGATCTTTCTCGACGTGTAGCCACTCAATCGTGTCCCATTTCTCATATTCGCGTAAAGGTGTACTGAGAGGCAACCAGATAATTGTTGTGCGAGCAACAGTGCTGTAGATGAGGGAGAGCTACACGTGAGCCTCAAGGGAGCATAAAGCAGCACCCAGGTGTAATGGAATGTATCAGGAATGTGTACCTCTTGTGAGCACCTGTGTGTGTGTGTGTGTGTATATAATACATATACAAATGTGTATATGTGACTGTGTGTATTGTATCGGAGTATATCGCTGGTTGAAATTGACGCTGCACATGTATACCTCTGTCGATTCACACCTTGTTGAGCTGCTAAACTCGAGTGTCAGCGCTTCCTTGCTTTCCAATACACATACACAGACACAGACACACAGACATATGCACACTGTTACGTATCATATGGCAGATAAAGTTTACAGTTTCTCATGTCATTTGATCCGTCCACCCTGCACTTTGAGGATCGTGTTTTAAACTCGTCGATCATGAGGACTAAAAATTGAGATTTTCAAACAAACGAGGTGGTATAATAGGAAATCGACGTGTTTGGCGCTAAACGGAATCACTTTACGCCAAGTATATATAGGCCCACACTGTTCATTTTTTGAACATCTATACTTTTGGTTTACAGTGTGTTGGTAGCTGTCACAAACGAGCGAGAGAGAGAGTATAATGCAATAAGATTGTTTTTCTGATCGTAATTTCTCATGACTCATACGGTTTAGTTCATTTTTAATAGTTTTCGTTTAGAATTCTAGAAGCCTAGTAGTCTAGTCTAGCAGTCTAGTAGTAATTTGTCATGCGTCATAAAGCTTAGGATTATATTGAGAGCAGTCATTTTTTGTCCTATTCATGACTGCCAAACAAACAACGACACTATACAGTGATTAAGATTTCTCATGGGTTGGTAGCTTGATTATTCTGAGGAGAGTCATTTTTTCTCCTATTCCCGACTGCCAAACATTCATATTTCACACAGCGAATTATTCGATTGAAACTCATTTAAATTTGGGACAATTAATTAGTACTGACTTTAAATGAAGTTTGACAAAAATTTACGCTGCAAGGCATTTAATTCTATTACATGTCCATAAATTTGATGGCAGCTAGAAATAATATTTTATTCAATTGAAATTCATTTGAATTTGCAACAATAAATCAGTACTGACTTTAAATAAAGTTTGACGATAATTTATTCAAGTTAAATAAAATCCATTTCTCTCAACTGAGCATGGGTCTCATAGACTCCACGAGTTCGTGTCAGTTCTTCTTGTTATCTTTTTGCAGGTATGTCATACCAGCATACACCTGCAAGGCATTTAAGCGATGCTGTGCGCATCTCCAGAACTCGTGACGCGAGGTGGGAAGGGGAATGTTTGGCCTCTAAAGGACGAACGCCAGCAGCAGTAGCAGTTTGGAGATCTCGACATATATTGGTCACGCTCGGCATCGAGTCTTTCCGATAGACAGGACGTCGACCACCGCACAAATAGCATCGCTTATAGTACTCGCGCGGGCATTCACGTTCTATGTTGGAGTAGAACGCGAACTCAAGACAACTACAAAGGCAACTGCGAATCGTAATGAATTCCAGAGTTTAATGGCTTCAGCAGAGATTGCACTCTCGAGGCTGCGAGCATCGACTCTTAACATATATATATATATATATATATTAATAACTAATTGCACCAATTAACAAACTATAACGCGTTTAATTTTTTTTGTGTCTCTCTCGCACTCTCTCATTCGTTACTCCCATTAATTGTTATTGCGTCTCATTCTTTAAATTTTTATTTTCATCTGTCTATCACTTCGTTCTCTTTTACGTTTCTTCACTCGGGTTACTTTTCATTTTCTTATTTCTCTTCGTTTTTCTTTCTCTCTTCTTATTCTTACTTTGCCTCGTATATAAATCCCTCGATCGTTTCAGTGAGAACTCGAGGTGGTGACGTGCCTCTGGCTACGTGAAACGTTCGAGCCGTAAACCCTGATTAGTTTGGTTAAGTGGTTTAGCGCAGCTCTCGGGAAAAGTGTATAGTGAGTCAGAGGCGAGGATGAGGGGCACGGAAGGATGTCGCCCGTTGCTCGTAAAGCTGTGTACCCCGAACTGCTCCGCTGTGGCTTTGCAATGAGAGAGGAAGAGATGAGAGAGAGAGAGAGAGAGAGAGAGAGAGAGAGAGAGAGAGAGAGAGAGAGAGAGAGAGAGATGAGAGAGAGAGAGAGAGAGAGAGAGAGAGAGAGAGAGAGAGAGAGAGAGAGATGAGAGAGAGAGAGAGAGAGAGAGAAAGAGAGAGAGACACGGAGACAACTCTCTGCACGAGCTCTCTTTCTCTGGGTTCTATACCTTCACCATCGTGTAGCAGACTATATATGTATATGTACGTTCATTGCGAGAAGAGCCAGCAAGCATATCACCGATGTGGTACCGAACCTTTCCGAGTTCTGGAAGCAGGGGGTACAGAGAGGCTTTACGAGTCGTCAGCAACTTTCGTCGCTTTCATGGCTCTCTTTCTCTCTCTTCTTCTCGCTCGATCTCTGTCTCTCGATCTTTCTCTCCCTCTTTCCACGTACTCCAAGTTATATAGCAAAAAGTACTTGGCACCTCCCCCAAAGGGGTTTTCTCAACGAGAGTCTCTCACAGTTAACCGTCAGTTACCGGAAAATTCGAGCTTCTCCTAACATTTGATATTGACATAACTTATACTGCATGTGGCTCAAATGATTGAATGACTTGGTGATGCCTTAGTACGGAGGAAATCATCAAGAAGTGAATATCACAGAATATATTTTTTCACCAATATGAGAATCATTTATCTGTAAAGTTCATTCTCAAACAATACACGAAAGGACTTGGAGTATTAAGTATATTTTAATAACTCGGAAAGATTCGAAAATGTGATTGCAGTAATTCGTGTAATTTTGAAAATTCGAGAAAATTTACACGAATATATTTTTAATTTGACGTTATTGCGAAAAATGTCGAGTTTGCATTTCGTATTCAATGAAAATTGTAGGAAACATGATATTTATGATTTTACAATTTGATTTTTGTCGTCAATCACGAATGGGCATCACGTAATCATAAAAGACAGCGAGATGAAGAGATGATATATGGCCTCTTTAATTTTGCTACCCCTGACCTAACCTCTTTCATGGCAGACCTTTCAAAAAGTTTAAAATAAATACATGGAAAATTTACACTAATATATTTTTAATTTGACGTTATTGCGAAAAATGTCGAGTTTGCATTTCGTATTCAATGAAAATTGTAGGAAACATGATATTTATGATTTTACAATTTGATTTTTGTTGTCAATCACGAATGGCCATCACGTAATCATGAAAGACAGCGAGATAAAGAGAAATATGGCCTCTTTAATTTTGCTTCCCCTGACCTCTTTCATGGCAGACCTTTCAAGAAGTTTAAAATAAATACATGGAAAATTTACACGAATATATTTTTAATTTGACGTTATTGCGAAAAATGTCGAGTTTGCATTTCGTATTCAATGAAAATTGTATGAAACATAATATTTATGATTTTACAATTTGATTTTTGTCGTCAATCACGAATGGGCATCACGTAATCATAAAAGACAGCGAGATGAAGAGATGATATATGGCCTCTTTAATTTTGCTACCCCTGACCTAACCTCTTTCATGGCAGACCTTTCAAAAAGTTTAAAATAAATACATGGAAAATTTACACGAATATATTTTTAATTTGACGTTATTGCGAAAAATGTCGAGTTTGCATTTCGTATTCAACGAAAATTGTAGGAAACATGATATTTATGATTTTACAATTTGATTTTTGTCGTCAATCATGAATGGGCATCACGTAATCATAAAAGACAGCGAGATGAAGAGATGATATATGGCCTCTTTAATTGTGCTACCCGTGACCTAACCTCTTTCATGGCAGACCTTTCAAAAAGTTTAAAATAAATACATGGAAAATTTACACTAATATATTTTTAATTTGACGTTATTGCGAAAAATGTCGAGTTTGCATTTCGTATTCAATGAAAATTGTAGGAAACATGATATTTATGATTTTACAATTTGATTTTTGTTGTCAATCACGAATGGCCATCACGTAATCATGAAAGACAGCGAGATAAAGAGAAATATGGCCTCTTTAATTTTGCTTCCCCTGACCTCTTTCATGGCAGACCTTTCAAGAAGTTTAAAATAAATACATGGAAAATTTACACGAATATATTTTTAATTTGACGTTATTGCGAAAAATGTCGAGTTTGCATTTCGTATTCAATGAAAATTGTATGAAACATAATATTTATGATTTTACAATTTGATTTTTGTCGTCAATCACGAATGGACATCACGTAATCATAAAAGACAGCGAGATGAAGAGATGATATATGGCCTCTTTAATTTTGCTACCCCTGACCTAACCTCTTTCATGGCAGACCTTTCAAAAAGTTTAAAATAAATACATGGAAAATTTACACGAATATATTTTTAATTTGACGTTATTGCGAAAAATGTCGAGTTTGCATTTCGTATTCAACGAAAATTGTAGGAAACATGATATTTATGATTTTACAATTTGATTTTTGTCGTCAATCATGAATGGGCATCACGTAATCATAAAAGACAGCGAGATGAAGAGATGATATATGGCCTCTTTAATTGTGCTACCCGTGACCTAACCTCTTTCATGGCAGACCTTTCAAAAAGTTTAAAATAAATACATGGAAAATTTACACTAATATATTTTTAATTTGACGTTATTGCGAAAAATGTCGAGTTTGCATTTCGTATTCAATGAAAATTGTAGGAAACATGATATTTATGATTTTACAATTTGATTTTTGTTGTCAATCACGAATGGCCATCACGTAATCATGAAAGACAGCGAGATAAAGAGAAATATGGCCTCTTTAATTTTGCTTCCCCTGACCTCTTTCATGGCAGACCTTTCAAGAAGTTTAAAATAAATACATGGAAAATTTACACGAATATATTTTTAATTTGACGTTATTGCGAAAAATGTCGAGTTTGCATTTCGTATTCAATGAAAATTGTATGAAACATAATATTTATGATTTTACAATTTGATTTTTGTCGTCAATCACGAATGGACATCACGTAATCATGAAAAAGAGCGAGATGAAGAGTAAATGGGTGTTATTATAGAAAATGAGGAGAATTAATTCACGAGGGAGAGATGAGTTACTTTGACTTCCTACAATACAATATACAAGGTTTACTTGTGTATTACATCGTCGTAACTTGCTCCCTCGTCGAATACACTGCTTCATCGCCCCGGGACTTCCGCGCGAGGAAACATATGCTAAATTATCGCGAGTGCTCCCTGCGGTCCAATTAGTCGCGCGCAGTCCCACCGTCGCGTGTACCTCTCCGTAGATGCTATAAACCGCATGCGTTTCCCTTGTGCACATAAACGCGTATGTCTACATATATATGTATATGTCCAACATATAGGCAATCCTTGTGGGCGTCGACAACAAGAAGCTGCGAATTTATCCGAGTATTTTGATCTTGACATATTATACATATGTCGAGGATTTGAAGATGGCCACCATTTTGCTTTACAAAAGCTACGGGTGAAACAAGTAATTGAAAAATTGAGGAAAATTAAATTACATAATAGTTTTTTTCTTACTCGCCATAGATCGAGAGACAAACTGCGACCCTATGCCGAAAAGATAACTTATCTCATAATAATCTTTCAAATTGTACAGAAAACAATTGCTCAATAACACACAAAAGACTCGATCAGAGAGTCTCGAAAAATAAAAATGGCGAGTACCCGATCAGTTTTTCATCCGCAAGTACAATTTTGTTTCAGTTTTAACTTACGCTCGTTGATCCTTCCCATATCGCTGCTATTATTCTCCTCTGTGAATTTGTTCACGATCATCGCGTCGATCTCATTATCTCTTATATCGCATTCTTATCTCCACAGAGCAATCGCATCGAACGGCATCAGAGAGAGACAGAGAGAGAGAGAGAGGAAGAACGCAGTGCATGTGATGCAAAGCATATACGAGCCACACCGTTAAACAGACTACTTTGCCCAACGAGGCATATAACAATTACCACGAATTCGATCGTCGACGAACGAACGACTTCCGGCCTCCACACTGAAGACAAAATGCACTAAATATATATATATATATATATATATATATATATATATATAGGAGAAAAAAATGCAACGAGAGGGAGAGAGATAAAAGTTTATACGTTCAACAGAATCGTAATGCGGGCGACTTCCCCGCGCTTATGCGTTTTTCGCCGCTATTCCCTCAGTAATTACGACCGATGACGACCACATTACATTATACATGAAGTTCGTATGTATGTGTGGTGTATGTGAGCCCGAACATGCCGCCATTTGCCTCTTTATAAAATTGAGATGAGAGCAGAATAGCGAATGGAATGTTAAGAATTTTCACATGAAAAGATACCCGGCAGGTTTGCCACGAGAAAAATTTATAAAATGAAATTTATAGATTATAGATGGAAGATGCGCGATAGAGCTGATGTGAGCTCTAACGGCTATCAATGAATATTGAATTGAATAAGCGGATATTTGAAAAAATAAATACACATATTCGATTCGTACAAATTTATCCATCATAAATTCAATATAAAAAATTAAATGAATATTCGGTAAATTGCACGCACTCCGTATAGCCGTTATTGGTGTATTTTCGTGAGTGAATAGTCGATGAAATTTTCCATTTAGCCATATCAATGCAAATAAAAATTTTGCCTCAATAAAATTTATACCTCATATAAATTTTTAATGATGACCCAAACGTGATTGAAAAATGATTTTCATAAAATACATACATAAAGCTGTTTATAAAACTGGAGAAAAAACTTTATCCAATCGCAATCCCATCGACTATCCCATTAAAATGTGCCATTCAAATCTCTTTATCAGCAAACTCCGTTAATAAAAGCGAATAAAAGAAAATCTTATTCCAATCTACTTTCTCATTAAAATTCCAATAAACAGGTATATAGGCCTATATGACGTACAAAGTTTCCTATTATATATTTCATTTACATTTCGCTCTCGTAATATATCGATTGTATTTTATCAACAAATGCCTCTCTTTTGCTCAACACAATGTTGATTTTCCATTTGTTTTTTACTTCTTCATCGGCTCTGTGTTCATTATAAATCCATTTGTCAGGGGCGTGGGGGAAGAGCAAGCGGTAAACAAGGAGAGAGAGATGAAGAGACGTTTCAATTATTCAGACCTCCACCGAGCTTTGCACCTGCCTCGCTGCAGCCTGCCGTGTCTCTGAATTCACACACACGCACACACACACACACACATATATATATATATATATATGTATATATATATACATATATCATTCATGTATGTATACAGCATGCTCGCACCTTTACGTTTGTACACGGATGTCGTGGACGGTCTCGCTCCCGCGCGCAGAGCAAATGTTTGAGTAGCGGTATTCGTGTTTCGTGATGATAACGGCGTAACCTCTCCTCCAACTTACGTGTCCTGAGTCGTGGATGCATATAGAACGGAACGCGATAGAGTAGGGTCGAGGTGGGAGGGAGGGGGTGGAAGCGCGAATTTCGTGGCAGGACGTATAGTGCAGATCTCCCCTGCCTTTCTCGTGGTTCATGCTCAGCTCATATTCATCCACTTTAAATGTTTACATATATCCAGGTATATAGATATATCTATATGGTGCACCGAAGGGAAGTTTCTTCCCGGATGCGCGTGATGCCCTTTAAATAAACGCCGCGCCTATACATGCCGCGAGGCTTATCAAGCGAACGAAAAGTCACGAAGAAGACTTTGAACCCACATGATAGATCGACTCGCCCGTTGCTCCAACTCCTGCAGTTCACCAACCATTTTGAACATTCATTTGTAATACATGCAGCTGACTGGCACGAAGAGAAGTTTTTCGTTTGGAGCTGAAAATGATTTGCTAAGAGCATAAGAGCAAAAATTACCAACACTGACAGCTCGGGCATTTTTTCATGGTGATAAATTTAATTTGTAAAATATTTCGTGGCATCGCGATCGAATTGATGTCTGATTAAATGATTTTGCTAAAATACCCACAGCTGTGGTTTGCTCCAGCTCCGTCTTCAAAGGGTCACAACGTTCATCGACAGGGAGTGCGAGAGGGCGACGAAATTTGAAAGATTTTGGGGTGCAAGGGAAAATATTGGTGGCCATATTGGAATCGCTCATTGATTGACTAATATATTGGGCATGCGCGCAGTGTCTCAAAATTGTACTTGCTATCTATTCGGTGCCAAGTTTTTAGAGGTTAACGTATTGGTAAAACGTGTCCAGTGAGTGTATTTTATGATTATGTCATATGGAAAACGACAACAAAAAGACGAACAAACGCAATATCGAATAAATGGACATACACATATATATATATATAGGTATGTGTATATACATATAAAAATATACAGATGAAACCCGAACATTCGATTATTTTTATAGGTATCGCGACATCGGTATACAAACACCAAATAGTTGTCAATAAAAATAAAAGTATAAATCCATAAAATCGCTGCCCTTTTATATCTCCATGTACATATATGTACATCGATACGCATGCCAAAGAAATATATTTTCGTACATGTATGGATAAATATATACAACCCCTACATATAACGTTATCGAAGTTTAAGCTGAGGGATGACGATAAAAAAAGGAAATCTTCCACATAAAGAAACTTTTCCCAGTCGGAATATCGAAAAGACAGCGACAACATTGGCCATCTTGGCAGTAAGATATTTTCGTGAGACGAGAATATGAAAGAATCAAACGGAACTAAAAAAAAAGTAGAAAAAGGTAGGACAAGAAAAACGAAAGTACAAAGCTATAAAATTTGAGAGTTGTAGAGATGGTGATCGGTTTTGACTCTATAGGGGATGAAATCGCGTTGTTTTGAGTTCACCAGCCATGTGTGTTCAATGCGGTCTCTGTATGCAATGGCGTCGTATTCGCCCAAGGGGGGAAATTTGAGATACTTTAGGCGTGCGTGGCTTCCGTGGCAAGGCTGAAAATAGATGGTTAAGTGACCCACAAGTAGCGGAGGGGTCGCATGGTCAGAAGAATGGGAAGGGGGAGGTTATACGGGCAAGTACCGTACAAGTTAAGTTCAACAGATATACCGAGGGTTTTGCTGGTGTACTCGATGCTTATCAGAAGATTCGAGCGAAATAGCTATAATCGAAGCGCGACTGGGGTCACGGCGGAAGTTCAAACAAACTTAACTGAACGGTTATATGTATATAGAATCTGTGAGGCTGCTGCTATTTCTATGATAGGATGCCATACCGAGAATCCAATAGAGGATCCTATCCCGAAGAAGGAAATTATTTGAAAGTTGGTTTGATATCGAATCGCGAAAGCTGCGCAAGAGGCAGTTGAAATTCTGTCCGCCCGAGAGCGAAGCGCATGAAAGGACTTTCTTGTGGACTGTACGTGAAGTGGATTGTATATATATATATAGCACATGACAGTATAACGGAGGAAAGGAAAAAGCAAAAAGCGGATAATACGTAAAGTCAGAAGGGTAGTCCAGATTTTAGAGGGCGAGAGAGTAGAAGAACGAGACGGAGAGAGAGAGAGAGAGAGAGTGGAGAAGTGGAGAAGAGGCGACTTGAACTAGAAACTTTATCCTCAGGGTCTATACGGAGGGGCGAACAACGGGGTGAGCGAACGAGCTCCATGGCAAGAGAGGCGAAGAAGTAGAAGAAGAGGGCACATACACACGGCGAATAGCTCGAGCAACCCCGTTCCCGAGAGAAGAATAGTTTCGAGGGATAACGAAGCAACTGCTGTGCACTACCCCCTGCTGTGATTCAGTGAACCTCGTGACTGTATGCGATCGCCTGGAATTGAGACATCTTTTTACAAAATATATCTCATATCCTAAATATACATGTATGGGGAATTCTAGGTCAAATTATCGTTGCCATGAAACTCACAATTTTCCCATGATTTTTTTTTTTTAATCTGATGCAGAAAAACAAAGAATCTTCACGCGAATTTTTGTATTTAAAAAAAAAAGGCGTGGTCGTTATAAACGAAGTTGTAAATGGACGTAAATTAGAAACATAGAAAAATTTTGAGGAATACCCTGTCGAATTGGCCTGAAATATCCTCTACACTATGAGTGTACATATGTACTATATATGAGGATTGGAGGGACTTATATCTTCAGCTATGAGAGAAATAGGAGCAAGCATCTTTATCTAAAGATTTAGCAAGAATCTTTATCTAAAAATTTAGCAAGAATCTTTATCTAAAAATTTAGCAAGAATCTTTATCTAAAGATTTAGCAAGAATCTTTATCTAAAGATGTAGCAAGAATCTTTATCTAAAAATGTAGCAAGAATCTTTATCTGAAGATTTAGGAAGAATCTTTATTTAAAGATTTAGCAAGAATCTTTATCTAAAGATTTAGCAAGAATCTTTATCTAAAGATTTAGCAAGCATCTTTATCTGAAGATTTAGCAAGAATCTTTATCTAAAGAATCAGCAAAAATCTTAATCTAAAGACTCAGCAAGAATCTTAATCTAAAGTCTCAGGAAGAATCTTAATCTAAAGATTGTTAATGCTCTGGCATATGATGCGATAATATCATCGTATATGCAATATTAAAGGATTTTGACTAGCAAAATTTCTCGCGTTGAGAATAAGCGATGCTTGAAAGAAAAAAGAAGAACATTTCTCCAACTCTCGTTGCAAGGAGGGAAAGGTAATGATGCGGACAGGAGAGAGGCGAACGAAATTTATATATTCAGAAGAGGGAAAATTTTTTCAGATTCAATCCAAAGTTTTCTTATGTACGTTAACAATGAGTTTTACCGCGAATTTTCCTCTTTGCCGACTCGTCAAATGTGAGAACGCGGAGCGATGGTCCCCGTGATGAGATATGGCGAGAGAGATGATGCTAAAGAGAGTGTGAGAAAAAGTGCCAGAAGACTCTGCATACGTATAGATATACCAGCAAGAAATGTACGTCGGGCGAACGCGATGGATTTATTCGCGAAAAATCACGTTTCTCGTATTCGTGAAGTAAAGGTAGAGAAAAGAATGCTTATATATATATATATATATATATATATATATATATGTATGGGAGAGCTACCGTCAGTTCTTGAGTATCAAAAAGTGTGGAATTGTGCATGTGTGTGTGCGATTCTGTTGGGACTGCTGGAATAGAGTGCGAGAGAGCGACGAAACTCGAACGGTCGCGCTTCGGGGACCAATGTTTCAGGGAGGATTGCGAGAGTCGAACGCGCTGGGAATAGATAAAGAGGGCATGAGAAACCCTCGGGATACGTATAACCATATATATGAGAGAGAGAGAGAGAGAGAGAGAGAGAGAGAGCCCGAGGACACGCAAGAGTTCTCGCGAAGTACATATAGGATATCCAAGAATTCGTGAGACTATCCATCTCTTTCTTTTGCTTCCACTCGCTCTCTCTCTCTCTCTCTCTCTTTCTCCATCTCTCACTCTCTTTCTGCTAGTTCACGACGCGTCGCCCGGATTTACGAATACAGTGGATTTTCGCCGGAATCAACGAAAAAGTACCGAACGAAAGTGGATCGAGTAGCAGCGAGTGCCACATGAATTCTTTACATTTTCTAACTCTTGTGGACCTCGTATTTCCTTCAAAAGAGATTTCGATGGACGCAGACACCGAGACAACAAAAAAATACGATCTCATATACTCTATTAGAGTAAATGTTTAATATATGATTGTGGTATATGTAAAATTTGTTATTTGTTTATCGTGTATGCTGGATGAACAAAAAAGTTTCTGGCCATTTCATGTATTTCATACGTTATATGTATCAAACGGTACACTTGGCTGACGGCGAGTAATTGAAAACGTAGACAGAACTTTAACTCAACATTTCCCACCCATCGGGTGGTCCATATCTTTCCATATCTACTGAAAGCAAATTTGTGTATACTCATCGCTGCGAGTCGCGATATGAAAAATTTACATTGCAAAGTTAGCTATGATCGCGACGGTATAATTTAATTATAGAGGAAATATCGCCAGTTTATAGAGTGTCGAGATAATGTTAAAATTCAATGGAGTTGAACGTTTTTTTTATTTATTATTATCATCCGTTGGTGGGCGAATGGCTCGCAGTGTGACAAGAGAAACAATCGTGAGTGTTATTCGATCGATCGTAAAATAATCATATATAAATATTTATACAGAAGACGTATAGAACTCGCCCTCTTATGCGACGTATAAATTATTGGTTAACCGGTGAATACCGCGAATACGTGAACAAATATTCAAGTGGGCCCCGCGTTGTTTCTAGTTTAATAATATAATAATATTTTACCGCCACTACCGCGTACAAGAATTGGGAAAAATCACACAGGCACTCAGACATCTGTAATTGCTGTGCGTAGCCATCTGTCAAATTATCATATATATATATGTATATATATATACCAGAGGAACTGGTGCGCGAAGCCCACTGAGGGAACCCCAAGTACATATATATATACATATATATATTGCGTGTGCGCACAGAGAGCTCCATGAGAGACGATCGTAGGTCCCTTTTTCCTCGTCCCCCCCTCCACCCTTTTTGTTTTTCTGTACGGTTGAGTTCGCGATGTATTTGGTATCCGTTTGGTTCCATATAGAGCGTCAAATGTCCTTTTATGGGCCACCACCATGCAAGGATCGTGAACGGCAGCGATCGAGGCGACCAGTACACACACACACACACACGCATATATATATATGTACATTTATACAACAGAGTAATAGTCCTGCTCTCCGTGCAGTTTGCAACGTCGTCGATGTCGAAGAACCACGAACCACGGAGAACGGAGACTTCTCTTCGGAAATATATCTTGGCGAGTGCGGGCTCAACAAGAAGAGGGCAGAGGGGATTTGGTCAGAGAACTTTCCGAGTAGTCCGAGAGCTGCTTGGACTGTGGCAAACCGCATAACCGCGGTCCCTTCCTGATGGCTTGCTCAAATCTCACACGTATATATGCACATTAAATGTGTATATATATATATATATATATATATATATATATATGTATATATATATACATATATACATAATATATATAATACATAAGTATATTTATATAATCGATATTGGTATTCCATAGTTCTACAAAGCTGGCACGCAGCACACTATACGACCTCCCTACTGCAGTTTCATTAAAATCCTTAATCACTGCGAGGCCACGGGATACATGAAGTTAACGGACAAAGTAAGGCGCTAAGCAAAGTGCACTTTGAAGTGCTCGAGAGAAAATTCTCTCTCGCTTCTCTTTTGCTCGGCTACCGCGGTCAAGTATTAGCTCGGAAGAAGACACACGCGCTGCTTCACTTTGCCCAGAATCTTCTATGCCAATGTCGGATCATACAAGAGATCATTACGCACAGCGTGAAAGAAAAAGATAAAAGATCCGGAGGCGGTGAATGGGTCAGGGAGGGGGGGGGGGTGAGGGGTGAAAAAAGTCGAAGTAAAAATATCACGGTGGTGCTTTGAACTTTCAAACTTTTTATGAAACTTTGTTCCAATGAAGAATATTTTTTTTCATTTTTCAAATCGTCTTTTTCTTCGACACGGAACAAAAGAGTTCGTGCAGTGATTTTGCGGATCACGTGGAATAGAAAATTTATCATTCAATTTTTTTATCAGAGCGAATAGTCTCTCGTTTAATTAAAAAAAATGATATTGGAGTAAAATTGAAAATGAGGAAAAAATCTTTCAGCAGAAAAATGTATTTGTTGCTCAGTGAATGGACTGAATATCCATGGATTTGTTATAATTTTTTATCAAGAATTAAACTATTTAGTATACTCTCGAAAATTCTGATCTGTCGTAATAAAAAAATTCTTCGTCGGATAGAAAGAGAGCCGAGCATATTTTGAATTGATGCACATTTTCAATTATAGAATAATTTCAATCGCCCCAAACGCTGAGTTCGTTGATGGATGAATAATTTTTGTGAAGCTGTTGCGTGACAGTTACAGGCACACTTTGATTGTGGAATTGGATACGTAGTCATTGGCTATCAAACAATTGATGAGACTCTCCCCCAAATCAACCGATCTATACATGTCAGTGAGAGTATTTTATTATTATATACTTTATTATTATGTTTATTATTATATATAAAAAAAAAAACATAATTCTATTAATTGACGTTTTTACGATTCTTAAAGTGCCAATCACTCTATCAAATGTCTCTCATATACGCATTTATCGGAATGATGACGTTCGATCTCTCGCTCTCTTACGATAAGGCATGTGTCAAGACCTCCCCCTCCCCTAATCTGTCGGTGATGTACAAAACTCTGTTTGCTCGAGCTCATCGCGAGTCGTAACTCTCGCGACAACGAAAAAAGATCAAACGCCCAGGAGAGGTAATCCCATGTTGGGTACATTCAAGTACCGCGTGTGTCCGCTTTATTACGGTCTTTTTCTACTACGTTTTTCCTCGTCCGTACTTTATTCCCTTCCTCCACTATTCCCGTACACAGTCATGTAAATTCTTCACTGACGTATACTTGACGTTTTCACGCTGTACTGACTTTGGATACTTACGAACTCTGACACTCTTCACATATCAGATGCACATGTCAAATGTAAATTACATTCTATGCCAAAACAATTTTTCTAAATAATTTTCTTTGACCAATTGTCATGGCGGTTATGATTTTTTCGAGCAAAAAATAGAAAGGTCAATTTTTATTATTCATAAAAAAAATAAAAAAAAATCAAGACATCGATCGTTTCCACTTGGCACATCAAGTTTTTTCGTGAAATGTGACAACAACGTAAAGTGTATTTGTCCAATTTTTACTTGTTAGAGATGATTGTTGGGTGACTGTAGAATATTATTACTCTCATACGACACTTCAGCAGCATATTTACGTCGTCTTTACATATATACACTCAACACATAGGCAATTGTTACATCTGCTATATATGCGTACTGCGAGCCAGACTTTTATGTGGTGCAAAAGTGAGGAAGACGAAGAAGAAGACTCGAGGTTGTGAATTCTCTGAGCTCTCATCGCTGTAGTTTATATACGCTGCTACATACTCGCGGCCTGGATAATCGCACGACTGGAAAATAGAGTAATCCACCGGGTGGCTTCACCATCGTGCTAAATTCCTGGAAAATCATCGTCCCGTTAAAGTACGCGGGTCACTATCGCGAATAAATTTAAAAATCGGCTGTTTGAGATCGCAAGACGAATAACAGCCAAATGCTGGACAATTTTTGATTCGTAACTTTTTTCAAAAAATATTTTTGTTCCACTCGATGATTGTACGTGGAATAAGTACAAAAAACGATCAATTGCTGAAGAATTTTTTCATTATTAAAAATCATCTTGTAAAGGCTCAGGAAGAATTTTTCATTTCCCTCATTTTTTTATATCTATAGCAGCAATTTTTCAGCGTACCATTCGCTCAACATATAATCGTAAACAACACAAAAACTCCCAAGAGCTGGACAAATTTCATTCGTAACATCTTTCAAAAAATATTTTTGTTCTACTCGATGATTGTACGTGGAATAAGTACAAAAAACGATCAATGGCTGAAGAATTTTTTCATTATTGAAAATCATATCGTAAAGTCTGAGAAAGAATTTTTCATTTCCCTCATTTTTTTATATCTATAGCAGCAATTTTTCAGCGTACCATTCGCTCAAAATATAATCTGGACAATTTTTCATTCGTAACATCTTTCAAAAAATATATTTTTTCTACTCGATGATTGTACGTGGAATAAATACAAAAAACGATAAATTGCTGAAGAAGTTTTTCATTATTGAAAATCATATTTAAAGTCTCATAAAGAATTTTTCATTTCCCTCATTTTTTTTCATATCTATAGCAGTAATTATTCAGCGTAGCATATACGCTCAACACAGTATCCAAATCACTTGTCAGTCTCATACTGTGCGTATATATTATACATACGCGAATTGATTGAGTTCCATGATGATGAGAGATCCGTAATATTGCCAGTACTCATCCCTGGTGGTACCTCATCGGTAGTCGATATATTGTATATAGGCGACGAGGTTAGCACGTATGCACATGCCTGACAGTATATACACGTATATACGAACATAATCTGAATGCTATTGGGATGACATCGGGAGAACAGTGTGCGTGGCCAACTCGTGTGCGAGTATATAGCAATGTACGTTTTGCTCTATCAAATCATGGATCGTGGGGGTTCGTACTATATATATGTATATATATATACATATACTAAAACTATATACACACTCATAAACTTGCGTATACATATATATATATATATATATATACATATATACGCAAGTTTCTGAGTGTGTATATACTTTTTGAGAGAAGAGAGAAGAGAGAAGAGAGAAGAGAGAGAAATGAAGTAGATCCACGGTAGATATAGACTAGGCCTTTGAGAATTGAAGCGGAAATCGAGAGGGCGCCATGCTCGCGGACCAGCAGTGCCCTCTCAGTCTGTTTTCCCGGTGCGTTAGCTACGAGTGCAAACCGAATGTATCGAAATTACATCGGCAAAGGGTCGAAACGTTTGCTAGACACCACTCTCAACAACCCCAACAAGGCTAACGTTCCTGAGTCTATTATCCATTCGTCCTCTCGTACACATATATCAACACATATACATATATGTATACTGTGAGAAAGCCAATTACGAATGTACGAAATAATCAATCACGAATGGATGTACTTTGGAGTTCAAAGGTGCCCACACGCGGTGACCAAATATTCATCAGACGGATAGAGAGTGAGATATTCTGTCTGATGTTACTTGAAAACATGTGGAGCTTCAATCGAGCTCAAAAGTTGCAGCCAGAAAATTTTAGAATGCAGTTAAAGCAGTTATTTTAATTATATTATCAAAAATATTTGATATTCGTTGGTACAAGACACTTTGGTTCATCAACAAATATTCAATTTCATTTCTGGCAGATCTTCGTACGGGATCGATAAATATTATAACAAAACAACTTTTTCCCCAATTCAATCGAATACAAATAATTGAGACAATTTTTTTATCACAATAATTTTCGTTAAAAATGATTATTTATGAGTCTTCGAGGTTGTCCGGAGACTATGAATTTCGATGGTGTCAGCATCCATTCGGCAAACAACACACAGAGCCGCGATGACACTCAAACGTTCGAATCAACGAACGGTGAATCAAGGCAGTGAGCACATTTGGGAAACATTATAGGTACGAAGGCATTGCATATGCTAGAAACGGAAACGCTCCGGATGACGATGACGACTATCTTATACTCGACAATGTATTTGCCTCATTTGGCGCCACACACGCGACAAGAGAGACAATCATCAATGTATATATATATATATATATATACATATATATATATATATATAAGAGAGACAATCATCAATATATATATATATATATAATCCTCGTTAAACCAGAAGCTATTATAGTGAAATCCTGATTAAGCAACACATGTATACATGCCCTCGAACTCTGTCTCTCCATGGACATGCCTATGTACAGGATATTCGATATTATACACTTGCATTCAGTCATACTATACATACACGTAACATTAAGCAGACAATTACACTTGTCTATGTCCCCATATAGTACGGGCATCGATATTCTCTCTATCGAGACGATACGGCCCCGATAATTATCTGGCGAGTGACTGGCACTATGGGAGGATCTGACGGAAGCGGAAGAGATGACCGAGCAAACCGGAAGACAGATTAGTGGAGCCACGGAGTCTGAGGATTGCCGTGTGCCCAAGAATCCTTGTGCAATGAGCAGCACACCTCTCTCTCTCTCTCTTTCTCTCTCTCTCTCGCTCTCGCTCTCTCTCTCTCTCTCTCTCTCTCGACACAAATACACGACTACATGTACGCATGTAGATGGGTTGTATACAACGTAACCAACACTAAAGGACAATCTCTATGCCCCTGGGGCAGAGAATGGTGTTCATATATACATATATACAAATATACATGGACGTATGTATTTATTATATATATACACACACACAAACGCACGCACATACAAATATATATATATATAATAACGTTTCTGGCGCGAGAATGCGGTTAGGTCTGTTCATCGCAGGCTTCGCTACCGGTTTGTCCTCACGCGGTGTATCGTATATATACGTTCGTCCATGCCGATGTGCACGCGTGCTCTCGCGATCTCGAACCCCGTAACTTTGCAAGATCGACTCGGCGCGCATACACGATCCTCTTATACTCCCTGCCTTGTTGCTGCTGTTCTGCGTCGCGCTGCTTGGCTTTGAGTTTATCTTATCAAGGACGAGTCCGAGACGTTCGACCGGCTCTATATAAGCTCGATTCGTTGGTCTCCTTTAACACAGCGATTTACCGGTGTCCTGTACATAAACGCATGTATATAAGTCGATACACGAATGGTGGAGGGACACTTGTGAAATGTGACTGTGAGAGATTCCTGGAATTTCTCGTTAGCGCATGTGGTTTCTTCACATTGAACGATAAGTTAATTTTTTTTCTCCTGCTCTTTTTATTTTTTTATTGTACTTTTGGACATTTAAATTAAAAGAAAAATTATTTTAATTAGATATTTGTCAATTATTTTTATGGATCAATGGTCACATTATTATTTATTGTTTTATACTCATATATTGTCAATTTAAATATTAAATATAGTCAGACTTTATTCTTCATTTTGACTGTATTTAATTTATTTTTTTCTACAATGTACGTTCTTCTTCTCTTTTTTGTATTCTCTCACAATCAGTATGAATTCTCGACGACGTGACAGTGACTAATTATTTGGGGTGTGTGAGTCGACGATCTTTTCCACTGCTACACGACTCTTCGTCGCGATCTTTCAAGAGACCGCTTTTCGCTCTTGCCGAGGGTCCATCTCGCATCCACCCTTTCCCTCCCCAACCCCCTCCCTGCCACACTCCCTTCTCCGTTCCTACATACTTCTTCTCCCTTTTCACTCGCTCGCCCCTCTCTTTCTATATTCATTTATTTTATTTTATTTATTTCCCTCTCGGCTGCATTTCTCCGAGGCAAACGCAAACACTTATATGGACTTCGTCAGAGTCTGAGCCTCTCTCGCTTCGTTTCGGAGGACTCGTCGCGGGGTATATACCGCTATACACGCGAGGGCTATTGTTTTGCACCGGTAGAAAAGGCGCGGTGAGCGCACACAAGTGAATAAGCAGAGAGAGAGAGAGAGAGAGATGGAAAGAATCGGTGGAAGGCAGAGAGAAAGAGAAATATAAAGAAAGAGAGAGAGAGAGAGAGAGAGGGCGCTCAACAGCAGCCGAGCAAACGCCGCCACCGTGAATTAGCAATTCAAATAGGCGGCAATTTTTTGAGCGCATTTTTGACCTCCTGGTATCGGCAGAAGAGGCAGAGAATGGAGGGGAGAGGAAATTTCTCTTTGTCCAGCCGGCATTGCGGTCCAAAACCGAAACTCTCCCCTGCCTTATTAAGCCCGCCCTCGCCATATTAAGACCCGCAGGGGCCACTGTAATAATTGGTCGACCTGCTCATCCCCCTGTAACGATCTTTATTTCTATCTCTCTCTCTTCCTCTCTCTCCACCGTGTCTCTGCTTTGTTTTTACGTTTTCGAAGAAGCCGCGAATGTTTTTTCGTGTTTTATCCTATCGCTCAATTGCTATATAAGATGCATCATTTATTTATTTATTCCTCCCTTAATAAATAAATAATCGTTAGGGGAAAAAAAACGTAAATATACAATCCCCAAAATGATAGATCAAGTACGATATTATTTTACGTGCCATTTACGTTATAAATCAGCGCCTGTATATGGATTGTGAGAGAGTCTCGGAGGAAAAGACGATGAAGATTATGAAAAAGAAATAAAGAGCGGCGTCTGTGGCGGAGATTGAGGATAATATATAATGATGGTTAGGAGATATATTGGCACAATCTTTCATCGCTATTGGGCTCGGGGGAGGAGGGAGACATGAAGAGCAAAGCATCGAGTTTAGTACACTATATATATGTACATATATATATATATATATATATATATATATGTGTGTATATGCTCGTGAGACCCCGTACGCCCATAAAAATCTCGTCAAACTCGTCTCGCGAGTTTTCCAGTTGGTGTAGCTTGGTGCCCCGACAACCAAGTGCGCGGGAGATATGAACGATGTCATGACGCTGAAGAGAGCCTCGATGTGATAGTCGTGCCAATGTTAAAGGAGGGAGAGAATGACGACGACGGAGATGAGGACGAACAAGTGGCTGAGATGTACGCGTTAGGTTAGGTAGATCTGCCATGCAGAGATGGAAGGAGACATGACGAAGAAGAGGACAAATATCGTGTATGGTGAGGTATTTCCCGAGAGATAGACAGAGAGAGAGAGAGAGCGAGAGAAAAGAGACCCAAGGTGTCGTTGGAATAGCCAGTACAGAGACAGAGAGGGATAAAGAGAGAGAGAGAGAGAGAAGGGGAGAGAGAGAGAGAGAGAGAGAGAGAGAGAGAGAGAGAGAGAGAGAGAGAGAGAGAGAGAGAGAGAGAGAGAGAGAGAGAGAGAGAGAGAGAGAGAGAGAGAGAGAGGGAGAGAGAGAGAGAGAGAGAGAGAGAGAGAGAGAGAGAGAGAGAGAGGGAGAGAGAGAGAGAGAGAGAGAGAGAGAGAGAGAGAGAGAAGGGGAGAGAGAGAGAGAGAGAGAGAGAGAGAGAGAGAGAGAGAGAGAGAGAGAGAGAGAGAGAGGAGAGAGAAGAGAGAGAGAGAAGTGAGAACTACGAGGTGTGCGAAAATTTGTCAACGACATCCGACATCGCTTTGCTGCTATCTCTTTTACTCTCTCTCGATCAATCGATCGATCGATGGTTCGATCGATTGATAGGGGAGAGAGAATTTACTCGAATTTACACGAGGACTGCCCGAAGCAAGAAACGGGCCTGAGGGAAAATGTACGACAGCTCATGCTTCTCCTAAAATAGGACTCTATATTGCGTCGTTTCGTGCTCGAGATCGATATAATATCGGAGACTAGTTTTGGAATTTCTGGTAGAGGATCGATCAGGTGAAAATCAAATAGTTCGTACAGTTTATACGAGAGATTCTAGGCGAGATTGAGGGGCTTGGATGCCTCCATTTTTCCATTTGAGTATATTCAAAGGCGATGAAGAATAGTTCTGCAAATTATTAGATTTCTTTTCAATTGGTGTGATCGTTATCATCAAGGCTTTGGATTAAAACAGGCTAGGAGAGGTTAAGAGTTATAAAATTGTGCCTATTATTTTGAGTCCTTCGTTCTTCTTTCAAAATTGATAACACCTGACACTGTTTATTCAAATTTTCATTGATAACGAGAGTACCAATTTTTTAATATATTTTTTCTCGCCTCCATAATTTATACTAAAAGGCAGAAAAAATAAGAAAATTGTGAGGGACTATGATCCTGTCGATTTGTTCTTGAATGTCCTATATATGGTATACGACAATGTGTATAAGATACTATGCTGTATATATATATATACATATATATGAACGTTCGGGTACCCGAACAATGCACTCTCTCGCATGCACTAAAAGTATAGACGATATACCGTAGAGTATTCGATCGATTTAGGGCCAATATAGAAACACACATACACACATTGATCGTGCACATTCACGAGAGTCGGTGGATTTCAGTTCTCCGGCTTTCATTGCATCGTCTCCACCTTAGGGAAACTCTATACTACACGATATGGTATAAGGGAAAGAGCGATATAGATATATAGGTGAGAGAAAAAAATGGAAAGGGTAAACTGGGTGAGAGAGGGCAGTAAAAATAAATGAGTATCGTCACGGGCCATTAGACAGAGCCAGTATCGTCAGTCGTCCGATTACCCTTACTGTCTTGGCATGTATGTGTTATTAGTTATATATAGTACATATATATATTTCTCTCTCTCTCTCTCTTATCCTCGAATTCATTGTGTATACTTAACACTGAGCTTTAAATTTGAGCCTCTTCCCTTGTCCCTCATTCGGACTTGTATACATATATGATATGCTATGAAGTCGAGTGCATTGCAGTAAAATCGTGTGCAACTGGCACGTGTATGTAATATACAAGGCACCAGTAGTTGCAGTCATGTGCAGTTTTTTTCGTTATTCCACCAACGTCAGCAATATTATATACTATATTGTATTGTATAAAAAGTTATTTGCCCTCTAATCCGCCAACTTATTTCGGCTCGTCCCTCGCTCGATTGGTCTCCCACAGTCCACTTAATCTTGCTCGTTTGGAGTTGGTTTATATCCTGTATTGATCGAGTTTGGTGGGAATACCCAATTGATATTAAAATAATACGAGCTAAAGTTAATTTAAATTATTTTTCAAACGATGGCTAGAAAAGGGCCCTAAACGTCCGAGTCACATCAATGACCCTCGATTGACATATAAATCGATTCGTACGATGAGTATTGAAATATAAATCGACATTGACATATAAATCGAATTCGTACGATGAGTATTGAAATATAAATCGACATTGATATATAAATCGAATTCGTACGATGAGTATTGAAATATAAATCGACATTGATATATAAATCGAATTCGTACGATGAGTATTGAAATATAAATCGACATTGATATATAAATCGAATTTGTACGATAAGTATGGCCCCGACACTGTACACTTTTTGCTGAAAAGTTAAATTTAGTGGAGTTTGCAAAGAGTGAATGAGCTTCACCCATATGGGCGAGAATTGTGCGTTAGTAAATGTACATATATGTATGCTTGTTGCTAAATATATAAACATTTTCCGTCTGGTTTTTCGCTGTCTATAATGTGGCGGTTTTATTACCTGGAAACCCTGGTGTCTCATCCTGTAGGATTTATCTCTTTCTCTTGCACTCGTTTCTCGTTTATATATGTAACGGACAGAGTTTTCACAGCCCTCGTTGTACAAGTGTATGACAGAGGGACTTTACACATGGACTATGCTATCTATAGGACGAGTATAACTCCACTGGGAACATTTCATGCTGCCAGCCTCGATCTCTACCAGTGTTCTGTGCGCGCCTCGTTGTTACAACAGAAGATGTGTGTGTGTGTGTGTAGCGCCCCAGCGTCGCGCCCGATCACTAATGAGCCTGGCGTGCAATGCCTGCCAATCGCCTGATTACACTAACACTCCATGATGTGTCCTACACACCTTTATACCCTCTCCCTTGTCCTTGATCCCCTTGCCAGTTCTCCGCAACCCTTCCAGCAGTTCTATATACGCCCAGCCAGATGTGGAACCTCGAGTGATGCTGCGAGCTCCTCACGTAATTCCGATCGCTGAATACACCATCGGGTTCACCAGTTTCCGCGAACCCCTCATCGAGGCAAAGACTGAAGCGGAAGGTCAAAGGATCTGATACGCGATCGTGGCACATGATTGTATTAGTGCGGATACATAAACATCGTGCACGATGAATAATTTATAGTTCGCGTAGCAAAATGAAAATTTATGCATATAGAAAAACGCATGGGTCAATATTACAGGGAAATTTAAGTGCCAGCAGAGACGAGATAGCTGCGCATCACTTTTAAACAAATCAATGTCACATTTTCCGAGATTTTTTTCATTATTTTTTAAAAGGTCGTCCTATATTTAACGAGCCTGATAGACGCACAGCAAGACGGTGGAGATTATTCTCTTTTAATTATATTCAGCATGGTATATTTAAAAATTACTTTTTATTCGAGCTAATAAACGTTTTGTGCTGCGAGCTAACTTCTTACTCATACTCATGTTTTCCTTTTTAATCGTAATATGTAATGCTCTAATATATATTTATGTGCAAACTTTGTCGGCTTTATGCGACACTCTTGAACAAACGATTTATCGAATCGCCTTGGCGCTTTCATGCTGGCCACACGAGCACAAGCACCCTGTCTTAGCGAGAGAGAAAGAGAGAGAGAAAAAGAGAGAGAAAGAGAGAAAGAGGGAGAGGTGAGGAAGAGTGAGGGGGAGAGTTTTGAAAATGCCGTGCCAGTCCGTGCGAAGCGTGTCTCGCGATCGTTCGAGGGGGGTACACTTTTACCCCACTGATGCTATATGCCAGCAAGGATTCTTGATTCCGACGTGTCTCTTAATCAGAAGTCGATGGTATAGCCTCGCGCTCCTTCTCTGGACGTTAAATGCGCTTACACACATCCTAACCTCCACGAGTTTCTTCCATCCGTGTAGTACATAAAAACGGTTTTCCATAAAAAAATAAAATCTTTTAGTCTTTTTACCCATAATTCCTTCGACGAACGAATCGAAGAATTAACGATGGACATAAACGATTCACGAATAAAAAAGTTAACGAAATAAAAGATTTCTTTTCCATCGCACGCGATTGAGATTAAAATTTCAATTATCCAAAATAAATCGAATGCCTGATGGTTGTCAAAAAAGCGATGATTCAAGAGGAAAAAATTTTTTAGCTTATATAACTGGGATAGAAAAATATTATACGCAAGTGACATTAGGCAATTGTTTTTGTATATTTCGTTTTGGCTGCGTCGTTCACGGTGGCGTTTCGAATAGTGATCTGGCTGGAATAAGAGACTTCTTTTCTCTCCATTTCTATCTCTCTTTCTCTTTGCTGCAGTATATACGATATGCGACAGAGGGTCGATCGAACCTATTTGCGAAAATCTCTCTCTGAGCACGTTATAACGTTTGTGGCTCCCAACTCTCTCATCTCTCTCTCTCTCTCTCTCTCTCTCTCTCTCATCTCTCTCTCTCGCTCTCTCTCTCTCTCTCTTTCTCTCTCTCTCTCTCTCTCTCTCTCTCTCTCTCTCTCTCTCTCTCTCTCTCTCTCTCTCTCTCTCTCTCTCTCTCTCTCTCTCTCTCTCTCTCTCTCTCTCTCTCTCTCTCTCTCTCTCTCTCCCTCTCCCTCTCCCTCTCTCTCTCTCTCTCTCTCTCTCTCTCTCTCTCTCTCTCTCTCTCTCTCTCTCTCTCTCTCTCTCTCTCTCTCTCTCTCTCTCTCTCTCTCTCTCTCTCTCTTTCCCTCTCTCTCTTCTCACTATGCAAAATTCTATCTTTTCAACCCTGCGAGCTATCTAGGAGCTTGGAAGAGAGGCGCGAGACACGTACACACAGTATTTTCCGTGGCAAAAGCCTCTGGACGAGACTTGTGCTCACTGAAAAATGATACCTCTTCGCGATACAAATGGCTGTGCTCACTCCTTTTTTCTCTCATCGCACTCTTTTTCTCCCTCTCTTCTTCTCTATCATATTGCCAACTCTCTGTCTTGCTTTCCTCTCGTATTCTCTCTCGGGCTCTATGTATGTATATAGAAAGAGCAGTGAGAAGACAAAATAAAGCTTTATCGTTAATTTTTTTGTATTCTACGTTGCCTCTGTGTTTGTTTCTGATGTATATGGAGCATTCCGTATACTAAATCGAAAAGCCCGCAATCGTCACACTTTTTAAAATTGTTTTCTTCCTTTAGTATGATCTGATGAAAGATTTGTCTGCAATTTTCTTTTAGTGTGTCGAGTGACCCGGCATTTTTTTAATAGGTATATATTTATTATTATTATTATTATTATTCTTATTATTATTATTATTTACATAGAGAGAGAATCAAACATTTTATTCTATTGGGGCACGTCCGCGACGTCTATCGGACTTCTTGAACGACCTCGAGAGTGTCGGAATATTCCCTCGACATTGTCAAGAAATGTGCCAGAAGAGGTTTGCAAAAAAAAAAGAACGTGGGGTAAGAAGTTGGAAGAATGAAGTTCCGTGAGGAAATGATTCTTTACTCTCGCATCCTCTCTTTGCCATAAGCTCATCCCTTTTCATTCCCTTTCTCTCTCTCTCTCTCTTACTCTCATTGCACGATCGTTTATCCCACTAAAATAGCCCTGGCAAGTTGCGAGGGGTCCAACATGTCGAGTTTTCTCTGTGCCGTGTATCGTCGTGAGAAGAGTTACTATATATTCATTTCTTCTTATGAGCGCGCGACCGTTCCCCAGAGCTCTTTATTCATTTTTTCCTCTCTCTCGCTCTCTCTCTCTCTCTCTCTCGCTCTCTCACTTCTTGTGTGAAGGCTTCTTCTCTGTCATTCGTTCTCTTGTCTCGTTTTTTTCCTTTCCACTTCTTCTTCGCCCCCTCCTTTTTTCTCCTCTCGACAATCTGGCGCTCAAATACACTCCACTGGTATCTTAAATGCTTGCTTCATTAACGATTTTCCTTTATCTTAACGAGTCTTGAGAGGGGTCGAAGGGGCGCCGGGAGAGGGCGACTCTCTCGCCGCCAGCGTGTACAGAGTTGTTTTTTCTACTTGACGAACTGACGACTCGTTCGGTTAGTAATTTCAATCTTTTTATTTTTCATTATCTTCTCTTTCTTCATTTCGCCATTACGCATTGCGCAGGTTTGTAACCTCGTGTAATTGCTCATGCGTATAAATATTTATCCATATATTAATACCAAATAATAATGATAATAACGAGGTGAAAAAAAAAAAAGAATTGCTGCAAAATATATCTATATATATGTATATATATGTATATCGCAGAAGCGATATATTTTGTTCCTACCGTGGTCCTTTCTCGTTCGCGGCTCGAGAATGCCAATATATTCGCTGAGAATTTTCGACTCGTGGGTGCCCCGCGGCATTGGACCACTTTTTTTCCCATTCTTGCTCTCTCATCCTCGCCAAAGAAAAACGAGAAAATACCAGCGAGAGCGAGAGAAAAAACTGCCACACGGACGGCTCGTTGTATAGGAACGACCGAAAAGGAATGGAGAACGGTGAGGCAGATCGAAAAGTATATACCGAAGAAATGAGCGAGATGGATGAACGAAGAAAAAAAAAAAAAGACGAGAAGCGCGTGCAACTGTCTCTATCTCTCTCGATCCTCGGACTCACGCACACGGTTCTCTTGAGGCCACCGGGAAGATGATGCGTTCGCGCTCTGCATCAGCAGAGAGCGTGGCCACAACGGTATACGACTGGAGGAGCATAACAAGATCAGCAGAGAGTATCCGGACAATATTGAGCATCACACACGAAACGGGAGAAAGATCGTTGCACGTCTCGTGATAGTTTTTTTTTTTTTAGTAATCATAACTCTTCCATTTTATAAAGACAATTTCCCTTTTTTTTTTCTCGATTTTTTTAAATTTTCATTGTCATTGTTTAAGTTTTCATTGACATTGTCTTTTCGTAAGCGGAATTAGCGCAACTCAAACATTTTTTTTCAATCATCAAATACAATTATATAATTTTTTTTGTAATTAATTATATTATTTTTTGTATATATTTTTTGCCATCATTAATTAAATCATGTAATATTTAGTATAGTGGCAATTATCAAAGTATTTGTGTTTTGATTTTTGAGTAAAATAGAGATTTGGAAAAATATCGATAGGACAGATTTATAAAAAAATAAGAATATTTTTTTATGTATAAAAATTAAATACATACGAGTTCATCCCCTTGAAGTGATCCGCATAACCCCCACCTCTTCTGTATCTAAAAATGCAGTCGAACGTCGACGGTGCTTATACATATATATATATATATATATACATACCGCATACAAGTATATATATATATTGAGTGCAGTGGTCTGTTGGATAGCTAGTAGTAGCATGCTAGTGCGACCAGGCAGGGCCCCCGCAGTTCTCCGACGTGTAAACGACACGGACGCTCGAAAGTCACCGCGGCGGAACGCCTTCATAAATATGCAGAACCAATTACGCGACCGCCTCGCCTATAAGCCTTCTTCTTTCTCGCTCATTTCTTCTCATCGTTCTCTTCTCCTTCTGCTTCTTCATCTTCTTCGGCTGATCTTTCGAGCCTTATTTTCTCGCGTTCTCCTCTCTGGATTCGTTTCTTCCTTCTTTGGGGAGCAAAGTGATGGAAATATATTACAAGAGAAGGAGCCATCAGGAGAGAATGGCAGAAATTCTATCGTCTCGTCGAGAGATAAACGAAAAGACTGAAAAATTTTATTCAACGAACTGTGCATGGATATGGGATGTCAGTAAAAAAAAAAAAAAGAAAAGAATGAAGAAAACTTCTAGCTCAATCCTCGGAACTACGGGGGTAAAATTGTACTTAATTAGTTATCAAATGGTAAAAGTTGAACTCGAGGCGAAAAACAAAGAAAAAATAAGTAATTCTCAATAAGGGATCAGCTTGAACTGAAAACAAAAAAAAATATAATAAATAATCGTATGAAGAAATTATAAAGCAAGGCCAAGATAGCTTTTTATCCTTTTTTTAGCCATTTTTTATCCTCAAATGTCATTGCAAAACCCTGAAAGAAATCTTCGTATGGTCTCTTGAAGTGTCTCATAAACTCACGGCGAGTTAGATCGCGGAGCCTGATTAGCGCGAGAATTTTTCCATCAATAAACGCATGCAGCATCGATATTTTCAACCTACGAGACAATATATAAAGTCTGTAGGTAGACGAAGAATATCAGCATGTTGATTCTTTTCGTCGCGAAGAACGAGAGAAACGATAAAAGAGACGAGAACCGAAAAGAGAGAAGATCGCCAGTGAAATCGCGCGATATTATCTGAAAGAATTTCGTAATATTCAGTGTTTAAAATTCTCGCATAATATAAGAATCATGTGCACGGGAGGATGAACACTTTTGGTTGAAAAGTAGAAAGAAGCACAAGAGATGAGAGACGGCACAAGGGCCAAAAGGGCATACTGGTGGAGGGATTGCCCAGGGCGTCTTGGGATAGGACCTCACCTCTTGTTTGTTTTAGCACGAACTCAAAGTCTCGACGAGCCCGCGTTCGTCTCTCGAGAGGACGTGTGTATGTATAGTCAAAATTTTCATAATTCAACTCTCATCACTTCTCAGCCATTCCCCATAAATCAACCCTATGAATAATCAATTAATGTACATTTTAATTATATATATTCCACCTCAAAGTTCTTGTCACCTGCTCTGAGTTTAGTGTCATCAGCACGTTACTCGTTCGTATATGCTTTGCATTAAAATCTGCCATTGGCGGATTTACCGATTTGAAATATGAAAATGAGTTGAGTTATGGGGACTTTGACTGTATTGACATAACCAATATGCATACATATGTATGCATACATGTATGCGTGGATATATAGTCAGACGAAAATCGCTTGTGGTACTACGTGCCTCTTTTGCTTGAGGCACGAGGGTGTTCGAGTCCACAAAGACACCCCTCCCCCCCCCTCCCCACCCAACCCCTTCCACCCCCGGTCCCCGTTCTACGTCACTCTTTGCGCTAACCACACTTCTCTCGCGGTACTTCACTGTGCTGTCGTTCGGCTGCCTTTATATACCTTTTGCATCCGAGCTGAGCGCCCGGCTCGACATGGTTCAGTCGCACCATCATCTCTCGCCCTCTCTCTCTCTCTCTCTCTCTCTCTCTCTCAAATACACACATTGATTTTTAATCTAGCCCGAAGATCGATCTGTCGAACGTAACGCAAACGTCACACGCATCCACAGGCGCCAAAATAAAAATTTCTCGACACCTCTCTTGTGGCCCCGATATGATGTCACTCTTCCCGGGTGCAAAATCCTCCGTATATATTCCTCTACGCTCCACAGCGTATGAACGACAAAAGCCAAAAATTGTCCATACAACGATCGGTTGTACCATAAAATTATTTACGTCGTCGCGAAATAATGACGACTTTGTTGATAAAAAAAAAATAACCACTGCATGTCCATGACGTGAAACTTGGGTTCCGAAATATTTTCAGTCACCTTTTTCAAGAATCAAAGTATTTGATAAAAGGGAATTTTTTTTTTTTGTTACCGATACTTGAATAGAATCAAAACTCGTACATATTTCTAATTAAAATATATTTGATGGCACGCTGTATAAGCTAAAAATATGTCACAATTATATTCTGATTGAAAAAAAGTTAAGTATATTATTGAAAAGGTATTTTTTTATTTTCCGACAATTTTACTTACATTTATATCACAATTATAACTAACTGGATTTATCACATTATTACCATGTCAGTTTTACTTGAATTGATCAGATATTGGGTGAAAAAAAAATCTTTGAGACCTCCGACAATCTACGAATGATAAATGCGAGATAAATTATATATATATATATATATATATAGCTTGGATGTTATAACGTGGATCTGGAATTTCGACATGTGTCGGAATATATAACGATGACGAAGGAATGAGCGTGGCGTAACTAGAGGGTTAGGAAAGCGCAAGGGGCTCTCGGGTAGTCGGAAAGGGCGAGCTTTGCGGTGAGCGGATTCGCGAGGGCAATGGCACAGACCGCGGTGTCGAAAAGCACTCTCGCCAGCACGTGAAGAGGTACCCATCCATCCCGAAGGCTCTTACGCTCTCATAAATTTTCAGGCAACTGTGGGGATAGCACGCTTTCCGCGCTCTTTCTCTCTACTTTGAAAATCGAGTGGGACAGGTCGAGTTTTTGGGGTTAGCGGTTCATGGCGACTACGGCCGATGGATATGAGTATGTATAATGTATATATGTGTGTATGCCACAACGTCTGTGTGTGTCTGTGTGACACAAACGCCAATGCAGCAACCGAGAGGGCTTTCTATATATATATATATTAGATGCATATATATACGTCCTTTTGAGTACAGCTGACGAGTGCATGGGTTTAAAATACACCCAAGCATAAGAATAATAATTTGTATGGGGATGTATATGTGAAGGTGTTATGAAAACATAAAAAAAAGGAGGTACAAAAAGGGTAAAAACGAGGAGATGGATAGATTGCTCGATGAGATACAGAAGAAGATTTAGGAATTGTGTCATTGATCAATAATAAGGCTCATGGAGCTTATATCGACGGCCATTTCCCAGGAGCAAGGGGGTGGGTGCTGCCCAGAAGTGCATATGTGGCATTCCGATCGCGAGCATTCGAAATTAGGCTAAAAATTGGACTCGAACAACTAATTGGATGAGAATACTTTGAGAAATTATAGATAATGCACCGTTTTTTCTACATTTTTTTTTCTTCAAAATTTGCTTAATTTTCACCCCCTTAGAAACGGCGCTTACGCGATTCACCACACGCAATTTTAACCAGTGGATGTAAAACGTACGTTTTGTCTTTATTTCGACAACTATTTTGTACATGTAGATAATAATAATGGGAAATATTATCCTCGATAAATTTTCATACCTGTATTGATGCAAAAAAATTACCACATATCGAAAACAAATCGCGCATGGATCTTGAGAGCATTCAGCGAAAATATTTTGCCCTTGCACACGCATATTCTACATGGGGCATTTCATGCCAACTCCATCAACGGCTGATCTTGACTCTGGTGGATTTGGTTCCTGATTTGATCATTTTTTTCTATTATTGTACTAAAACTTAAGTGGACACTCAATTTTTTCCAAATTTTCTGTATCAAGCCTTATTTCTTTATTTTTTTTAAGCAGAAAAAACTCTTTTTTCTAAATTAGAAAAACTACTAAAAAATCTGGTATTTTGTTGATAAATCCTCCTCATTTTTCAATGGGTGCTTTTTTTTCTCTTCGTTTGCGTTTTTTAAAAGATTATCACTTTGGAAAGATTTTTTTTTTAATTGAGGAAAAAGGTACATCACACGTACATAAATCCCTATTTTTTATTTGTATTGTTTTAAAGTGAAGCTGTTGAAAAAGCAGGCAAACGAAGAAATAAAAGCTCCGTCCACTCAGGATTATGGCTCAAAATTTTCGATATAAAACACTGGACACTTAAGATTTTTTTTTCAGATCTAAAAAATGGTGCTTCTTCACACGTTAAAAATCTTTAAAAAAATGGAGGTGCCTATAATAAGCCTCGGTATAATCATTTTTTAAAAATCATTAACCAAATCCGAGAGAGTCAGGGTAGATGATATGTTGGTAGAGTAGGCATGTAATGCCCCATTTATATTTTCCGCGATTGGAATGTCGTCCCGCGAGAACGTATGTATCGTCTCTGTTCATAAAGCGAGGAGCAAAATATAAAAGGATGCGAGAAAAAAGAGAGTGAAAGAGAGGGAGAGAGTGAGAGGTGGAAAGGGGGGAGGGAGAGAATTTTCAGAGCCTCGAAAGCATTTATATCCTTTCGGGGTGTAGAAGAAGATTCGCACAGCATCTCGTGGGTATATAGAATATAAACGGAGTCCCGCAGGCAGTCTTATTTTGGCACGACTACTCTGCGCCACCGCAGCTCGATCCGCTCTCTTTTTCTCTCCAACGGTGGCCAAACCATTATTTCTTCAGTGTCGACAACTCGCTGCTGTTCCTTCTTCTCTGCTATGCTCCTCTTTTGCCTCAACCGCGTGCTCAGGACCATGGTGGTTCCTCCTCTCGTATTGTGTCTTGTGTAAGAGAGAGAGCACGTTTGTGTACGCAGTTCTTCGGTTAGAGGAGCTTCACCACGGGCTTATACAGTCACGACGATCTCCGAGCCAAATACAGCGAGAAAACGCCGACAGTCGATGAGAAAGAAATGGAAGGACGTATAGAAAGAGCGATGAAAAAAATGACTATATAAGAGAGAGAGAGAGAGAGAGAGAGAATGATCGAGGAAGAAATTCCCAGGAAGAAATTGATAAAAAGGCAAGGACGAAAAAAATATCGAAATAAACGTAAATTTTTAGATATAATCGCGAGACAATTTTCTCAGCTCAGAATTATTAATTCCGAAAGCTTTCAATGGCCATCAAATGAAACAATTGAGCTTTTTGAATACAAATAAGAAATAGTAAATTCTGGAATTTGTAGAAAAGTGGACGATTCAATTTCTTGGCCATGTAATCAAACCAATCCAACAAAAGTTGCATCCTATCTACTTTTATATATATTCATATATACTATATATTGAAATCGAAGATTCACCTTTCGTTCGAAAAGGACACGTACATTTGTTCCCTGAGAAGACACGCGCGAGTTTGACCCGTACGTGCGATGAGCAAACGCACACACACAGACATACCCGATATCTCAAGAGTACCTTCATGTATAATAAAATATGATAAAACGTGACCAATCCCAAGGAACGAACCGGAACTTGAGTTTTCCTCGTGTTACTCTTGCGCGAGATAGTCGTACAACGTTTGCCACGGTACAGCGAGGAGTTTGCCCGCATATTTTATATTATATATATATATATATATATATATAAGGCGATAGTGAAAACGGCTGGCCGTTCTGGCTGGTGGTCGTGTGTGTATTATATATCTCTATATACATATATATATAGATCGGTTGGACGTAGGACAAGCCAATCCTCCCTTTTCCACACAGGCGCCTAAGCATAACCGCGTGTGTGCCAGGATATCTAAGCGACCATAATTCAGCGAGTTGCTGGCTCTTCTGAAAGTGGAGAAGACGACAGAAAAAGGGAGAAAGAGACAGAGAGACAGAGAGAGAGAACTGAAAGAAGGATACAGAGAAAAAAAAAATGGGCGTGTGAGAGAGTACGAGAGGACGAAGACCCCCACATCTTACTTCGAGGGCCGATCCTGCGGCGCGTATGGTCCATATCCCCTGGGAAAAAGGGGAAGAATTGCGAGGACTAACGCAAGTGAAAGAGAGTGAAAGAGAGAGAGAGAGAGAGAGAGAGAGACCTAGCGAAGAAACGAACTAGAGAGGCAGCTCTCGTATATGGAAGAGGAAAGAGAGGTAAATGGAAAAACCTTATCTCGAGGATTCAGTATGAGAGAGAGGAAAGAAGGAAGAGGCCGAAGAACGTCGAGAACGAGGAATTGAGAGCCCAGCAGCAAAATAAGTATATACCTTCTGCTTCTGATAACACATATAGGAGAAAAGCGGAAGTGAACGACATGGGGTCTCGGACGATTTGTTGAGCAAATGACCGGCAATTTTTTTCATCCCTAAGCAGTTACTTCGTTTTCTCCCTCACTGACGTATTGCAAAAGGACGGCATCGGCTGGCCAACTTTATGCAGGACTGCTGTGTATCCCAGCAGAATAAAAAACGGAGTATCAGAGTTATTGCGGTTTGTTCTTGGTCAGAATGACCATTAAGGTTGCGGCTCCAGCGACACAAAATCAGTCTAGGCCGTGAAATACACCGGTGATGAATCCCCTCTGCGTGAAGCAGATGAAGACACATCGCAGTGACGATATAATCATACCGATGTTCACCCCGGTGGCCAAAAAAACGAAAATAGAATAAAGGAAAGCTTGTAATTCGTAACAGCAGTCGTCCGAATTGACTTTTTTTCGCAGGTTCTCCGATGTCATTGTCACTATTTCTACGGTTGGCAGGCAAATTAGAAAAAAACTTGTGAATGCCGAAAGTGGGAAGAACGTAAGAGGTGATCATTGACATTGATTATTGAAGATTTACGTTTGAAGTGAAGCAACAAAAAAAGAAAAGAGGCAAGAATCATTTAAATCGAATATTTTTTTTGGTCTTAATATTAAATGCTCCAATTTATGTAAATCAAACAAATCTTGAGGCAAATAAATGTTCGTCAAATAGTAGACTTTTTATAATTAATATGTGACACTTACGGGGGTATATATATATATATATATACGGAACTACGATTGTCCTAATTCACATTGAGCAGCCGAGACTTGGAGTGCTTTTATCTAGTTACAAGATTTGCACTCAAGAAAAGTGTTCATGTGTCAAACATACCCGATACAAATATTGTAAATAAAATCGGATGGACAGAAAAATTTTCATTGGCCAATTCGAAAAGTAAATAAAGATTATCTGGGTGAAAATCTATAATATATGGGGAGAGTGTTGACCAGTTTTTTTTTTTTTTTTAATTTATATCCCGGGCTTTCCTGTACCAAAAGATAGGCTCATCTCCGCGCAAGGATAAGTGGGGAAAAAGCGAGAATTTTTGCAAGTGACCGAGATTATATTACCTCGACTTATCCTATAAAGATTACGAGAGTCTTTGGTGGCGACCTCGAAGGTCTGTCGCTTCCATTTTGGCCCCTCTCGAAACTTTTCCTGTCCTCAAGAAACATCCAATCCTTCATTCTGATCCTTTGAATCTCTTTTCCTTGACACTTCTATTCCCCTCTTGCTTCAGATGTACATATATTTCGTCGTAAAATCTCACTCTCTAGTGAGAGATATTCCACGCAGAGTACCGAGACCTTTGCGCACGAGGCTTTGGAATTACGAGAGTTCTCTCAATGCCAAGAGATTATTCCAGGTGTACCGAATAAGTTTCAAGGATAAGCAACCTCAATGAGAATTCTAATCCAATTAACGACATTTATTATGAAAGAAATAGCGTCATACGATTGATGGTGAAAATATAGTCGCTAAATTTACACTCTTAAAATTTTTGTACCTGAATGAATTATCCATCAATTTAGTATATTCAATATTAATCATTTTCGTCTTGTAACCAGAAAATTTTCGTATTAAATACAAAAATCAATGTTATGATTTTTAATAAACGTAACATCGAACGCAATTTAAAAAAATATTAATTCAAGGAATACCGAATAATCATCGTTATTTGTTACGAAAATGATTTTATGTATATCATATGCAAGACAGGTGCGTGTCTTGGATGGAATTGAAATACGAGTTAATTTTCGAGGGATTACAACAAGTTAGCCGATAAAATTGAATATCCGAAACGATACAAAAGAAAAATGTTGAAATACAGTAGCGTTATCAGCAGTACATAATAGATACAGTGATAGAGGCCAGTGGTGCTCCAAGTTTCTCTTTATCTCTCTCTCTCTCTCTCTTTCTCTTTTTATCCTTACGGAAAAAGATTTTCCGCACTGTTCTCCATGCTCTTCCTCATTCGCCTTATCTTCTCGAGCAGTAACGCGGCTGGGCATTGGGCTATAGAGATAAAGCTTGGTGGAAAAAGAAACCGAGGGCCTCGATCGCTCTTAAGAAAAAGAGAGAGAAAGAGAGGGAGAAGGTCCGAATTCGACACACAGGATCAATAACAATTTGTCTCGAGATAAACGTTATCGGGTGAATGCTGCGAGAGATTGAGATCGATAGTAGCGGAAAGAGGGAGAGAGGGGGAGAGAGAGAGAGAGAGAGAGAGAGAGAGAGAGAGAGAGAGAGAGAGAGAGAGAGAGAGAGAGAGAGAGAGAGAGAGAGAGAGAGAGAGAGAGAGAGAGAGAGGGAGAGAGAGAGAGAGAGAGAGAGAGAGAGAGGGAGAGAGAGAGGGGGGGAGAGAGAGAGAGAGAGAGAATGAGAGGGGTAAAGAGACAGAGTCAGATAGGCAATAGGAACGAGAACTGTAGTTGGCAAGGGGTGTGGAGGAGACTTCCGTGTAGAGACCCTTTGCGACTTTTGCGAAAGCAGTTGGGAGATGGAGTGGGTCGTTGCGCGAGGAAAGAGAAAAAGAGAGGATCCGGTATGCTCTGCCGGTCTCTGCCTTGTTCCATCTCTCTCTCTCTCTTGTTCCTTCTCACGTAAAGAGAGAAACGCAAACGGCGTTGGCAATTTGCTTCGAAATCCTCGGTTTCGTTCTTTTCCTCTATACGCGTGCGAAAGAGAGAGAAAGCCAAACTGTTTCTATCGCATCTATTTTTGTCTCTTCCTTTTTTACCGGTACAATGTTCGTCTTTCCGTTTTCCTGGTTCGCCTTTTTTCTCGTCGCGATATTTCGCAGCAAACATAATTTTCCAACAGTCCACGATAATCTTTTATCTTTGGCGAGGTATTTTTTTTTTTTGTTCTTTTCACACGTACAGAATCAGGATTTTTTTTTATTTAACTCCATCAGTGCCGTGGCTCTCTACCGATTCTTCTCGGATACCAGCAAATTCGTAGTTTTTATGTAATATTGGACAGATTGCCACTAAAATTCCTACACAGAAATAAGCAAGTTCGATATGGACCTTTTTTTAGATCCTTCTTCGAACAGATGCGATATAATATTCTGGGAAAGTCTCATTTTTTATCGTCTACCTAAAAGAAAATTAGCCTCCGAATTGTAGAAAATCCAAAAATAAAAGGAGTTAAATATAAAATAAAAGTTTGTGCTTTATTTTTCTGTAGCCATGAAAATATTTTCATCTCTGCCACATCAATGTCCCAATTATGCTGATTAGTAATTTTATTCCAGTCTGTTTCTATCTTTATCTGATCTTTATTCACTTACTCAACTTCGTGGATATATTTTTTTCGGTCTCGTGATCCTCGTCTCGAGCTCATTGGACATCCAGCTATAATCTCTGCGTACTTTGCTCCTTTCACCATTCCACCATTCCTGACTTTCATGTATGTTTAATTTTTAATTTATTTTTTCTTTTTCATCTCGTCATGGAAATGGCTCGAATATTTTACCATTTTCTCCGGCAGTTCTGCAATTTCGTAAGTACGACATTTGACGTTTCAGTTAACCGAGTCCTTTTTCCATTCATTCGATATATATATATATATATATATATGTATGTGGTCAAACCCATCATATAATCAAGGTGGAAGCCAGAAGAACGTTTTTTGATGACATTGAGGTTTCAAAGAGTGTGCATATAGCAGCTTCGGAAAAAAATGTTCACGATTGCCAATGCACGGAGAAATAATATACGTGTGTTTGGTCTGACAATGGGAGTGACACTTATAGCCGGACTACCTAATTATATATACAAAATGGATCGTTCTTTCGCGGTAACGGCTGGCAGACTCACCTGTATATATATATGTATATGGTATATGGACCACATGGATGTATGTATTTTGGGGCATCTCTTGTGTGCTTTTATTTGCATGCTTTTCCCTCCCACGAGACTTTTAGGGAACGCGAGAGCTTCGGACCACGATAAATTCACCTCTCGTTCTCCATGTACCCACCCCCGTCCTCTCTTTCTCGACATCGGCAAAGCGTTTCTTTTCTTTCTTCGTGCTACGCGTCCACTCGCAAATGAGACAGAGATAGAGTGATACACGAAAAAAAGAAAGAGGGCGAGAGAGAGAGAGAGAGAGAGAGAGAGAGAGAGAGAGAGAGAGAAATGAGATAGGATACAAAAGCTATACGCGAATGTTCGAAAAAGTAACGTCCACAGAAAGAAGACTCACAAGGGCCCAAAGCAGACGACCGTTCCTCTCCCGCTTCAACTTTCGTTTCGCAGAGCTCTCCTCCTTAAACCTTAAACAAAAAGGGTTAACGAAATTCATTCCCTAATACGTCTGTTTGGTCAGAGGAGCAGCAAAGGACAAACGAGAGCTCGATGTCTAGAATTCATTCGCGCCAAAGATTCATGGTAAAATTGAGCGAGAAAGGCAGATGCCTCTTGCTGACTTAAGGTGAACGTTATATATATATATATATATGCTGACGCATACACTTCCCCATAGCGGGATGATCAAGAGTACGCCGTTAAAGGGTTGAGGCCTCAAAGAGAGGCAGGAGAACGAAAATTTTCAATTTGCCACGTGATTTTTTTTTTAAATAATATAATAGAATAAAAATTATATTAATAACAGAAAAAAAGTTTTTGTTGATCAAATGATATTACTTGAAGATAAAATCCTCATGGAGGGAATGCAATCTGATAATCCAATGATGCAACAATTTAATTTTCCTTCTTTATGTACTTGTAAATTTTGTTCCCCGTTTCTAGCAAATGGTGAGAGACTGACGACGAGTTAACCGCAAGATGAAAGTTTAAGTGGAGTAACGCACGCCAGAGGGAGTATTGCGAGTAATAAGAGAGTCAGAGCAAACTAATATAAATATAAAAAAAGATGAACGAGAGCGCCCGAGATATAACCTGGAAGTGTAGAAATGAGGATCAGAACCAACAGAGAGAACCTCGACCGACGTCGAGGACGATGGCAAAGCTGCAGAATTTCACAAGAGATGCCCTGGATAGTATAGTCATTATGCCAATTCGTGATGCAAATTTATGATGATTCAATATTAAAACCAGACAGAGAATGAGTGAGAGAGAGAGAGAGAGAGAGAGAGAGAGAGAGAGAGAGAGAGAGAGAGAGAGAGAGAGAGAGAGAGAGAGAGAGAGAGAGAGAGAGAGAGACCCTCGTCGAACGAGTCAGCCAACCACACGCCTCTATACTGTGTATATTCTACTGCTTCTACTTGGTGCTTCTGCTGCTGCTTCTAGCTCTCATTGCATCTCGTTTTTAGAGTGGTCTTGTGGCCTCTACCTTCGTCCTAGTGCGATTTCTCATCCCATGTACATGAATCGTCAATAACCGAGGCCTCATCCCCGACGAGAGAAATTCTGACGAGAATTTCGAGGCTCCTCATTCAATTATTACACCAAAGATAAAATTTCAACCTAAGCAGTGGTAAATTTTTAATTTTCGATCATGTGTCGCCATTCTCTCGTGTATAATCCAAGCAGCTAAACTAGAAAAATAAATGTAAGAAATTGGGCCATTTGGATTATTGAAACGATTGAAAATATGCAACTAAAAAATTCTTCGCTCGTATCTTCTGCAATGTGGGATGTGATATTTAATAAATTAAAAAATCAAATGATATCGATGAAAAAGAATGACAGGATCTGTTTCATATACTAAAAAATTCTTCGCTTTTATCTTCTGTAATGTGGGATGTGATATTTATTAAATGAAAAAATCAAATGAAGTCAATATAAGTGAATGACAGGATCTGTTTCATATACGCATAGAGATCGGTTTTTTGTTTTTCACTTTTTTTTTGGGACGCAACAATTCTATTTCAGGGCTTACGCATACAACATATAAAAATATAACGTATTATTGTAAACGTTATACAATGGGAAGATCGATGGACCGTTGATAGGTAGATGGTTTTTTGGTCAGCATGTATGTTGAATCGGTGAATTTATACGAAGTGTTATTGCTCGTGAACAAAAACATATTTCTATGTTTTGTTTTGTTTTTTTTTTTTTTTTTTTTTTAAGCGCTCGCATATTTCACGTATATTTTTTTTGTACCGCGTCATGTATATGCACTCGAAACGAGAAAAGTGAAATTGATGGACGCTTGTAGCAATTCACCTATGTCTCTGTTTCTCTCTCTCCTCTCTCTCTTTACTCGTACAAAAAAATTTCGTGACCTATCCATATTTATTTGCATTTATCCACTGTACGTTGTATACACGAATTGCGTATACAAATATCCATGCATTTGCCTGGCCTTCGTTGGCTCTCCCTTTTCAACGAAGCTTTCAGTCGATGAATCCCACCGATCGAAAAATAAAATGTTTGCAACTTTTTTTTTCCGAATTTAACCGATGCATCCACTTGTGTTTTTACCAAAGAACATATTGTGTATTATTCATGCACAATAGAACACAAAAACAGGAATGAAATTCCTCACCTCCATGCTATTAAATGATATTTATGTATTTTGAAGCGATTTTTCTTATGACATAAAAATAAGCCCAATCATTGCACGTGGAAATATGAAAAACCAACGTCATTATCATTTTGTACATTTTAATATTAATGGACATCATCCTCGTGGAAAAAGTAGTGAATCCAGTGACAAAAGCTTTTGCACATTGAAACGTGTGAATGCAGCTGGCCACGTAGAAGCGTGTGTCAATTTTCATGTCAACTAGACAGATCAAGAGAGAGATCGGAAGATTTAACGGGAGATATACAATGTGTGCCAGAAAACGTGTCAGTTGACTTTGCTTGTGTTTTTACCAAAGAACATATTGTGTATTATTCATGCACAATAGAACAAAAAAACAGGAATGAAATTCCTCACCTCCATGCTATTAAATGATATTTATGTATTTTGAAGTGATTTTTCTTATGACATAAAAATAAGCCCAATCATTGCACGTGGAAATATGAAAAATCTACGTCATTATCATTTTGTATATTTTAATATTAATGGACATCATCCTCGTGGAAAAAGTAGTGAATCCAGTGACAAAAGCTTTTGCACATTGAAACGTGTGAATGCAGCTGGTCACGTAGAAACGTGTGTCAATTTTCATGTCAACTAGACAGATAAAGAGAGAGAGATCGGGAGAATTAATCGGAGATATACAATGTGTGCCAGAAAACGTGTCAGTTGACTTTGCTTTTCGGATTGTGGCCGTTTTCGACAATCCTACGATAAACTAACAGTCGAACGCAAACACAATAGTTGATGGGATTCGAAAATGGCTTGAGCGCCACACTCGACAAATTGGATCACTATAATTCTCGTTTCACACCTCACAGTGACACGCGAATGCGTTAATTATTTCCACAGTTCACGTGTAATTTCAATTGTCAAGCTACATCTGCACTGTCTACATATTATCATTATACAATAATTAAGAGTGTTGTATTAATTTTTTAAATCAATGAATAAAAAAATAATAGGATTCACAAGAGATGCGAGAACTTGTTGCATTGAAATAAATTTTCACGTTGATGAGTTGATGTGAATGCAAAAAACTTTAAATTAATCAGCGTCCATAAAATGTAAAAAGTTGGCCACAATTGGAAATCTTTTTAAAGGGAAAATTTTCGCTCTTTGGAGGGAATTTTTACCTCTGGAAAGAATCTGCTATATCGGGCACATCAACAGAAACATGTTGGAATAAATATACCTATAAGGTGTCTCTGGGTATAAATTTTCATGTGACCCAGGGCGATTTGAAGCGAGCAAAAGAGATTAATGGAGGAAATTAGTATTCGTCGTCGTGTACGGTCGAATTACGAAAAGTTATCTCGCGAACGCGACGAGAAGAACGAGAACGAGCACCTCTTTCCCTTTTATATCACACCTCGCACAATTTTTCTCATCCCCTTCGCTCTCTCTGTTACATTCTCTCTCATTCTCGCTTTTGCACTTTTTGCTTTAAAAACTTTGGATTTCTTTTTTCTATCCAGCAAACCATGCCGGATCCGTATTACTGAGCTACTTGAATAATACGACGATTTATTTTTCCCACGTTGTGATCGCTGATTAAGAGGACCTCGGGCGAGAATAGAGAGGGAGATGAGAGAAAGGAGATGGGGGAATGAGGACGAGAGATTCGCGAGAGCAGACCGTGTAGCATATAGCCAGAGAGTGGAGACCCTCCACCGCGGCAATGTGAGAAAGTATATATATATACATGTATAACGAGGCGCAGGGTGTGAGCAGAGAACGAAAGTGAGAGTGAGGGAGAAAGCGAGATGGACAGACAGGCCTCGTGGAGCCTCTAAGCGGGCACTAAATTTCGCTTGGATTGTCCGTCCGAGTTATTCGGACCTCGTTAATTCCCGCGACCGGTGAGTCCTCTCCCCCTTCCCCTGTTCCACAGCTATGCTCACCCTGTTCCTGCTGCTGATGGTGCGGCACGTTCTCTCTCCCGACGAATTATCCTCGCCGTGGTCATCCTCACAGTTGCTCCTCTCTCGCTCTCTCTCTCTCTCTCTCTCTCTTTCTCTCTCTCTTTCTTTCTCTCTCTCTCACTCTCTCTCTCTCTCTCTCTGTTTCTCTCTCTCTCTCTCTGTTTCTCTCTCTCTCTCTCTTTCTCTCGCTCTTTCTTTCTCTCTCTCTCTCTCTCTCTCTCTCTCTCTCTGTTTCTCTCGCATCGAAATCAAACGACATCGAATTCCTCTGCTACTCCCAAAGATAACAGATCCACACCCACACCAATTTCGTATCTATTTCGGTCTCGATACTAGACACTATTTGTTTCGATAAAAAAGAAAGCGAAAGTAAGGAAATAAAAAGATCGTCTCCCTCGTACAGCAGCTCTGATCACACTCGATTGGAATTTAATTCTTTAATTAAGTGTAGGGGGCCGAGACACAATTTATTATATATACGGAAAAGGTTATGTATCCTTGTGTTTATATATATATATATATATATATATATATATATATATATATATATATATATACACATTTATACACATAAATATATATATACTGGAAAATGTACAGCACAACGCTGTTCTTGGTATTATATACTCTACGGTAGGAATAATCAGAAAGTCTTTAAGGGATTTGAGGTAGGAGAGTAACGACGCACCTGCACCGACGACCACAGGAACAAATTGAAAACAAATTGTAAGCAAAGCCTCTCTCTATCTCTTTCCCCTTAATTTTGTAAGCTCTGTATGTGTGGAAATCTCTCGTGAGCGCCAAGAATGTATCTCGATAGAAAATTGTACAGGGGTGGTCGGTAGAGTATAATGGAAGGGCAAGAAAGTAAGTCGGTACAACGCCGAAAGAACGTAAGAGAAAAAAAGGGAAAAAGGGGTGGTTGGAAGAGATTGGGTCCAGCATGCACGAGCTGTCTAACAAACAAAGCAGGGCAACAACGGCGTTACAGAATACAAAAAATAAAGGTTAAAGTTCAGCAGCCAGGACGAGATATTTCTAAATTTACAACATTCCAGAGTTAATGAGAATTTGAGAAAAAATAAAAAAAAAAAAATATCTTTAATTGGATTATAAATTTATATTTTTCGTGAAACTCAGAGACAAAATTTTGATCTCTCGTTATATGTGTGGAAAAGAAATGGAAATTACATAAATTTTCTTATCAATGATTGCCTCAATGACATTTAATAATCTTGCGTGTACTGTAGTGCGACGTTTTTTTTTTTTTTTTGCAATGTTCCAGGGTATTTCAATATTTCAGAATACCAGCAGTGATATTTTTATTTTGTTTCTCACATTTCCATATTCGTGGGTTTATTAACTGAATTCGTTATTTTCTCGTTGCATAAATATGGCTTGGTGTACAGATTTTACAAAAGCTCTCGAGGCTATGCATCTGGTAGACCTCGTCGTATATATATATATATATATATATATATATATATATATATATGTGTAGAGTGTAAGCAGCACTCATCGATCGGATTGTTGGATGGGCAAGAATTCTTCCAGATTCAATCCCTGCTGATCGAGCGCCGAACGAGACTCGAACAATATCCATGGCCAGCCTGCGAGCCACAAACTCACACAAAACAGAAATAGTATATATACATATATATACGAAAGTATTATAGAGGCAGGAGCAGCAGAAAGATTGAAGAGCTAACGACAGAAAAACCGAAATCGTTATTCGGGGCGCGCGGTGGTGAACGGACCGTTTGATAGGACCGCCCGCGGCGAATAACATTTTAATCCATCGTTCGTGGCCACCGTGCTTTTCCTCTTTCTACTTTTACAGTGCACGTGGGTGCAAAGCACCAACTGCTGTTCTCTTTGTCGTGTTGGCTAACTTTACTGTTTCACGATATATACACCGCCAATAAGCACACAAGCACACAAAATATCTCCATAACGTTGTTCTTTGTATTGCTCTCGACACATGGATACTCTTGTTCGCGAGGTGGGCAACGAAATGTTGAAGTGGTGGGGGAAAATGTGAAAAGCTCAGTTTTGCTGCAATCACTATCGGCCGTAAAGCTTGCCCTCTCATATATATGTACAATACACTCCAATGGGGATTAAACTTGCATGTGTCGCTGCGATAAAGTATCATTTATAGCACACACGTTACGCAATACTTTTGTTTTCACACTTTTATTATATTTTTTGTTCCTCTTGATTCCTCAACCTAATGTAATTAAAAGTCTCCTTAAACAAGCTCAACAAGTTAATGATCACATGAATATTACATTGCACTGTACGTCTGAACGAATTTATACATATAATTATTATTCGCGAAATAATAAATAGAAACTATTATCGAGTAAATTTGTCTTATTGAATTTTGATCAAATTGAAATTAGCTAGTAAGACAAACCGTATACAATTTAAATATTATAAATATATACATATACGCTCAAATTTTCATTCGATGTAATTGGATCGCTAGGATGGTATTGATATTATATTTTGGTCGGTGGTTAGAATTCATATGAACTTGGAAATTCGCGATGGGCAAAAGCATCCGAGAGGGAGTCTGTGGTAATGGAGTTTCTAAAGCTATACCAAAACAGCAGCCGTTGCGACTTCCGACCGCAAAGGTGAAAGCTCTCTCTCTCTCTCTCTCTCTCTTTCTCTGTCCAAGTTCTAGCTGGTAGCTAAATCTTCTATTGCGGTTATGCACTTTCGTGAAGGAAGCAAAAGCGATGGAGCGCATGCTTCCTCGACGACGCCGGCTGCTGCAGCATGGGACACCTCGAAAGACGGAAGTCGAATATGATTTACGATCGACCCATCAGATGGAAGAAGATAAATAGAGAGAGGGAGAGAGAGAGTATGGAAAAGGGAGAAAGAGAGAGAGACAGAGAGAGCATGGAAAAAGGAGAAAGAGAGAGAGAGCACTTGCGAATCGGTCATCCTGCGGTGAAACCTCGTAACTTCCTTCGTGAGGAAAACCGGCCAGGATGAACGATCCAACGTGGTATGTCCACTTCGAATCCCGTCGATGTTGTAGCACAGAAAATATATTAACAATATATTTCGTTCGATATCGCGGAAGGCACCGGAAATTTATATTCACGTATGATAAATGTCATACAAGTCGAACGTATAAGCTCTCGAGATGCATCAAGCTTGCATGCCATTTATCCCCGTTGACTTTTTAGAAACTTGTGCACGGTTTGATGTAACATTTCAGAGCAAGATGAGAGTCACTCAGACCACCTACGGTGGAAAGTTGGAAGGAGGGTGCGGTGGTAAATGAGAGAAAAACAAGTTGGGGTGTCACGTGAAACCTCCGAAGAATTCACAACAATGTGCGGCGAATGGTGTGCACTGTGCAAGCGTGAACCAGTGTGGTTTTTTTTTTTTAGTGTGTACAGCATGTGAGAGCCACAATCTTACTCGCCCAGCGATGGCGGTGCGCTCCGGTGTCAAGAGAGTCGAATGGTAGTCCCTCGTAAAAATGTTATTATTTTCTCCCTTGTTCGAAGTCACAACGACAACGACGACGGCGATGACGACGACGACGACGACCAAGACCAACTCGCTTTGACCCAGAAGCGACCAATGCGCGATATTCCGCGCAAACGTTGCTTTATTAAGGGTGCTCACACATGAAACTACGAATTCCGTAAATGGTCCACCACACAAACTCGTTCGATGCTCAACGCAAGCCCATCATTATCGACCACTCGATACGGATATACGTCCGGCACATTTACATCTCATATGTTTCTTCCGAACGGAGCTTTGTGTGCGAGAATTTTCTCCGTCCATGAGTGAGAACGTACGTGACTAGACCGTTAAGGCAGTCAAAGACTGCCCGTTTTACTAAACTCTCTCGGTACGCGTATTTACGCGGCTGTGGTGTCGCCCAATTGGGGGGAGGGGGAATATTTACAATGTTTGGACATAGCAAAAAATAATAATTTTCAGCCCTCTCTAATGCTAACCCTACAAAAACTCTTTTATTTCGTTTAAATAAAATGTTATTTAGGATGAAAAATATTTCGATTAATCGGTAATGATATATGTATGTAAAAGTAAAAATCAACGAAATTAAACGATGAGATGATGAAGGATAGAAAAAATTGTTTGCCATGTAGACGATGAGAAATGTATCAAGTTAATAATTTATCGATAGTAATGATGATTAAGGATAGTGCTATAATTATTTTTTCAAATCCAAAAATAATAAGTATTAATTTATCCTAATGAAATATTGTTAGACGTGATTGTTTTTTTTCATCGTTGAAGCAGCGTTAAAAATTTAAAGAGTAATTTGCCGCTATAATGAACAAAGTCTCCTTCCTCTTAGCCGCAGGCTCGCGTACTATTATGTAGAAAAAAAAAAAAAAGGAAGAGTTTTAATGTTGAGGCCAGAGGTCAATTACGGTAGAGCCGAGATCTAGTTGGAGGGGGTTTGCTTAATACGCGTGTATTAGCACATTTTGTAAGAGTTCCTCGGTCGTCGCCATCATCTCGTCGACGTGCGAGCTTTTCATATCTCGTCACATCGAAAGGGAGCCAGAGCGAGCGAGATAGGTGCTGTGAACTTAAGGGCAGATTCGCGTATACCTACAAGAATGTAATCTTATTATATGGTGCGGGCAATGCAGAGATCGCGTTGAACCGACTTTAAGCTCTCTTTCTCTCATCCTCTCTTCTCTTTAAAATCATGCCCGCATGCCGATAGGGCGCGTTTCTCCTTATCCGAGGCTGTATGGCTTTTGGCCCCTTTCGTCGCCCTCTCATAGGATCACAGAGATGATAACATCTTTATCCTTTCCCATATACTTTTACGGTCTTGTCTGACGTTCAACCGAAATACAGTTGTAGGGTGTAACGGATGTTAGTGGGGGTTTGAGGCATACGCTGCCCCTAAATATATATATATATATATATTATCTACTTTTATATATATATATGGCTGTGTACACATATATATGTACACAGCAATTTAACGCCTGTTAAAAGTGAAAAGGGCGCATCTCACTGCTTTTTGCGTCTCAAGTTATGTGGCACATGCTTTTTTGACATTCAGCAATTGTTTCTGGGTAATATACTTTCGCCACATACGTCAGAGTGCGTCAGTCTCGCGTGAAAAATACATCGGTGAGAAGCGCGTAATGGGACAAAATGTCCTTTTTAGCGTTAAGGATCATTTCGCGGATTTAAGGCGATACATTTTGATAGTTTTAAGGCACGAGAGAGATGAATTCTCTGCACTGACCGAGCCGATAAAACTCGCGGGTGTTTCTCATCGGATTTTCTTTTTGTAAAATGTCCAAGTTACGTTTATACCGGACATATACACGAGTATGTGTTACGTCGTAATGATGCTCTCTTTTGGATTGCAATAATCTGAGAAATGTCACAGCTATAAACGAGTACAGGATAGGAACTTTTTTACCTGGATTTTTTTTTTTATATCTGTATTGTACGAGGCTGCCCGAGCTGGATCTGTTTTTTTTTTTATATCTGTATAGTTTGAGACTGCCCGAGGTATGACATGCGTACGCATCTCCCCCAAGAGCTAAACGACCATCCTAGATCGAGGGAGAGAAAGCGTTGAAAGCACGACAGGGGGAGGGGGGGGGGACGTCCAGGAGAGAAATCTCTTGTTGACCTCTCCAAAATCCTGGAAAAATCCGGTTCTCCTCCAAGGACGCGAAGGGTAATTGTAAGCTCGCTTTCGCTATGATTATGATTAAACGATCATATTGCATAAAATAATATTTTTAACCTGAAATGTTTTCATTAATCTCTTCCAGTATGTACATAAAAATTAAAAAAAAAGCCCTTCTCAATTTTTAAATTTACAATCTTGCCAATTTTTAGTTCCACACTGTAATTATTTTTTTTCTTTTAGTTTTTGGATGACATTGTACATGTTAAAAATTTATTAGCACATTTGCTAATGACAAGTGATGAGACAAATTTCTGTATCCCCATTTTTTTAGGCTGATACATATAGATCTTGGTCGAATATTGGTTTTTAACGACCTTTGACCTCATTAAAAAAGTTCAATAGATAATTTTGCATGCTTGGCAATAATTCATGAATATAAAAAAATAAAATATTGTTCTTGGATTTTTAGTATAATTTGAACACATGAAAATGATTGACACTCTGAGTGAAATTTCTTCTGCCGAATAAAAATAAATCGCTAAATAATTAAAAGGCTTTTGATATGTGTCACAAAATTTAAACTAACAAGTAAATGAATATTTGCACACAGCTTATTTTTAACTAATATGGGCATTCATCAAATATGAAAATGATTTGAAAGCTCTCCGAATCACATCTGCACAATATCAATTCCAATGATCTACACGTGACCGATGTACAATCGATCAATCTCGCTACGTCCAAGCGGCAAAATTACCGGAATTGCCCGGCATCGTGGCTATTGTGATATCGAGGATTCAGTAAATTAGAAAGAGACGTAGAAACGCCAATAATTAATCATTGGCATTGTCTTCCAGGGGTCAATCACTGTAAAGCTTGTCGTGAATACCTCGAGGCTGTGCGTCAACGCCAGAAACAGAATTATCCGTAGTTACTGTGCAAATAACGATACGTATATACAGAGTCAATGCATTTGCGCATTCGAAGCATAATCAATCGTGCTTATGTAGATTCATGCAAATGAGCTCGCGAAGAAACCAGCTTGGGTGTAGAAATGTGTGCGTAGCGTGTGATGCTCGAATTGAGGATGCTTCGTATACCAATACAACATATATATACATATATATATATATATATATATATATATGCACTAGTGTATAGAACCAGTGAACAGTATGTTATACACGGTTCTGGTGATTATATGTATATACAATATATATATATATATATGTTGATTCGAAACTATTGCATATTATCTCTGCATAATTCTACTCTATTGCAAATATCCCGCGAAAGGTTAATCTCGATATTTTGTTCTTTGCAGTGTAGACTATACATGACTGTAGATGTTGGAAATAAATATTTTAAATAAAAATCTCGATTGACATCAAAATTATTGTAGAAATAGGGAAGTTCCCTTCATTACATTATAGAGAGATAAATAGAACATACTCTGTGTATAAATATATAATAGTGCAGTATTGGATTATATAGTACACTATATACAGTAGATATATGCTAAGATAACTTTTGTTGTTTTGTTTCGCTTATATATATGTATAATACAAATATCTAGATAATAATAAAGCATTGGGCACGTTCACCAACACAGAAGCACAAACACTCACGGATACTCAGAGTAACTCACAGACACTCGCAGACACTCATAGGTACTCACAAACACTCACAGATACTCAGAGAAACTCACAGATACTCGCAGACACTCCGCTTGATCTAAGCAAAGGGGCTAAACGTCTGAGTGGTTACTCGTTAGTATATATATATATAGGATACGTCTAGAATGGCAGAGAGATTGTTGGGCTGTTGTCGCTCTCAATGGATCCTTCGTGGAGCGATAACCCAGCCCCAAGTTCTGAGTCCCAGCTCGAATAAGGGGGTGAGAGTGGCACTACCAGAGAAAGCGAGAGATGGTTATGGCGAGTGGGTGGTCGGGACACGTAATAGAATTAAGCGCGATACACACACGAGAGTGAACCAATAAACTGCTGGTGTACTCTGGCATTAGGCCGCGAGAGTACACACAATGAAATATTCATGCGCCCTCTCACACTCCACTATTCTCCGCTGTTCCTTGCACTTATACTACATAAAGATATGTACATACATATATGTATGTGAATGGTATATAATATATTCCATCTTCATTTATGGTCTAACCCAACTATTGAATATTATTAAAAGTTTAACTGCATATATTATCAATTTTTTGTCTTCCTTGGTGAATTATAAATTTTATTGCAAATCAGTTAAATTTGGGTTAATATCGTTGATTAAATTTTGTCAATAATTGAGTTTTACCACATCAGAGCTAGCTCACATTTTTCTTCTATGAAAATCTTGTATTTCAAAAATAGGCGCTTGCGTTCCCAGCATGCAGTGCACCGATTCTTATTTAAATTCAATTATTCAAAGTGCAATAGTAATCCTAGTAATGTCCAACATGCACGCAATAACACGTGGTGGTAAAACTCCTCGAGGATTCTTGAACTAGTGTTCAAGAATATACTTATTCTCCGGGGAGGGCAGAAAGAGAGTAAGAGAGAACGAGAAATATATATATATATATATATATATATATATATATATATATATATATATATATAGAGAAAAGTAGTAGCAGACACAGTGCATGAAATAAACCTTGGAAAATGAGGTGGGTTATGGGTATAAGCACATGGTAACATAGGCGAGAGATATAGTAAGATGTGTACGTGCCTCTCTCACTTGCGTGAAACTGGAAAATTCAGTAAGCTTCTCGAGCATTCACGGCACATGGGAAATTCTCGGGGCCATTGTTACCCTTCCCCATTGCATTCTTATACAGGTGCATAAGATATTTCTTTGTACGATGAACTCTCTCCCTTTCTCTTCCTTTCCTTCTTTCTCCATTCTTTCTATCGTTCCTCGTACGGCAAGTACAAGTTGGGGGATGAAAATTTCACCCCTTTCTCCACATTTTACCCCTTGTTTGCTGACTAGAACGCGATTTCCCTCGTGCGGACACATGAATTCACTCAGACTCTCTATTGAGAGTGGAAAATCCATAGAGTTCATTCGCCTAAATGCATATTTAGTTTATCTGGTTGACACATTCCCACCATAAGAACCATTAAAATTTTTCCATTTGCCATTTTCTGTCATTCACGTTCCTCAATGAGCTCAGTAAGCCGAGGATTACTTTATCCATGAATTTTTTTCTCAGCATTCACATGCCTCCTGCGTGCCACGTCAACATATATAGAGATGTCCGGAGATTTGGCGAAAAAACATCCATTGGAATGCTTGGAATGGTTGGGATATTTTTCTGAATGACCGAATGAAAGGTTCAGATTTTTTACTCCCCATTCTCAATATCTTCACGCAGCAAGCTTAGTTCAGAAATTCCACTTGACTCGTGGCCGAAAATGAAAAACAAATGACTCTGGAGAGTTTCTCGTCCGTATATCTCATCATAAAAGGTAACGATGAAGCTTTGAGCAACGAGTTTGCATTATATCCACTAAATTAAGAATATAGGAAAAAGTGGAGTTTATGTATATATATATATACTATGTAGAGTTTCGTGAAATTCGCGAATCGTGAACAACGAAGAATCTCCTTCTCAATGCGTGCCAGTGGAACGAAGAGACTTTGCCTCAAGTCCAGAAGCGCGAGGACGAGTATATACCAGAGATGAGGAGAACTAAGGGATGAAGGCTGGGAAGAATTAGGGGACGCGCAACCTCTCGCGACGAGGATACTCAAGAAGCCAAGAGTACCCACGGGACAAAGCGAAAAGCACTTGGTATCCAAAATCCGTCGTCGACGTGTCGCCACCCCAGAGCGGCCTTTCTTACTCCTCGAGCGCTCTTACCTTCCCCCCCCCCCTCTCTCTCTCTCTCTCTCTCTCTCTCTCTCTCTCTCTCCCTCTCTCTCTCTCTCTCTCTCTCTCTCTCTCTCTCTCTCTCTCTCTCTCTCTCTCTCTCTCTCTCTCTCTCTCTCTCTCTCTCTCTCTCTCTCTCTCTCTCTCTCTCTCTCTCTCTCTCTCTCTCTCTCTCTCTCTCTCTCTCTCTCTCTCTCTCTCTCTCTCTCTCTCTCTCTCTCTCTCTCTCTCTCTCTCTCTCTCTCTCTCTCTCTCTCTCTCTCTCTCTCTCTCTCTCTCTCTCTCTCTCTCTCTCTCTCTCTCTCTCTCTCTCTCTTCGCCTTTCTCTCATCTTCATCCTCTCCCCGCGTTTCGCTCGATTTCTCTCATCTCCTCTTCACTTTCTCGCCACTCTGATTGTGACTCTCTCCGGAATTTCTCCTTAATTGAGCGAAGCCCACATATATATGTATATATATATATATATATATATATATATATATATATATATATATATATATATTTGCTTCACTGTAATGTTTTCGGGAGCAATCCTTACCCTCTCCATCTACCGCTATATATCCATTTCCTTGAAGTACTTCAAGTATCTAGCTTTCCCTCGACTCCTCGATATCCGGCTTTCGTCGTCCTCATCCTTAATCGTCGAGATTGTTAACAGCAGTGCCATCCGATCTCTTGTCGTCGTCGCTGAGGAAGCTCCGCTTTCGTTATACGACCCTCGAGTATATATATATATATTTCTCTATATATATATATATATATATATTTCTATATTTCTATATGTATGGCCTTCTGTTGATTTTCATGACTTTCTGAGACTCTTCGAAAGTCCAGTCGTTTTCAACAATTAGCGTAAAGACGCTTCTTCTTATACGTATATTAATCGCCCAAAAAGTTTCTCTGTTCTGTCGCTTTACTTGTTTTCGACTTTCTCGAAACTTTGAGAGAGTTTTTTTTTTTATTTTGTCCAATTCTCGTTCATTCGTAACGGTGAATTCGAGGGTGCCTTATTGTACCCTTTGAAGATTTTAACTTTCTCAAATATTTCAAGCACAAAATCGAGAGTATCAAACAGATGGAACTTGACTTTACACTTTTGTCCTCCGCTGTGTGTAAATTTAGTTAAATTTTGAGTGTAGGCTCGATAAACCGAGCTTGACAACAACCCTTATATTAAATCTCTGGAAGTGGCTCTGGAGTCAACGGAGAGCATTTGGAGGATCTTGATTTCAATTCGTAAAAAAATGTCGACGATGATCGATTTTTAAAAAAAAGAGGGAAAGTCTGAAGATGTCACAATGGCTGGATACTTTAATACGCTAGCACGAGAGAATTCGAGAAAAAGAGCGTTCGTTCGTTGTTAATAAAAAAAAAAAAAAAAAAAAAACAGCATTCGTTTAATTTATTACGCTGTAAAAATAGTACCCATATTATAATAATACATGGATATGATAATCGGTTGTGAATTCAACGAACAAGGGGGTTGTTTGGCGGTAATATTAATTCCCCGGCTGCCACGGTGCCAGGACGAACGGCCGGTACAAACAAACAAGCACGAGTAATACACATCATGTTGAAGAAGAGAGAGAAACACACACACATAGAGAAAGAGAGAGAGAGAGAGATGCATGAATAAAACGAGAGATGGCCAAAAAACAAACATATTTTTAATACATATAAATATTATTCCCGCTTCGTATAAATTGCAAGCATCGCTCCGATGTTCAGTTGTATGGATATTATGGATGGTTATACAGCGTTGACAACAGAGTTAACATCGTTTGTCCAAGTCAGGGGAGGATGGGATTTTTTGTCTACGTTGGAGGAAGAGCAGACTATGGAAGAGAGAGCGGCTCATTGGGGCAAGGTACACCTCAATATAACACAGCAAAATTTGGTTTGGGGTCTCTGCGTGATATGCCATGAGAGCTCACCGACAACAGAGTGGGTCCCTGCGTGTCCCTGCCACCCCCGTTTCACGAATCACCGCACCCTGTGCTTTTCTATTTTTAAATGCATTCGCGTATCCATGCTGTAACTATATACGTGTATATATATATATATATATATACATATATATACAAGTATAAACATATACCTATATACAGTGGGACGCGGGTGGCCACCGTGTTTTTCTAAGCCGGCGCAAAATTACACACTGCCTGACTTTGGGTATATAAATATATATATATATATATATATATATACATGCTATACAATCCTCTCGTCCCTCATGCGCCAACATAGAGGAGAGTCGGCTCCTTGTGTTCTACTCACTTTCGAGCTCGCGTATATAACGAGAAGAATGAGAAAGCGCGAAGGAAGCACGTTGAAAGAGTAAAGGACGGATCATTCTACAAAGAGAGAGAGAGAGAGAGAAGATAGAAGGGCAGGAGGCTGGGGGTGAGCGAAAGAACGAGGAAGGAGTTGAAGGCAAAAAGGTGAGCCTGCGCTAGTCTTATATTTTTTTGGCGGTTCTTTTATAGAACCACCAAACCGCCAATCAAAAGCGAGTAAAAAGTAAGAAAAAAAAAAAAAAAAACGAATTACTGACAACAACAGCAGCATCAGCAGCCGGTGGTGGGTCTTAGGGCGGTGTGCGAGAGCCCGCAGAAACATGCTGTAAAATTTTTGTCCCTTTTCGCGGCGCTCCAGTGCTCCTACATATAGTTAATATATGGTATATATATGTGTATATATATATATATATATATATATATATATATATATATATATAGGCGTAGGGTATATGAACGTGGTATATAGAATGATGGGATAAATGGAAGAAGGTGGAGGAGAGGAAAGAGTGAAAAGCGTTCACTTCGTCGCATTCCACCAAAGCGCACCCTGCCCCTCCTCGCGCTCTCTCGCTCTCTCTCTCTCTCTCTTTCTCCATCACCGGTGACATCCCTTGAATTCTTGGTCCTTCGGGATTCTTTTTATTTCCTTCCCCTTTTCATCCTCAGACTTTGACCACCTTATGTATAAAAAGGGTATGTAAAGTCTTTTTCTCAATCTTTCAAAACTATCGCTCGCTTTTTCGGTACTTTAAGAAAAACTGTATTTATAAATTGCCGTCTATACAGGAGCCCGGTATTGATATATTGGTAAAATTCATTACGGGAAAGTAGAACACATTGAAAAATCATTATTTTGAAATAAAAATATTGGCACAGAGTTATTGGATGTTTATTGGGGTGGAAAAAGCCAATTAGTTTAATTGCTTTTTTTAATTTAAAATATCCGATGAGTTGAGTGATTAAAATTGCCGAGTTATTCAGCTCAAATCAATGAACTATATCATTGAACAAATAATTAATATGTCGCCTGAAAAAATAAAGCCAAATGCTACATGATGAACAGAACACATAAAATTTTGCGAATTATAAAATATTGTGGATTTGCCCACAGACATTTTACGCGAGCGCATAAACAACCCTTATAATTGTCGTGTAAAATTGTACCGACAGTTATGAAGGGTGGGAAATGTCCTTACACAGCGATCTCATAGGAGTCAAAGGTAGAGACGCGTAAATTCAAGTATAGGAGAGAAAAAGAAGGGACAGAGAATGAGAACAGGACTCCAAAGTGGAAGATTCTGTAAGAGAGGCTCCGCGGTAATGAGAGGGAAGAGAGAAAATCGACGTAGCTGGCGCTCGGGGTCTCTCGTTATCGTTTCGTGTATTTTGTGTATAGTGAACCGTCTCCGTCCACATTGCCTCTTGTTTTTGGCGGGGTAGAAAGGAGGAGATGAGGGGTCTTGAAAACACGTGAGATGAAAGAACGCGCGAGCCAGAGGAACGTGAGGGCATGATGAGGCTCTATATACCCGGAGACGTTAACGAGCCGGTAAATATGTTGACTACCACATCACCACTTTCTTCCCGTTCTCGCCATCTCTCTCGCTCCCTCCTATATTACAGCAAAGTATTTATGCATATATATATATATATATATATATATATATATATATATATATATATATATATATATTTGTGTGTTATGGCTCGCGCTAGCGCGCGATCTTGGCCAACGAAAAAATGATTATTATAGTTCGTAACCGAAGAGAGCTGCCCATTTTAGAGCCCATGGAAGCCGCCGTGTAATTTTCCACCCACTAAAATAGCCATCGCCTTCCTCTCTTTCCACCTCCTCATCCCTCTCTCGTTCTTTCCCTACCTCTGAGACCGATCAGCCCTCGTGATTATCGGCAAATAAGGTACAATACAGCGAGAAAACTTTTTTGTTTTCTCTCGCCAATATGAAGCCACCAAGACCGCAGAGTCGGTTTTTTATACAAATATATGTAGGGGAAACGGGGGCAAAATGAACACCAGGGCTAAAAATCATTTTGTCGTAATTTATTTCTTGTAGTACAACAACATTTTTTGAACGAAAAATCATTAACATAAACAAAAATCTACCCAATTTTTTTTCCGATCTAAACTGCTATATACATTGCACCGAATTATATAGTGTACTTTGTTGCAAAATATATAGAGGGCATCTTCGAGTATTTTTGTCAATTGTCGACAAATGCTATTGGTTAAAGGTCGCTCAGTCGCAATCCGTCATATCTGAAGATTCCTTTTATACTATGTGATGTTTTCCAATGGCTGGAATATGAAAAAAAACTTGTTTACTTAACACGGTAAAAATTGATTAGGGGTTGAAAATTATTAAATATTTTCGTGGACGAAAAAAAATGTTGAAAAGAAAATTAATTATCGTGGAAAAAAAATTTAGTTGTAATGAAAATTTAGTTGTAATGAAAAATGTTGATTAATTTTTCTCACGTTGCTTGTTAGAACCTCCAAAAAGTGTAAAAAATCCTTTCTATTAAAGATAAGATTTTTTGTCTTGCAATCAGTTTTCCTCCAATTTCCCCTATATATAGTTGTTTGGATCGAAAAAAAATTCGGACGAGTTCTATTTATGTTACGATTTATTTTATTCATAGACAATGTGACACTGAAGTTAATTTAAATTCGTTAACCAGATAACGAATATACGAATGTACTTTCTGTCGAGGGAAATTTGCTTAATATCAAGTCTAGACATCCGCATGGTGCAGTCGAGAAATTCTTGTCGGTCTTTGTATGCATGTGGATCTATTCTGAAAAAAGAAACGACGATCTGTTGATAAATCGAGACAAATCTCGGTTATCGGAAAATATGTTGAATAATATTACCGGCCGTAATTCGTTCTTCAAATGTCTCGGTAAATCACATAATTTGCTTTGGGGCACACACAGCATGATTGTACCAGCCCGTGAGTGCGCATGTACACACAATAGCATTTTCGAGCTTCCAGCAAACCAACGATTACCATCCCTTTCACTCCGATATAGTCGCACCCTCGTCCTAGCCCCTTGCAGACCTCACGAGCGTTCACCCTCTCATAAATATTCCATCGGACCCTTCTCCTTATATATATATATATATATATATATATATATATATATATATATATATTCATCTTCGATATATATGCATATACATACATACATATAAATATATATATATATATATACATATATATATATATATATATTCATCTGCATAGGTACATGCGCGTTTCTATGTATTGTACGTTTCGCCAGAACTTTTTGAGACGCCTTGGTTTCCGCTCGAGTGCAAATGCTCGCGATTTGCGTTTGCGTCACCGCGCTTATATTCGAGTGTCGAAGGGGTGCGTGCGTAACGACGCCGACGATGACGTCTGTGACGAGACGATGATCCTTTTTATACTGATATGGGGTGTGCGAGGAATGAACGTTTTTTTCGTCCTAAAAGTAATTTTTCACCCAAAGGAGTAAAAATTGTACAAAATTCCTGACAAAAAAATCAGCAATTTTGAAAATAACAATAATAATCGTTACAGGTAGAAATGTCCGATTCAGAAACGGCGTAAACGACAAACAGGAAATTCGTATACATTTGGAATTTTGATGTTCTGCGACTGAATCGAAGATTTCTGGCTGAATTTATTATTTTTTGATTGATTGAATTACAAATTTTTCTGCCTTTAACTTTAACGAGCTCTCTTCGACCTGCATCGAAGAGAAAAAGGTGCGCCGGCAGTAATTTTAGTCTCCCGATAGCGGAAAGAATCGAGGAATTTCATCGACTATATACCTATCATTTTTATTTATTTATTTATTTACCTGTAAGTTTATTTTTTGCATTCAGAACTTTCCTTGTAATTTCCTCTTTCGGTGAATACAATTTTTCTTTCCGCCTTTGGCGCAGCTATTACCTATATCTATAAGTATACATATTACATTATATCTAATACACGCAGTAGGCAGCTACGTACATATATATATATATATATATATATATATATATATATATATATATATATATGTATATGCATTTATGTTGTAAGTAAACAGGATTCGAACGGTTTTTGGCATATTTCCCAGTCGCAAAAGAGCGTAAAGATTTATGTTAGCGAGGCAATCTTTGAAATATTCTCCAACTCTTTTTTCGATATACATATATGCGAGCTCTCGTTTTTTTTTAAATATGCTTTCGCCGCCATTTCCTCTATTTTCTCCGTTTTTCGAGTGATAATATTCATTCTCGATTATTTATATATATATAGATTTTGCCTACCTAAAACCAGAGCCGCAACCGAGAAAAAAAGAAATTCGCCAAAAGTTCCGACCACGTCAAAGTAAAATCGTATCAATAAAAATAATAAATATGAAACGAAAAAATATTAGATGAAAATTTGAGAGTTTTGAAGAGCTATATGTGCACTTTGGCGAACAGGTCGACCATTCGATCACGTAACTATACACACGCATATATATATATATATATATATATATATACATGGATAAATAGAAAGAAAGAGAGAGAAAACTCACCGTGTGGTTTTAGGAGCGCATGCGATCATGTTTCTCTTATGGGAACTTGACCTTTCGACAGTTCACTCGAGAGAGAGTACAGATCGATAGTACATCGAGAGAGGTGTACTATACCAACGAGTGAAGGTGATACGAATACCTGGCCTGGGCGGTGCTCTGGTGCGCATTAGGTTCCTATATATATATATATATATATATATATATATATATATATATATATATATATATATATATATATATATATATAAATATATATATATGGCTAATTCGACCATGGACAAACGAGTTAGTCCCGCACGAAAATTTCAAATCACCTACAATTTTCCCATCTTGTTGTATCTGAAGAGAAGAGATTCCCTGATAAGTTTTACCTATTTATCTCTTTCCCTTTTCGAGAACGACCCTATTTTATTAATTCCATTTGTAGAAAATTATACTTTGCTTTATTATTTTTCGGTTCTACACGTCACTTATAAAACATGCATGCAAGTACATTCCAGCGGAAAAAAGTTAAAATTTTATGAAAAAATTAGTACTCTACCGTAGGGGTAGTTTTTAGCCCTTAAATCCTTTTGTATCTGAAAAAATAATTAATTTAAAATTTCCTCCAAACAAAAGATAATTTTTATTTTTCCTCCTTTGGTACATTTTCATATAGAATCTGACTTTTTTAATAATTTTAAAATTCTTATTATAATCAAGAATTGGGAAAAAAATCGAGAAAGCGAGAGACGCAGATTTGTGAACTTCGGCTGGAATGCCCCATATATGTATAAAAAATATATATATGTGTGTATATCGAAATATCGATATTTATTTCATAGAGGGACATTGGGAGAGGAGCAACTCAGTATTTTATGGTGGCTTTATACACATTGCGAAAAATAAATCACTCGTGGAGCTCCTTTTTACAGTATAAGACCCCTTATGGGATACTTAATACCCAAGTGAAAAATGTTATCAGTTGTGGCATCAAAGCAGTGATTTTTTTTTTATTTTTATGCACTCCGATAAATCTATAAAAGAATGAGAAAATATAAGATTTATCGCACAATTACCAGAGTTGATAAAGAATGAAAAAAGAGAAAAATAAAAAATAAAAAATGCATGGCATATATTTCATGCGATAATAATCAGGAAGACGTGTTTGATCTTTAGGAAGATTTGTATATATATATGTCGATGTGTCAGAAAAGTAAATGTGCCTGGACCAAAAAAGCCTTCTTGGAAAAATCAGCTTCATATGAGAATTTAGTCAAGGACTCAAGTTGTATACGAGTTCACGGGCTAATATACATATATATATATATGTATATGTGAAAAATAAAAATCCTGTCGGAGAGTGTAGAAGAATATCACACGCTTCGGCGCCTCAGCCGTTGTCCATTTGATGTTAGCGCCTGGGTCAACACGCGGCTCGACAAAATAAGTCAATATATGGAGGGCGTAACTCTCGTGTGTATATGTGCGGCTGTGATGCTGTGCTTCGTGACAGAAATGCCCTGAGAGTGACCACCAAATTGTGTGTTGGTAAATCGCCCCCGTCCATTTCATCTCCTCGCACCCCCGTGCCCCTTATAAGCCTATAGGTAACATGATTCAGCGTGGTATAGGTCAGATTTAAGCCGCCTTTGATATTTAAATCGAAGACCGCGATAGAGTGAGAAAGAGAAGGAGAGAGAGAGGGAGAGAGAGAGGGAGCGAGAGAGGAAGAGAGAGATGGAGAGAGAGAGGAAGAGAGAGAGGGAGAGAGGAGACCATCGGGTGGGCTCGACCACACAGGAATTTATACGTTCTGCACCTTCTGCATTCGTGGGTACGAAATATAAAAAAAAAAAATTAAAAAAAAAAGTGAAAACAAAAGCAAAAACTAAGAGAACACACACGTGAGACGTAGGAGCTTGTTTCGATTTTAACCGCCCCAGTAGGCTGTTGCGCGCCTCATCTTGCCCATCGTCGTCGTCGTCGTCGTCGTTGCGACGCGTCATTCTCTCTCTTTCTCTCCATCTCACCATCATTGTCCCACACTCGCCACCCGCACCTCATCCACTTTGCCACTGTCGCTATTCTAAGCTCGCAGGTATTTCTTACCTGTGGCATGTGTGGAAAACAAAAATATATTGTATATATATATATATATACTCCGAGACGAAACAATTTATGCAGAAATTTGTGAATACACAAATGCTTCTCGATATATATATATAGTTTATTCTCACAATCGCACATGCGTTAATAATGTAAACGTTCGATGAAATTTTAGATATTATTAAGCAGTGCACATTTAATAAATACTCATATATCCCCTCAAAATAATCGTATCTGATAAATAAAAATTGGATAAGGATATTTTATGTTGTTTCTATACAAATTCCATAAAAATGATTCCCATACAATCCATAGAAAAATCATTGATACCATTAGATAAAAATTAATAACAAAAAATATATATTGTATATATATACTCCGAGACGAAACAATTTATGCAGAAATTTGTGAATACACAAATGCTTCTGTATATATACATATATACAGAACAAACACGATTACGATTACAAATACGATTATTCCTCCCAAACATCTTCGAAATAGTCTCAATTATATATATATTTTTTTTTAATCAACGAATTTATTGTCCAAATTTTGAAAAAAAATGGTAACAACCAACAGAATTAATTCAATAGTTTGATCTTTGAATAATCGCAATTGCCAGAATAATTTTTTTTTAAATCCGAAAATTGGGGATTGTTATTTGTTAAATTTGTTTTTATCATTTCACGCGATACTAATAAAAAGTAAAAATTGGTCGATTTGGCATGGAATGCCCCATATAATATATACTTTCGAGAGTCACGAGAGGTGTTAAAGTAGTACTTTATACCTGTACGTGTTTCTATAGCGCGCGTGGTTTGGTATTAGCTGTGGCACGGCCAATTGCAACGTGGGAATGCAAGCCAAAGAGAGGGGGGGCAAGAGGGAATGAGCAGTACAAGTGAGATGCAGAGAGAGAGAGAGAGAGAAAGTGTGAGTGCCGAGTGAGGTTTGAGGTGCTGCAACTACCGCGGTAATGAAGTCCTCCGGAGAGTCGTTAACTCCTGTAAGTTTTTATACCCAACGCACAAATGCCATTCGTCGCCTTCCTTCTCCCTTCCGCCACACGGCACACTTTTACTGTATCAACGCAACGTCCAGTACTATATACTTACATATATCGGTCCGGTATTATAAGTATTTTGCGTGTCGTCCATTTTTCTTCATTCCCTCATTACATATATGTATATATATATATATATATATATATATATATATATATATATATATATATATATATATATAGACATATATATATGGATGTATTCATCAATATACATCTTTACATGTATATTTTCGATGCCAAGAGGGAAACGGATGAGGAATAAAAACTGCTCCCCCGAAAATTCAGAGATTCATGTATATTTATATAACAGTATATATGTATATAGCGCAAACGAAAGGGTTCTATGGCATATCGCTTGAGAGGAAAACTTGGCTCCGTCCAAATCCTTCGTCACGATTTAATTGGGATGTTAACGCGAGCGATAAGCGCCAGCTATAACAATATTATTTTATGATCCCTTTCTCGTTCTCTACAACGTCAATAGATCTTCTCGCAATTAATATTATTCTGATATTATATTTATTCAGTCTTCTCAGATTTAATTCACAACTTATCGATGTGTTAACGTTAATTAGGAGCATTTAAACAAATATCGAATGAACTCCTGGCACGTATTTTATTACGATCTTTCTCTGCAGTAATTTTCATTTAGATTTACGTATACAGATACATGTATATATATATATATGTGTGTGTAGGATTCGATCGAATTAACGAAAACGTTGCATTCGAATTTTTCAACGAATTTTTCATACATCAACGAGCCTGTTGTTGTATCAACGAATTTTTCATACATCAATGAGCCGTTTGTTATATCAACGAATCCTTTATATTTATATAAACGAAGTCCTTGTAGGCCTAGGACAATTTAAGCGCGTGCGCGAGCTGGGTGCAATTGCAAAAGCTATTAAAGACGTTGAAATTCTCATTACTTTCTTTATTCTAATCAATAAAGTATCATCTTTTTAAATCTGAAGTTACTCGGTTCTGATCCTGGTCACACCAGGATTAAATAGCGTCAATAATATCATACATATATATATATATATATATTTATTTATTTATTTATTTATTTATGTATATATATATGTGTGTGTATGTACGTATGCTTGTATGTATGTATATATATGCATATAATAAAAATATATGTACTGCTATAAACTCAGCTGTCCAAGAGGTTTGCGTGGCAAGTAAATCCTGAGTATAATGTTTGGAATAGCAGCCGAGAGAGCGTGTGCCCGCGAGCGAAATTAAGAGGTACAAGTCGAGGGACTCGACACCTACAAGCCGATAAGACAACGAGTCTACGACTGCCGACGGCCGTTTAAAAAACCCTCACCGCGGAATCACCATACACCGGGTAGCACTTGAGTTAGCCCCCCACTCCCCCCTTAACGCTCGTAACCTACCCTGTCCGCCGTTCGTACTCTTTTTCACCGGCTCTCGTTTTTCTCTTTATTTTTTTTCATCTTCTTTTTTCTCTGTTTCTCTTTTTTCGTTTGCTTTCTCAACGTCAAGTGACTTGCGAGCGATAACCAGCAGCGCGTACGCCTCGGGGCCAGACCAATTCCCTTCCATCCACGACAGGGCGGAAACATTTCCACCCTCTTGAATCTACTTTTTCTACCCTCTCGAGCTGCCCGAATGATGTACATGTAACACATATATGTATGTATATATATATATATATATATATATATATATATCTATCTATCTATATATTGTAAGTACCTATATATGCAACGACTGTAGTACATTGAGCCCCCGGGGACGAACGAGGTAGGAAGGATTCAATAAAATTGCGAGATTTTTGTTAGAATGATGAAAAAAAAATCAGACAAAAATGTTAGAAAACTTTTTCATATTTCACGGTTGCGTTATTTCCTTAGTTCTCTATATATTCGTATACGTGCGCATTCTGACATAGTTACAAAATCAATAAGCTTGAATTACCGCATAGTGTGTGGAAATATAATTTTACTTCATTCAAAAATGTACCACATACAAATTCATTATTGAAGGGTTGAAAAAAAAAGTCAAGGGTAGCTTTATTTCAGTTTTAGAATTTTTCAGAAGATGTTCCTTGCGAAAATTATTACATGTATTAGTACTGTATGACAATATGTTCCATAACATAATGTTCCAAAGTGACATAATGTTCCAAATTCACTTTGGATTGGACGAGAGCTCATCGTGGCCAGCAAACTTAACGTTTCGAGTACATTCCATACTTTGTAATATATAAAGTTCTCTTTGGTGGGGAATTTTTCCTACACGGACCGTTACACCGCGTGTTCATTGTTGCGTGTCCTCGCATATAGAATCGTTGGAAAGGCCCCAACGAGGCAATTTTCGCGTTTGGTGGAAAAACTCGTGTACCGCGCTCGCGGTTGTTCGGCGCCTCGCATTTTTTTTTGCTCCCCTATTTTTTGGCCCCATGAAAGGAATAAAAGCAGGAGGAAATTTAGTAGAGCGAGAAGAAGGAAGAACACACGAAGGGAGAAGCTCGTTACGTGCATGTGTAGCCTTTTCCCTCCCCCCTCCCTCCAACCACCTCCGTAGTTAGTTTCTCGAGCTCGTCATATCCGCTCGTTTCTATCTTCTTTTTTTCGTTCTCGTTACCTTCTTGTTTCTCGAATTTCACGAGAGATCCCCTCGTCCATCTCGTGCTCCTCTCGATTTGACGAATTTCATTATCTCTCGATATCATTTTGATTCGAATCCTTAATTCAAATTTGCCAGACTTTTGGGAAAAATTGAAATAGCAAACAGAATATGGAGTTTTGCTCTGCATATTTTAAATGTTGCAAAATCTGAAAGTGATGCGATAAACGCCATTCGAACTTCCCTCTTATCTTATAAAATTTCATTCGACTCCATAAATAATTTAATAATTTATTCATTTTAAGACACAAATATATGTGCATATTTTACATCAACACTAGTCTTGGCTCTTGGCTCGTTCAGGCGTTTGGCACTCTCACAATGTTCGCCTGAATGATTTTCCGTGTAAGATTGTGACGTCTGCATGAATTTCTGTGGCTGTTGGTATCGGTGAGTAACGGATGTGGCTAACTGTGAGCATCTGTATGGATATTTATGTGAATCGAGGCTCACATTTATATATTTTATATAATGTATATAGGCAACAAAAGTTTCCATGGACAATCGACCGGATGATCGTAATTTCTTCAACGCACATATTTCGTTAAGAAAATCGGAAATTGCTTTTCTTCGTATTCATGAACATGCAAGAACCACTAGACTGTATATAAATACTAATTTTACAAGAAGGTTAACTCGCTCGTGCAAATTCTAATTAAGTACCTCGGTGAGATTACAAGTCGCTTCATAAAGCTCCTTCCGAAGGTAATTAAAAGCCAAGTGTGTGTATATTATAGTCAGCTGGTGTGCGAGCGAGAACAAACTGGAAGAGTTGAGGGTCAGAATAGCTTTAATCATGCGTAATTTTTATACACATCTCGATATAGTATATATAACCATACACATATAATCAAATAGCAGAAGTTGTAACAGGAGCGATTCGTTAATATTAATTTACGTCTTGAATTGCGAGTGCAAATAAATAAATAAATATATATATATGTATATAGCACATTTTCACTACCGGATCGCGAGCGTCATCGAGTATTCTCGATTAACACATCACCAGAGTAGCCCGGCTCACGAGCCGATAATCTTTTCCCGTCGACTGTATTGCTAATAAGACGCACACACAGACACACACACACATAACTATATGCAGGTAGTTAGTGCGAGAGAGAGAGCGAGATAGAGAAAGGATATCAGAGAAAGAGAAAAACGAGAGTGCTCAGTTTACTGGGGGAGATGGCGAGAGAGGGAATGTGTGGGATGATTGTGTGGCGCGAGACTGTGTACGTTGTGGTCCTCGCCATAAGCATCCTACAGATCGCGTATATATAGGCCCCTCTCGATGAGCAGGAGGGACAACAAGCTGAGTCTCTCCTGTTGGAATAATATGGAAGATTCGCGCAAGCGAAGAAGATGGAACGAGCATAAACCAGAGTGAGATGTGAAACGGCTGAATAGGGTGAAACGCGAATGGTAGCCAGAGAAGGAGAGAGAGAGAGAGAGAGAGAGAGAGATAAAAAATAATATGGGAGAGCAGAGGAGCGACGGTGTGGCTTTCGCGATTCTCGTCTCACAATCGCTCGCGCCAACAGCGAGCAAAGAAGATGAGAGAGAAAGAGTAGCTCGGCACTATGGTCAAGGAAGAACCAGAGAAGAGGGAAGAGAGAAAGGTATACATACGTATACCCGCAGGCTGCCGAGCTCGCCACGCCGGAGAGAAGACCACCCGAGTTCCGAGGTGAGTGCCGGCTACCCTGTAATCACGTGGCCGTGCCGCGAGAGCCGACAAACCAAACCAAAAGAGATAAAGATAAACAGAGATTCGAGAGAGCCTGCGAGCTGATGGCAAAAGAAAGAAGAGAGAGAGAGAGAGAGAGAGAGAGAGAGAGAGACGAGTGACGACGATGGAGGATGGGAGAAGAGAACGAGCAGCTTGTATATATCGAACGTATATATACATATACATACATATATATTTATATGTACACAGATATATATACATATATATAGCCAATGCCACTTGCGAACGCCGGGGGCTGTGCGAAATCGACCGGTGGGGGCACACAGGAGGAACATATTTCGCTGAGCAGCAGCAGCAACAGCAGCAACGACGACGGCGAGGTGAGTTGGACCCGCGGCCGGCCGCTACCCCTCGTTAAGTATGACGTGCGATCGTTTTCTCCTCTTCTCTCGTGTACCCGTCATCTCTTTTAAGCTCGTGTATATATATATATATATATATATATATATATATGTGTGTGTGTGTGTGTGTCGGTATGTGTACTGTACATATAACCCCCTTGAATCGAGTTTCGCGCGGCTCTCTAGCGACAACGAAGCAGCGGCAGTTCGTCGCGGTTTCCGCCTCTCTTGATACTCGCCGCGCTTTTCTCTCTCTCTCTCTCTCTCTCTCCTTACCATGCAGCACAGACACTGGGAACCACAAAAACGAGATAATGAACGGGAGCGGAGAGGGAGATATATAATGTGCTACACGAGAGTACATATATGTATACATTTTTTTTCAACCGGTGTACCCATAGTTATTTTGTCCTCGAGAGGGGATAAAGACTTTATTGATTGTGAGATCGAGGAGGAAAATTGAAAGGGAGCTGTGACTTTTATACGACAAAATTTTTTTACATATTCAAAGTACGAAAATAAATTGAGAAATATAATGAACTTGGTGAAAAATGAAATTGAGTGAAAATTTTACATTATTTACGAAGATATTTCACTCCTTCAGTTGTCCAATCGAGAGTCCCATAGTTATTGCTGTCATAACTCATAATTATTCCATAAGGGGACAGAAATCGAACAATAAGTAGTTCATCTATACACAAGGCGAAATGTCGTAACATTGCAAGGGGTAAAAAGATAATTTATATGAGGGGTGTTTGAAGGTAGAAATTTTTATCTCGAGATTGATGAGAAGTTTGGTTACGAACGATAGCATATATATATATATATCTATGTGCGTGTGTAGTGTGTCCGAGAGAAGGTCCGAAAGGGTTTCACAGCCTGGTGCGCGGCTATTTGGATTTCAAGTCTAGAGAAAACGAGGAGGTAGGGTTGAAGGGATAATAACGATAGCCCTCGTAATGGCCCCCAGGGAGTGAGACGACGTGCAAGAGAAATGAGTGGTGAGAGTATAAGCCAAGTGTTATAGCAATGTGGCAGTATATATATACACGCTGCTTCCTATTATATATATATATAAATATTAGTAGAAAGGGAGGCAGCATAGCAAAGGGAGCTCGGGTAGCTCGGTATAATGTCTTCGTTACGTTTTGCGGCAAAAAGCAACGAATAGCGAGCGGGCAACATGGATAGAGACGCGCGAGAGAGGTATAACTAACGCGGGGTAATGACCAACGGGTGCTATATATATACGACGAGAGGACCCGAGGACGTGTTTTTCCGAAGAGGCTGCGTGCATCATCTCTTCCTCGCGAATTTCAAACCTGCATATGGTCAATCCTTTACTACTCGATATGGGGCTGCAAGTAGAGCATTTGGCATGGAGCGTGGCGTGATTTTTACTTCGATCAGTCTATTTTTCTCTACTTTACCCCATTCTTATAGTTTTTATTCAAAATAAGTTACGAGCCATATAAAAACTGGAGGCACGACATAGCACATACATAGTTTTTGTTACACGTCTACGGGGCACGAAATGAACACTTTTGTCTCTCTCTTTCTCTCTGTTTCTCTCTCTCTCTCTCTCTCTCGATTAGACAACTAAAAGTATGAAATATTAATAATCTAAAATATGCGTAAAGCTCTTCAACTCCTAAAATTAGTTTTTTTTTTCTTTAAAAAGAGTTTATACAACGATCGACAGGAAGAAATATAAAAAAAAAAACGATATGTAATGTACATGCGTGATCATACAACGGAGTATGTAAATAATATCGTGCAAAGCGTCCACGTGCCTCTCGGGCGTGTACAGTTTAACGACCAAAAGACGACGACGACGACAACGAGAACCGATAACGATTCTCTCGATCCTCTCGGGATGATAGCAGTAGGGGAACTCGGTGGAATTTCTCACAGAGCGTGTGGTAGAATGTGGGGGCAACGTGGGGGTTCAATTTCCTCTTTCATTTTAGCACAAGGAGGAGGAAAGAGAGGGAGAGAGAGACAGAGAGAGAGAGTTTTATAACTGCATTGTGGTGACATAAAACCCCACCGAGGCCCTCACCGAAAATGTGGATGTTAAATTATATTGTTTGATTCTCCTAAAGTTTCAGTTAGGCTCTTCAATTTTATCAGCCTAACCGAAAATCTTAAGACATCCACTCATTTGTCACAATAGCGAAAAAAAAAAATAGAGTTCGATTTCATCCAGCTTCAAAGTTTTTTTTTTAACCAACTTAGATCGAATTTTCCCAGCAATAAACGAGGTGATACGCATTCAGGAATGAATTCTGAATATGACAGCGTAAAAAAAAGAAGCAAGTTCGTGGACCCTTGGAAAATAAAAATAAGATTGGATGGAAAATATTTAGCTTTTGTTCGGTGACACACGAGTGCACCAGCAGCTTCACTCGTCCCTCTCAGGTGTGATTTGTCCAGCATGGCGAGTACCGATATCTGTACATCCACTTTGTGTCCCAGCGAGACGATTATCTTAAGGTATAGAGTGGCGAATAAAAATAAAAACTAAAGATGTAGGCATGAAACGGACCATCCGCCTGGCACGTAGGCGATGCAGCGAAATTCAACAAATTATATCCACGCGAGAAATTGAACATTTTTTAGCTGGCAGAGATTCGAACTCGACTATTTTTCGTTTTTCTTGTCGTCTTCTTCGCACTGCTCGCGCGGGGGTGCCTTCCACTCTCGGCCCTCTCGTTCTTCCTCTCGCGTATATTCTCTGCACATACACGACCGTGCGCGGATAAATTGAGAGACCACCGTGCTCGTGCGACAGGTGTGCAAGCAGCCACCGTGCATGATACCAGAGGCCAACACCATTAGCTCACGGGGAATCTACACGACATCATTCTTATTTTCTCATACGTACAAAATATATTCTCACCTCTCTTATCTTGCTATATATATATATATGATTATACACGAGTCTCGCTTCTTTTTTCTTACACTTTGGTGTCGAGCAATCCCTTTTAAGTTTATTATATCCGAGTCAGTCACGGTCGTGTCGTTCATTTTATTCACAATCTTTATAAAATATTATACGACATGTGTACGAAATATTTCTCGACGATTCTCGACCTGAAGTTGTTTGTTGCGTCAAATTTCTATCAAGATTCAATATTCAGAGATTAGATTTAATTTGATGCAGATTTGTACGTGTTTAGATTATATTTTTCCGGTTATTTATCGACGTTTTTAGTTCTATTTTGATGAGAAATGACCAATGAATGTGAAACATTCTTTTCGATTGGCTCCCAGAAGGGTCGTCGCCATGCCTCGAGAGATATTGAGCATTTTCTTCGGGTTAATTGGGTAATTACAAGGTAATTACACGATATCATTCTTATTGTCTCATACGTACAAAATAATTATATATATATATATATATATATATATATATATATATATATATGATTATACACGAGTCTCGCTTCTTTTTTCTTACACTTTGGTGTCGAGCAATCCCTTTTAAGTTTATTATATCCGAGTCAGTCATGGTCGTGTCGTTCATTTTATTCACAATCTTTATAAAATATTATACGACATGTGTACGAAATATTTCTCGATGATTCTCGACCTCAAGTTGTTTGTTGCGTCAAATTTCTATCAAGATTCAATATTCAGAGATTAGATTTAATTTGATGCAGATTTGTACGTGTTTAGGTTATATTTTTGCGGTCATTTATCGACGTTTTTAGTTCGATTTTGATGAGAAATGACCAATGAATGTGGAACATTCTTTTCGATTGTCTCCCAGAAGGGTCCTCGCCATGTCTCGAGAAATATTGAGCAATATTCTTTCGGTTAATTGGGTAATTTCTACCTCGGAATATTACTTGTTACCATCAATGCTTAATAGGATACTTTAAATATGACGCGTGTAAGTTATATCTGTATTATATTATGTCTACCCTTAACAGCAAAACACGTGTACTATATAACGTTATAGATATCGCATTTCGAAGTTCCGTCCTGTGTATCAGAGTACGTACTTTGATAATGGACTCTCCAATTTACACTACTAGATGGATGCAGCATAAAGTTATTATACAATCACAGCATACTCTATTATATAACGCAATAACACGAGCGAATTATTATAATCTACGATATAACTCGTAATAGAGCGATATCGAGTTTCGGGAGAAATTTCAATGTGTATTAGAACCATTTGGTATATACTATGAATTTCATGGCGTAGCGAGCAGTAAAATAAATGTCAATCAAAAGAAATGAAGCTAATATATATTAGAACTAATGCTAAAATTCATCAGGCAGAGAGATCCTCGTAATGTGAAAAAAAAAACTCATTGCCATTTTAATTAAATGAATGATTTTTTCGAAATGTATCGCTGTGAGTTTTTGCTGTAAAAAAGAAAATGATTAGAATCTACAAATAAGTTATAGAATGTATATTGACACTTCAGATGGTGTTTTTCTCAGAAAGGCAAGAGAGAAATAAGGCACGAGCGTTGGCAATTTTCTCTCGAATCGGTTGAGTCAAAAGTTTCACAATTTATTGAAGATGATGATGATCTATATATATATATATATAAGTAAGTAAGTTCGTAAGTTCTATTAGTTTAACAACTTTGTGATCGGTAGGAAGAACATCCTTGAAAAAAGCGTAAAGGGCAAGATACAGGCCTGAAAGTCTAACAGAAGGACACTCGACTCTTTGCACGCACCTCTCGTTAAGAGAGGCAGTCTCTCTCTTGCTCTCATTGGCCGCACATACCAATGCCCCAACCCTCTTTTGCCATTCACCGTCATTAAGCGTGTGCCAAGGGCCAGGCTTAGCACGCTCCGGACGTTAAATCATCCACTTGAGAGTTCAGTGATATAGCTTTCATACTATATACATATATACATATATACATATATATATATATATATATACGTTATATATATATATATATAACGTATAATGAAACAGCTTTATCCACGAACATTCTTCGTTAATTATTGGGCCACTTCGTCATGAGGGATGAATGCGAATAGAAACATTATATGATAAGATATATATATATAGCTTATTTATCTGTATAATTCACGTCACGTCCTTGTTTATCATTCAAATCATACAAGGATCTTTTTACACGCCACTGCTGTCCACATTTTACTATTTTTCCTGATATTTTTTGTACCTCTCGCTGAGACAACTCTGTCATCAATGATTTTTTTCTGATAAATAAAAAAAAAACACATTCGTCGAAGCAAAGAGGCTGATTTAAAGTCATCTGAAATTACCACCAGAGAAAAATGGATAAAAGTTTTTTTGTTACTATCGACTCATTGCATCCCGTTGAGTATGAAGATTTATTCGAAAAGAACAAATTTATTTGGTGGCAAGATTTTTTTTTACTCCAATAAATCTTTTTCCGTCATGAATTAAATAATATATAAAATAATATATAAAATTAAATATATATATATATATATATATATATATATATAATACATGACGAAATATATATATACGCTATGTACGCTGTATGTGCTATCATCAGGTACTACATTATATACAAGGTCGTAGAGCTTTCTCATAAAATCTGGAAAAACTTTTCAAGAAGAAATACGCGGGACTCCATCATAGAGTTTATTCCAGTATCTATTTTTTGTATATATATATATATATATATATATATATATATATATATATATATATATATATACGATGGCATCTTGGTGTACATGTGTGTGAGGGTACGGTACGCGGGGGTGACAGACGATGAGTAAAACGGCAGCTGCTGCCTCCCTCTCGTTCATTTCACTGCTGTCCTGTCCCCACGACCTGCATTTTCATCTCTCGTCAGCTATGAGCGCAGTCGCATACATCTCTGTGTGACGTGCACGCGCCGTACATGCCCCATTGTCAAGAATTTCCGCGTCCCCTTTCACTCTCCTCATTTTACTATCACGGCTGTGTATGTCTCTCTCTCTCTCTTTCTCTCCCTGTTTGCCACTCATCCTCACTAAATTTTTCTACTCAATTTTTTTTCCCTCCCTCTCACTAGATTATTGTCAGCCAGATTCAACACAAATTGTATAGCAGTCGTGAAAACTGTTGAATGATGACAACAATTTCGCACAGATTTTATGGTAATTAAAATTGCTATTTTCTCACTTAATAATATTTGCATAAAAATGATGAATTTTTATATACATTTCACTTGATAGTTGATATTATTAAAAATCTATAGTTTATGTAACTATTTAATAATATAAAAATGACTATATTATATTATATACTATAGAGGAGGTCACTTACTGATGGCTGATATGTGCTTTTTGTGCGCATGCGTATTGAGAAAATGTAAGAGTTTAAATTACACAGATTGTGAGTCACGATTCTTTGGTGAAATCGAATCAAAATTTTAATTAATAAATTTGCCTGAATTGGTACATGAGCACAGAAATGGGTGATTAGGGGAATTGTCAAGCCATAAACTTTGTACTGCGAACTGTTTTTAGTTTTCACGTTATCAATAGTGAATATTTTAAATTCGGCTTTTGAGAGGCAAACACACGCCGTACCAGAGGGTTTTTTCAATTTTACATTCCATATCTGTTCATCAATCACCAGTGCGTCCCCACAGTTATAATTATTACCAGCTGAGAAAGTACCTTTGTATGTTCACTTTTGTTTGTTGATTTTCAATGCACAATATTCACCATAAAACCTCGTGTATATTTCAGTTTTCCTAGTGCCAAAATTATTCCCAAAAGTACTGATGCAATATTTCAGTCATTCTGCATCCATATATTGTTCATCCATACGAATTTATACACACACTTGTATGTATATACGTCTCTGTGTACGTGGCATAGTGATTGTGAACGTCAAAATTTCGTTCAATCGATTATTCGTAATTGCATCCGATAGGGTATATATATACATATATATATGTCGGTGTAACCTACGGCGATGAAAGGTAATACTTTCAATTAAAATCTGATCCACTGGCGAAAATTGTCGGTTCGTTAAAATTTTCGTTGGATTAACGAAGTTGTTATTGGAAATGATTTTTTTTTTTATCCGTTATGCCTTACCAATAACACAATAACCATGTTGTATATACCCTTCCATTTTTCACTGGTTCGTCGGCCACATTATATACATATATATGTATATATATATATACTACAGTGCAAACGTCAAATTTTGGTGCGTCGAGTTTTCAGTGCTGCGTGCACGTATGTCCCTCGTTAACGAGTCAACGATTATCACTCTGTGACGCAAATGCGTGAAGGCTCTCGCGCCTCCTGTCAAAAACCTCCCCTGGGTTTAAAAGTGTTGCATCCTTTTCCTCTCTTTCTCCCTCCCTCTCTCTCTCTCTGTCTCTCTCTCTCTCTTTCTGTCCCTCTCTGCCTGTTGCCTGCTACAAACCCAAAGAGCTCTCAAAACTTTGCTCTACTGTGCAGAGACAACGAATGCATAATTTCCCTGGTCCGTTTAACATGCTATATGCACGTTACCAGTCTCGTATCGCGTTAACGAGCCCCGAATCACGCCGTTGGCATGCAACTAACGAGAATGAAGTGCTAAAACTCTGAACGAGATAGACGTCGATATGTTATAATATATGTTATGGTTTATATGGTATGTAGATATGGGTCCAGCTTGAGTCCCAGAAGATGTCAAATGACCTGTGGACTGAGACCTGTCACACACATATTTGCGTTACGCGGATTGTACATTAGTAAAATACGGTTGAACGAAAGCGCACATATTTATTAATGAAGGGCGAACACGATCAAGACGAACTCTGTTGGAGATAAAAAAAAAATTTGCTATTTTTTTATTATCATCGATAATTGTTCATCGAACAAATTAATTTTTAGGCGGTCCCGAGATTGAATATGATTAAGTGGAATGGGATGGGCGTTGGCGAGTCTGAAAATGCAGCTGGAGGAAACCAAAGTTGACAGACTAGAGCAAAATTATTTGCTCCGATAGCAAAAATATTCTTTGCCATAGGAAATATTTTAGTTTTCGGTATAAATCAGCAGCCACTTTCTCCTATGGTAATAAACTATTAGCAAAGCAATAATGGAAACATTTCTCACCATAAAGGTCTCCTGAAATATTGCTGCTTTTAACATCCGCCATCGGATTGCGAGGTGAAATTTCTGTAGACAGGATTATGAAGCCTTTTGTAACTAAATTTTTTTTTTTAACCATTGAACGGAGTAAGTTTCGGGTGATCCATTTTAGCATACCTAAGCAATTTTTTGTTTCATTGAGTAATACGGATCACCTGAGTGGGCTAATATGAACCATTTCTTAAATGGTTCAGTGAGGGTTCAGGAGGTCAAGGGTACTTTAGAGCATGTCAAGTGACAGAAATTGGTCCCATTTTTAGGATAAATATGCCGATCAAGTTATATCGAAACGCGAAGTTAATTTTTCAATTTTTATTTAAAAATATAAGCCATTTGCATGAAAAACGACTGTCCATCTCAACAGTCTGGACTATATTTTTCACCTTTACCTCGTATATATATACACACTGCTCGCGATAAAAAGTCTGCACACATATATATTAGTGTATGATACACTCTGTACCTGGCAAAGTGCACTGTATACCCCAAAAAACGAATGACACAACCGGCGAGAGTGGTCTCTCTCTTTGTAAAATAACCGTCAGCGGGCGGGTTTCGTTACCAAGCACACGGCACACACATATAGCGCAGCACATCGCTGTTATTATTCATCTACGATTAAACGGGCGTACGGCAGGTGCGATTGAAAATGTATACGAAAGTGGATTATTGATGATCCGGTTGTAC
>OY769911.1:14555480-14582895 GCA_963669185.1 Dyspetes luteomarginatus | reverse complement strand
AAACCGTGTATATATATGCTTGTGGACAACTCTTTTGCAGTGTATATATACATATATATATATATATATATACACAGATAATCTCACGGAACTGCTACGCTCGAAGGAGCTGAAAAAAAAATCGTCACGCTTTTTCTCTCTCGCGAGATTTGCCCTCGCTGGAACATTGCTGATTTTTTATTTGAGCGAAATTACGCAAAACTTCACACTTTCTCGTGTATCGTAAATACATGCGGAATGAAGTTTTGCGCGAAGATATTTCTTCGCGCGAAATATTAGCTCGTGTGCCTCAAAAAATCATTTTGACCAGTTGGCAAATGATATTCTTCCGGGAGTTCGAGCTCTCGACTCGTCTAATTATTTAGAAGACTTGCAATTAGTTTTTTTCATGAGTAATTGTATTAATACAATTAATAAATATAAAATTAATACAATTAATACAATTAATAAATATAAAATTAATACAATTAATACAATTAAATAATTGTATTAATATAATATTTTATCTTTGCAATTGCATTGCACAGTGGAAATCTCGATGCGACGTTTCATTTCATTGTGACTTTTGCTCAAAATTTTATCTCTCTGTAAATATTTAAACAAAAACGTTACCAACTTTCTTTCCTTCCATTGAGTGATTAAATTTCATGACAATTCGTAAAATTGATAAAATTTTAAACGACCATTTGTCATTTGAGCCTTGCAAAAAAATAGTACTCGGTGCATAGACGAAACGAGAGAGATGAGAGTTGATAGAGAAAGAATTGAGAAAGGAAGAAAAAAAAAAAATCACGCATCAGTTGGTGGTAATTCGATCCAGCTCATTTCCATCGATCTGTATTGTGTAGAATTACAGATCTGCCTAGCGACTGCCCTCACTTCCATGCCGGATTTTCGTTGTATATTCTATACTTATATATCTATATATCTGCTGGTTTTCGTTTCACAGTAGAATCATGGGAATTTGGGACATTAGCCGCTGAGCAGAGCAAAGAGCGTTATAGTAAAACGGCGCGCCGTTTGTGTTTGTTGGTCAGCGCGCACCTCTTCCTGTAATGCCCTTTCGCCATTGCCTCTCCTCTTCATCCTCCTCCCACCGGTAAATGTTATCGATCGGTGGTCAATGAGGATCAAATCGTGCTGTGTACTACGCTGGCCGTATCGCTTTCAGCTCTCTCGTACATGTATCTGGGCTCTGTGTAATGCGAGAAAGAGAATCGAGAGACGGGAAAGGCACGCCACCGCGTCGCTCTATCGATTCAGAGCGAAAATTCGCTTCTTTCTCTCTCTCTCTCTCTCTCTCTCTCTATCTATCTATCTATCTATCTATCTATCTATCTTTCTCTTGCTCACCTATAGTAGAGAATCGAGAACTGCGGTGGCCCAACAGCTCTCACGAACCGTTTCTCTCCGCGAGCTGCTAAATTTATCGAGGTCGGAGCCAGCACTCGGTCGGCACTAAACAATTGGGATGCGAGAAAGAGAGAGAGAGAGAGAGAGAGAGAGAGAGAGAGAGAGAGACGAAGGGGCAGAAGAGAAATGCGCATTAACGCAGAGATAAATAATACTTAGCAATCTGCGGCTGTGAAAATGCACATCTATATGTATATGAATCCGATACTCCCAGGATTGTCCCAGCTGTGACCGTCGTCGTTTTGATTCTCCTTAATTATTATTATTATTATTTTTCATATTTGTTCCAACGCTTTTTACGAGTCGCGTCAATCTTCAATTTTCATCTGTGTGACGTTCGCACGAAGGTACAGAAAACTGTGGAAAACGTGGGAGCACACCGTTTGCTCTTTTGACAGAGTCTGGTGTTACTGTAACGAATGACCAAACTTTAGAAATATGATTTCTCGCTCAGTAATTTGATATGCCAGTTAATGTGCGGCTAAACGGTCACCGCACCAAGTAGTGGCATCTATATGTATATGAATCTGATACTCCCAGGATTGTCCCAGCTGTGACCTTCGCCGTTTTGATTCTCGTTAATTATTATTATTATTTTTTCATATTTGTTCCAACGCCTTTTACGATTCGCGTCAATCTTCAATTTTCATCTGTATCAACTTATTACCTCGGTAACCAAAACTGCTGTGCTGAACACCGTTTGGACTTTTGACAGAGTCTGGTGTTACTGTAACGAATGACCAGACTTTAGAAATATGATTTCTCGCTCAGTAATTTGATATGCCAGTTAATGTGCGGCTAAACGGTCACCTCACCAAGTAGTGGCTGCATAATTTTGGTGAACGCCACAGCCGCGTACCTGTCGCTGTTGGATCGATTCTCGTTAATAATTAACCAAGAATGGTGGAAGGAAATAGACGCGAATTCTGTCTTGAATAAGCACTTTCATTGATAAGAAATATTAATGAAAATTTTATACGTTTAATTACTAATAAAGTATACGTATTCACAGAAATATTGAACGAATAAGAATTCTCTCGATTATTTCGTAATCAACTGCAATCGAATTGAGATTAATTGATAATCTAATTAATTTAATTGAGATCCATGTCTTTTATAAAATGTAATAATATTTCATTGACCTACTTTTTTTCCAAATAATGGAACTTATAATAATATAAAGAATTGTAATATAAAGTAAAGTAATAAGTATAATGTAAAGTATAATATAAAGTATTGATAATAAGAATCGTGGTGCCTGATAAGGATATTTCAAGGCTTCAAGTAGCGTGTCAGAATTCGCCAAAGGTATTTAATTCATATTAATTTTGATTCACCTTATTTCCCTTGAATGAATAAGTCAGCGCACGTACTTTATAATAGATATATGCCTACTTCTTTACGTTAAGACGATAATACGATAATGATATAAGTGACAATTCAGCAATGTGTAGACCAAAATAACGAAAACGCTTTCCGGTATAGGCAATCGGTTTTTCGGAAAAAAGCCAATTAGTGTACACGATGAATTTTCACAAGAGCTCGTTCGCGTCATAATACCAAAGAAGATTATATCACAGTATATATAGCAGGCGCTTAGATAAGATTTCGCGACAATTCGAGGGAACGCGCAAGTCATCAACAATATTGACTTTATTACTCGACGTTCGAGGAAGTTGGAAGGTGAAATTCTGCGTCACAAATTGACATAGATCAAGAAACACGCGTCAGCACCCGAATATAGCTAATAAAAAAGACAAAATTCTAACCGGATCATTTTGGCTCCGAGACACTATCGTGTGTGACTTGGCGTCAAATGAATCATGGAAAAATGGATAAGTCACTGGAAAATTAAATTCCCGCGGAAATTCCAGCGGAATTCATCAAAAAATATTATCCATATTTTGTATCGACATTTAAAAAAATTCTTTGTTATCAATAATACTCTATATATATATATATATATATATATATATATATATATATATATATATACAATATAGAAATATTACGGTAATATGCCGAAGCGAAATATAAAACTACTCGAGTAATCCACTTCGTTGAAGTGGACTCAGCAGCCGCAAGAGAGCTCGCATTTAGAGAATTTCCGGATTTCAACCAGTATTTTCGTTTTTCTTCCTTGACGAAAATATATATATCTCGTTGAGTCGCTGCTGCATTGGGGACACGACGGTTCTGCACAGATGTGTATGTAGACGTGACAGAACGCGTGTAGGGTTGTGAACGAGAAGGAGAGTAAAAGAGGAAGAGAGAGAGAGACAGAGAGATAGAGAGAAAGAGAGAGAGAGAGAGAAAGAGAGAGAGAGGGAGGGAAAAAGAAAGTCACAGGGAGAGAGAGAGAGATGGAAAACGAGAGTAAAAGAGGGAGAGAGAGAGAGAGGGTGTTTCGAATGATTCGAGAGACGAGCCCAAAATTGATGCGGGGGCAAGAGTGCGCGAAAGCCGTCTGGATTTTCTTCTGGCTCATCTTCGTGAGGTTCATACCAGCCTGTACGTGCCCCTCCGTATGTTGAAGCACGATGTGCGGATGCCCTCTGTCGCTAGAGCAAAGGGTTCTTCGGTGGGCTTGAGTGGGCGTGTTTTGACAGCCACGTACGACGCGTGCCGGCAGCCAAGATCATGTGTCATTACTGGCATATATATATATATATATATATATATATATACATATATGTGCACGTACATATAGAACGTACATACGCATGTAGACGTTTATATTTATACATATATACAAAATATACATATAAGAGCTTGATACGTAGAATGTGAAAAGGAAAGCGAGAAGAGAGCAGACGGAGTGAAAATGAGTAGAACTCTCATACTGACGTTCTGTATACCGAATGTGTGAGTTTCCTTCGTTTCTGTATGCAACAGAGAGAAAGAGAGACAGACATAAAGACATACACAGAGAGAAATAAAGCATTTTCTTCCGACGAAAAATGGTTCGATGCTCTCTGCATGGCGTGACGCTGATGGCTCGCAGACCCACAGAGCGACAATGAGCAAGAGAGAGAGAGAGAGAGAGAGAGAGAGAGAGAAAGGAGAAAGATTGTGCCAGCCGCTATTGCCAGAACCATAGCAGCAGAAAAGTAAAGAGAACAGAACACAGCCTGTATACGTAACTGTAACAAAATCTGAGAGGAAAAAAGACGAATATTTTCCATATATATATATATATATATACATACATACGACGAAGAAGACGATCATAGGAGACTTATGAGGGTTTTAACCAATGACGTGCGTCCCACAGCCACCATGAACTCTCGAGAGAGATAACGAGAGAGCCTGGAACACTTTTGTAGATGTTCACGTACCTTCTTTCACCCTTTACGAATGAAAATGTGAGTGGAACAATTTTTTCCATCTATGGTCCCAGTGTTTCCACTGAAGCGTAAGATTTTTCTTCGTACAGTGAGGTTGAGCATTGAGGATCAGAAGTGGATGGCATGGAGAATTGATTAGGTACACAAATAAGAAAAAATAAAAAAATCACTTCGGAAGTTGTAAAAACAATCGACTATATATGTATGTATAATTCATATCCAATATAATATCATATACAATTGAGAAAGAAAACATTTGTATTTGACTTATTTGTACACTTTTTAATCCCTTGTCACATTTCCCCACCCTCAAAATACGACAACAACCTAAATTTATATTTAATTATAAATTATCCAATGAAATTTCCGAGCCAAATGTGTACCAGCATTATCAATACATATATAGCTCACCGTGCATATACATTCAGCAAGAAAATAATAATAATAATAATAATCATCATCATAATTTTTATATTTTATGTATGAAAAAATACGTCTACATATGTACATAAAATTCAAAAGTATGGGCAGAGACTAATAATAATAGAGAGACTAATAGAATAATAATAATAATAATAATAATAATAATCATCATCATAATTTTTATATTTTATGTACGAAAAAATACGTCTACATATGTACATAAAATACAAAAGTATGGGCAGAGACAACAGGTGCATGACGTTCAACGCGAATGTACAAACAAGCGATGAAATCCGGTATGTATAACATGCTCATATTATATACATATACAAATATACCTCCGTTGAGCGTTTAAGCGCCGCGTGTTGTGACGCATCGTAAGAAAATATGAGTTAAAAAAAAAAAAAAAAAAAAAAAAGTGAGAAAAAGATGATGAAAGTATATATCGCGCATGAATGAACGACGGTGCGTTTTATCTCGTGTGCGATACCTAGCTGCAGGGAAGTATCTCGTGTTGGCACGTGCAACACCGCTGCTCTTCCTGCAGCGTGCTGTATGGCAACGTCTATATATATATATATATATATATACATCTGTACACGTTTATATCTATATATACAAACAAGAGAGCGCCAAGCAAAGGAAGAAGAATCCAGCTAAAGTAGCGGCAGAGCAGAGAGAACACCAACACGTCATGTGAGCGAGAGAGAGAGAGAGAGCGAGAGACAGTGCAGTAGAAAGGTGGGCGGTTGTACATAAAGACAGGAGTACGAGGCGCGCGTGCCAGGTGCTTCGTGAGAGCACAATGCATCCCAGTTAAGTTTGCCTGGGTAAGAAGTTATACATGAGCGGCTCGGAAACGGGTGGGGAGAGAGAGGGGGGGGGGGGGCAACGGGGTTTCCCCCAGTGTTGGCTCGCAAGGACTGACTGGTCGGCTCTACACCGGAAGTCGAAAAATAAGACGGGAGCACACAGAAAGGCACAAAGGATTATTCTTTATTCTCTTTTCACAATGCTAAGTGCCTAATAGATGACACAGCCCGCACACACGAATTTTTAGCCAACGCATAAATGCACGAGGAGGCATCTTTATACCTTGGTGACAATTTCTCATTGTGTATTTACATATATATATTTATATATATATATATATGCGTGTCGTTTGGGATTCTCTTGGAACGCGAGAGCTTGCCAGGCCTCTGTGTGTAGTCCCATTCGATTAGTTAGAAGCGTGCCAAGTATCACCACGTGTACCTTCTGTCTATATATACATGTACGCGTTTACCTCTTATGACTTACGAGATAATCATCGAGAAGCCTTGACGCGAGTGAGAGCTCTCTAATAGCTTCAATTATCCCATCGCAGCTCGGAACGTACACGTACAACCAACGACATGTACGTTGAGTTTGTGTTATCACTTCGATGAGATCGTTTTATCGATTATTCTAGTACTCAGCGTTCGGGATATATAAATGTCGAGTTGTATAGGTCACGAGAGTTCAGAGTAGAGTTATTTCTAATTGATGTCGATAGTGCGCCGTAATGTAAACTCGCGGTAGACTTAAGGGTACCCGAGTGAATTCAACACATTATTTTCTCCGAACATCTGTTACTCTCAGATGGCAGATCAGGAGTTTAGATATATGGCAGATCAGGAGTTTAGATACATACATAAAATGTACAAATTTATCCATCAACCCTTCAATCTATAAGTGGGGTATTTTTGACCCTTGCTTGCAAATTTTTGTATATGGTCGATCTTATGTTGATTGTAGCCATATGGCACTCCATATGTACCTCTCACATGCTTATGTCTCGTTCTTTGTTAAGGCTGGCCAGCTAAGTGCAATGCTCGACACCAATCTTCCGACCTTACGAGACATCAGGATTGTGAAGATCTTACCATATATAGAAAGCTAAATTACAGGCAATATGTTTGGATATATTTTTTTTTTCCTTCTTACATTATAAGGCTTAAGGAATAATTAATTCGTGTACAAAAAAAAAACATGTTTACCTTGATGAAAGAAAATTTGTAAAATTTTGAGATAATTATTCTGTCAAATTTTTATATATAAAACATATACTCTAAAATAGGCGTAGGAATTTTATCGAATCTTATATGCCAATTGACCAAGACCCGTCTATCTCTCTCTTGCTCTATATGGTTTTTATCTATATATATATATCCCATCAATTATGCGAAATCAATTGTGAAAATGTGTCAAGTCGCACCCGGACCATTTCGGGGTTATTCCTCGTGTTTAATACAGTGTGCAAAAGGGGACGAGAGGAGTCGCGTGCTGTTTGCTGTCCTTTTCCGGTTCCCTGAATAAGCCTAAGGGGAAAAGCACATCAGCGCTTATAGCAATATGGCTGGCAATGGGAAGGCAAAGGAGGGTGATGAAAACTAGAGCGGGAGAGAGAGAGAGAGAGAGAGAGAGAGAGAGAGAGAGAGAGAGTAAGAGAGCTGTACCAAACGAGGCTGTGGACGGGAGTGTGTGTGAGTGAGTCAACATCATCTCTCGCATGACGATGGTCCGGATCCCCACAGGGCTTCTCGGTGAGACTATATATTCTGATGCTGCATGGGTATCCACCCCTCAGCGATTTGGTACAAGAGGCAGCGCACGGCTGCTTTGTTCCCTCAGTTTCCATATGTATATACATATAGCCCTGGCAACCAATCCATAAATACCCTAATGGGCCCAAAGTGTCGCTTTTCTAGTTGTCGGCTTTCAAGGTCCCGCAAGACCAGTGAACGAAACATCATAGGTAGGAAGCAGCAGCAGTACAGACGCCTTTATAGTGCCAACCACCTCGATTTCTCTCTCTCTCTCTATCTCTCTCTTATTCGTCTCTTTTTCGTGGCTTTTCGTTGTACCGATGCAAAATTGGTGGACGCATATATCTATACACATATATCAATGTCACGGGGTACCGATGAATGAGAAGATCTCTTGCATACATTGTATAGTATACAACCAGATCGTATGTCCGAGGCACGAAATTGCCTCTCCATTCATCTCGTGACTCGAGACGATAAAAAGGCAAAGGAAAGCGTCATACGCGTATTATATACATATATATATATATATACATATATATAGCTGCAAAGTATAATAGAACTACGTCGTTGAATAAAGAAACGTCGGAATGAACGAAACGAGACAGTATTTAGACGTAACCATTACTTTGTTGTCCGCGTTTTTTTTTTTTAATCCATCAAGCCCGCCCCCGCTGTTGGCCTTACGTGGTACAAATTGTACGCAATAACGCACAGTCTGGCATACACTCACACAATCGGTCTATTTCCGATGAGAACTTCTCGATTAAAAATTTATCCGATTACGCAGTAGTAGATACTAAATATTTCTTCACATTCCTAAAATTTTACGTACTCTGCGTAATCGAATAATTTTTTTTCTTTTTTGCACAAAATTCTTATTTATTATTGAGTTGAATTATTGATGAGACGAAAAAAAAAATCAGGGAATCGGTAAGAATTTAAAGTTTGAGGATCGTGGCTCTGATATCGATTGTTTGGCACTGAACAATGTCGCACAGGTCTCAGAGCTTTTAATAAAACTTTTCTTTAGCCATATAAAATAATTCACACCGAAGCTTTTCGTGATGTACGTAATTTTTCAATTTCTGAAAATGGCTGTTTTAGGCATTTTTTTTAAATGCATGGATACGGCAGTAGTAAAAATGGTCAGGCCAGCTTTTGCCTGAGCTATTTTTTCTATGAATAGCTACGTACTTTTCCGAGCAGCCAAATCTAAAAGAAAATGCTTTTTCTACCACCCTTTTATATATATATATATATGTGTGAGTGTGTGTGTGTGTGCAGGCGAACGTGTGTATCTCTGATGCTAGCATCAGTGACACTGGTGTGGTTGAGCTTCGGTAACTTTGCTTAGAGTTTATGAAAGTAACGATTATAACTTCGATATCGAAGCACCAAAACTTGTTTCCCGAGCTATGCAATACTCTTTTTCTGCCTTTTCTGCCCTTAAAACTCAAGTTTTTCCGCGCACTCGACTGTTTACCCTCGTGAGCTACATCCCTCTCCACCTATACCGCTCCTATTTCGTTGCAACTTGGTATTTTTCTTTTGCAATCCCCGTATCCGCTTTTCTTCCTCAACTTTCTCCGCTTTACGAAACTAGCTTTTCCTTCTTCTCCCCCTCTCCGTTTCCTTTCCCCTGTTTTTTTTTTTCGTCATCCTCTCTCCTTCACTCTCTTGCACGTTTAACGATATGAGTCTTGTAGCGCCACGCCACCACCATCATCATCCTTGTACTCGTGTATATATATATGTATATCCACGAGATCTCCTCTCTGCATTCTTACTGCCCCCGCTGCTACGGCCCTCACTGTCCCTCATAGCCAAAGTTATATCCGCAGAGATGAAGGAAAAGACTTTCACCCTTTTCGACTTACGCGTCGAGAGAGCGAAAGAGAGAGGAAGAGAGATATCGCGAGCCCTCGAAGGGTGCAAAAACTCGAAAAGTTTTTTCCCTCCTCCTCTTCTTCCCATCCTCCTCTCGTTCCTTCTTCGTTTACTTTTTTCTTTCTTTCTTTCTTCCCATTTTTTTTTCCTGCACTCGTACACACACGCACACACTTTTCCTCGTCTAAGGGAGATCGACGTTACGATTGTTTTTTCTACGTATATCCGGGCTAGTGTATAGCACACTAGTGCCTTGAGGAGTGTCTGAAGTTAAGGGCTCGTTGAGACCTTCTCGTCAAAGTGCTTTTCTTCCGTTGTACATACCCAATGCGTCATAAGACTTACCCCACTTACACAGGCACACCCCCTCTCGTCTCTCTTACTCTCATATTCCTTCAGCAAAGCTTCGACATCGCTTTCATCCCGTGAAATGTTTTTATCGTCCATGCGTTGCCTCTGTGGCGCATGCTATGCTATATAGAATTGTATATACAACGATACAACATTCACTCTCGAAATTCTTTTTCGTCCTTTTTCTGAAATATTTTACCCCAAGAAAGCCAACGGTGTACGAAATGAAAACATCACCATATAAATTGATTCGAAAGACTACGCTGATGAACCTCTCTCTCTCCCTCTCTTCCCCTCTCTCTCTCTCTCTCTCGCTCTCTCACACACACACAGACCCCCTCTCCCTCGCTCTTTCTTCCTTCATCTTTCCTTCTCGTTATCCATTCATGAAAGTTTCGCAAAGATTCCCAGAGTGCTTTTACGGCCAAAGATTCTTGCGATGGTGTGAGAACATAAAAACGATCTCTCCTTCAACAATACACGAGCGTTTTAGCAAGGTTGATTTTTTTTTTGTTTTAATATCAAATATCTTTTTTTTTGCTCACAAATGGAGGATGATGATACACTAGCTGGTAAACTTCAAACTGACATGTAATGTTAAATTTTTTTTAAAGAAATCGAAACATTTTATATGTCAATTTTCACTATAAAGTTTCAAAACTTTGTTCAATTTTGCTTCATTGTTTTTCGCTCCGATATATTTACAATCAACGATACATTCGTTAATGGTGGAACGATTAAATGTGTAGAATAAAATGTTTATAAAACAGCCCGAGACATTTATAGATTAATTGATATCGTTATATCTCGTCGTATATTTCACAAATCGGCCCAACGCCCCGTTAAAGTATTATCGGCAAACACTTTCGATACTCGCAAATTAGTATCGATCGATCGTTATTTCAGTCTCTGCATACATATAATAATAATAATAATAATAATAATACTATGTATACAGCGAAAGTATTATAATATGTAAACCCGGACCTGCTCGATTGGTCTCACGGTCTCACGGCGTGATTTGTTTCACGGCAGCTCGCAGCAGACCGTCAGCAGCCCTTTCATTTCTCTCTTTCTCGCGGTCTCGATTTTCTCCCGATATCACTCGAGCTCTCCTAAACGTTCTCTCTCTCTCTCTCTTTCTCCCCTGTTGGTCTCAAATCGCCCCGATCGATCGTGCTCTACCGATCTTTTTACGGCACGTATATATCTAAAATATATAGCTAAAATATACTGTAGATATATATATATATATATCGTATTTAGAGTCAAAGGCCCCACAACTAGACTGTCTGGAGCTGGAACCAAATTTTTATTTCTCCTCCAGTCCCCACTGTGCGAATCTCCAAATGAGCCGAAATCGGTTTTGAAAAGTTTACTTATGCATAAAGTATAGCAAATATATGACTAGAGTGGGAGAAAATTATTGAAGAAATGGACGAAATGTTATTCATGGTAATTGGTTTAGTTATCTGAGTAATTAAAAAGTGAGAAATTAAGTTGTGGGAGATTTGACTGTACGTGTGTATGTACATGCAGCCACTTTGGCTAGTGTATCGACATATATCTGTGCACTTCACGCTGCAGCTTGCACCACGATCTAGCGTTGTGGAACAAGCACACACACACACACACACACACACACATACATACACACACACATGAGCATGTACAGAGGTAAAAGCACAGCCGAGAACCCGTATATGTTATAGATATATCCACATGGGCGCCAGCGAAACTCTTTCCATCTTGCTTGGACGCTCAGATACGCGAGGACTCACGCCGATCTCACCAACGGGGAAGTTAAATCGAATCCGGTAACTGCAGTCGAAGAACAAACCGAGAAGCTTCGCCGTCGTTGCTCCCGGTTCGCCCCCTGCTGCCTCTCTCTCTCTCTCTCTCTATATATATATATATATATACATATATGTATATACATACATTATATACGAGAAACGTCCCGGTTCTTGGAGACCTTCCTTCACGATACCGGAAACTTCGTGCACACGGAGTTTGATCCTTCGACGAATCAGAGTGTGGCCGGCATCGGTCCCAGGATACTTGTTTTCTGTATCACGGGCGGAACTCTCGGTGGCCTGTTTACTGGCACTCTTGCAAAGACTAGGTGGCTAAATTACTTTGAGTCACGTGATGAAACGTCGTGAATTTCTATGCTGCATATAAATGAATGTTTATAAAGTGGATAAATAATTGAAATTTCTTCATTCAGCCAATTCGAATAGTTTTTTTAGTAACTTTTATACTTTTGTAAACATCTGTTGGGCTCGATTCAACACAATGACTAGCAAATGGATGTAATTTCATTGACGAAAACGGTAACATTTACAAAAGTCGCTCTCGTATACAATTCTAGCTGGTGATTGTGTAGATCGCGAGAAAGAAAAAACAAAAAAAAAAAAAAAAAGAAACAGAAAAAATGAGGTCTCTCATTTTCGAGGCGCTTCGTAGTTTGTCGTGAGTCGCGTGGGTGTGCTCGCCTCGCGTCTAACTTGATTGGCAGTTCGTACTTCCAAGCTTTTCAAGAGAGCCATCAGCGTGAGTGTGGACGAAGATGAAAACGAAAACGAAAACGAAAACGAAGACGACGACGACGACTACTACGACGCTATGTAAGCGAGGGGATTCGAGCTCGCGCAAGAGCTTTCTCTCCAAACGCAAAGGGGATGGAAGCTCGAACGAGAACGCATTTATTTTCGTGCGTGAGAAGGCAACGTGAATTGAATTTGTCTTTATACATTTCTATATATATATATGTGCTAAACTAATGCTGGCAAAACGACGTGACGTTCGAAACAGACTTTCGAGAAAGTAAAGTCACATTCGATTCGAAAGGAACAAGACAAATAACATAGCCTAACATGTAACACGTATGTATCGCAAAGTAGATATGAAGTTAAAGGTCGCAAAGAGAGGTGGAGGTGACAGAGCCAAATTATGTAAACTGTAATAGCGTAAAGAGAGATTGATAATGTGATAAAATCAAGATAAGAATATCGAAGAATGAATAAGAGCAAAGAGTAGCTCATCTATGAAAAATACGAAAATAAGTAATATATGTGCAAGTGAAATATGATAAAAGAAGGCAAAAGACACAACTAGGTAAAATGATGATTCAAAGCGTGGGTGATGCTGTTCTAGCTCAGTAGTAAGCACAGCGAGTAGAGATGACGAGGGAAACGAGAGCGCGGACCAGAGTAGCAGCAGCAACAGCCACGAATGGGCTTGCAAGAGAGAGAGAGAGAGAGAGACATTGCTGGTGATGTATACCACGAGAATACCATCAGATGGAGCAGAATGCGTGCGAGAGAGTGTAAGTGCGTAAAGTGCATAAGTACTCGAGCATATGTGCACGCCAGAGTATGTCGTGTGTGTGGCTGGCGGGAGTGAGAGATGGAACGAGAGAGTCGCGATCAAACGAGCTGCAGTGACGAGAGATAGTGATAGTAGCGCGAGGTGATTTGAGCCAGAGGGAGGGAGAGAGAGAGAGAGAGAGTGAGTAACTGAAGGGGGTGGGGGTGGTGAAATCTGCGAGGAGGGGCTGATGAGAGGGGAAGGAGGATGGCCGAGAGGAAAGAGGAAAGGGGAGAGGAGAAATAGAGGGAAAGGGATAGAATATTACAAGGAGGAACACACGCGAGCACGGGTCCGGAGGTAGGAGAGATCACGCGTGGCGGTTTTCTTCGGTTGTTAGGTCGTTCTTACAGAGTTTCTTAAAGGCTGTCGTCCCTTGGGGGCCGGGCGCGTAACGCTCTCGTACGTGAACCTCTTCGTCGTCGTCGTCGTCGTCGTCGTCGTCGTCGCCGCCACCACCACCACCGCTCCTTACGCCGCCGCTGCCGCCGCCGTTGTCGCTGCTGCTGCTGCTGCTGCTGCTGCTGCTATGGTGTGTGCCTACTGGCTTTCATATGCCTGCGCGCGCAGAGCCTGGACCGGCGTCCGCCAGGAGTCACTGCCTCTGTGGCCGGCCTCGGTCGCGTAAGCGGCCCCGCTCAGTCTAATTTGAACCGCCGCGTGCGCCCGACTTCGCGGGCACGACGATCTTTTTCGCCCCCTCCCCAGTTAGCTGGCGCCCACGGTGTACGCCAAGAGCCCACGAGGCGGACGTTATACCGCGGACCATCCACGGGCCTTTCTAAACGGTGCCGATAATAATTTGTTACGTTCTACGCTTAGTTTCTCGTTTGTACGTTTTTATCATTAAAACAAACATAAATCTCACTTCTCTTTCTCGATATTTCAAATATCGATCTCGCATAATTTTTTTTTTTTTTTTTTTGACCCCTCGTTGTGTTTCATTTCGATTTTATAAAAAATCTGCTACGAATATTATTGCGTCGGTGTACGAGGATTAAAAAAAGAAAATAAGAATAATTATCGAGAAAGATAATTTGCACAATTTTGTGCATTTGACAATCGAAACGTTGAATTTCCAAAAAGGTGCTTATCTGTTTCTCAATTGAAAATCACAACGAGAGCGCGAGAGATAGCGTAATTGAGAAAGAGAGAGGGAGAGAGAGAGAGAGAGAGATATATATAAAAACAGAAGAGCCTGTCGTAGCGGGTATCGACGCGTCCACTCAGGAGAACGTTTCCAATCGTTCGGGATTAACGCGAGTGTTTGGTCGACGAGAGCACGTGCTCAGTGTTTATCGTTTTTTCAATTATTTTTATTCATTTTTATATAAATAATCGGTATTATCGTTTGTACGAAAAGTTTGAGAGGTTTTTTATTTTGAAATTTCAAATAGAAGATATATTGATGGCCGTGAATGCTAGCAGTGAAGCAAAATCGGTCAAGTGACCGCCCCTCAAGTGCTTTGCCCCGATTAGGAAAGGCCACTTTTCTGCCCAGCTCTTGGCGGTTGTTCTTTCATTTACGGATAGATAAAGATCGTGAAAGATCTCATCGACGAGTGCGTTATCATCGATTCGACACTGTCGTAGTTGAGTAAAGTGGGGGGGAAAAAAAAAAAAAAAAAAGAGAAACCCCCTCCGACATATACCACACACGTCCCACGCGAACGTCGTCAACTCGCACGCGGTGGTAGCAGCCGGTGGTATTTAAATAGTAACTGCGCTGCCGCTGAGAAGCATGAAAACGAGTGAGAGACACAAACACACATCCATACGCATGAACATACTAACGGGGCTGCACTAGCGACATAGTCGGGTATTCTTCCTGGGTGTGCAACGTGATACCCCAAACGGGACAGCAGCAGCAGCAGCAGCAGCAGCAGCAGATACGAAATGCTTAAGGAGAAGGAGTAGGTACGGCTGAACATTGCCAGGACACGAAAAGACGTCGGGAGTGACGAGAAAGACGAACAGAAGGGCGAGAGAATTCGTGAAACATACACGAAACAGAATCAGGCGGTAAACAAGAAGTAGAAGAAGAGGAAACAAGAGAACGAAGAAGAGGAAACAAGAACGAGACAAAAGTTAGCAAAGTCTACATATACTTGAACTTTTTCCCCTCTCTCTCTGTTGTATGCCTGTGCCGAGCATCTGAAACTTATTCCACGCGAGAGTTTCGTTGCAAGTACGAGAGCAAGTTCAGAGGGTACATTCGAGCCCAACAATTCCCATGCTGTGAACATCGCCCTATAAAACTCTTCAGAGAGACGAATCCTCTCCGCAAAGTTTCCTCTCCAAATCCTCTCTCGCTCGCGGCTACGCAAAGCTTTGCAGCCAGCCAAGTATTCTTGGCAAAAGCGCGGATTAAGAATTGAAAAAAAGTGACAAAAAAGCCATCTCGACCACCGTCGATTATTCACGAGCACACCGAGGATGGAAAAAAAAAAAGATTATCTTTCGGTGATTCATCCTAAAGTCTGACTACGATAAAGTGGAACACGCGAGTTCTCAAGTTCCGGGAGTTCGACAAGTGTAAAAGAGTGAAGAAAGTGTGTTTCTTTGTCGGATTTCTCCTATTTATTTTCCTATTTGTTTCGCCGTTGAGTCAAGATTTTCATGAACGTGTTGTTTTCATGGTTGGACGTTAGAAAACTTCAAAGTTAAGCCAAATTATTATTGGTCCACACACACACATACACACACACACGCACACACTCACCCACATACACACATACACACACATACACACACATAGTGAACAGTGAGCTTCTTTGCGATATTTTGATCGTAAACGTGATCCAACAAAACGTCATTTATTACGATTATTCGTTGCAAGACGAAAAGTTACCGAGCAAAACGTTCGAAAACGACCACGTGGTGGGAGCGTCAAAGAGAGAGAAGAATGATGACGATGACGATGACCGATCCTCGATACGACTATCGTGGCGAGTAGTGAGACTCGCCACGTAAGTCACGGGCCTAGTGGTCAGAAGGAGATAAAGGCACAACACGGGGGTGGAGGAGTGTAGTGTGCCGAGCTAGGGCTGATAATTCGATTTCGCGTCGATTTATTAGGCCGACAGACTCGAAACCTCCCAAGATTTGCGTGAGGCGCGACACGCGGCTCTCGCATCAAGGCTCCACTTCAGCATGAAGTGGATCACACTCCGTAAGATGGAGACGAGACATCCGCGCATACGTTTCGACGAGCTTGCCATCTTCAGGTGGTGGAATACTTCTTGAACTGTCTGGAAGCAGATTTACCGTGAGAATAAATGTTACGTGTGTCGTAACAACAATTACAAAAGGAGGATCAATATTGATGATCGTCGTGCAACGAGCTTGGACATTGAGCGGTGATTGAGGAAAAGGAGGTCAAAGAGGACCAATCAGGTGGAATCGACAACTGATACAGAGAGAACCAGGAGTACAATGAAAAATAAAAGTCAATGAAAATTTGAGTTTTTCAATATGCGAGTGAGAAGAAAAGTTAATAGATCGTGAAGGGTGTTTTGTTAGAGGGAGAAGTGATAACGGATAAATCTCAGGCGTGAATAAAACCAGATAGTTTTGTTGCGAGAGTTTGTAACGTGATCGAAAAGTGGGTAGCGGAGGTCTTCGAAAACGAGCCTCGCGCCGAACCAAAACCCTAGCCATCAGGTCGGATGATGTGGGCGTTTCTGCTTTTGGCCGGGATCTTAAGCGGCTGGTGGGGCGCCCTCGCTCTAGCTGCGGCACCCCCAGCCAATTCGGTGTTAACAAGGACCACCGGTAGCGGTATAAGTGACAGCGGTAGAATCAGTGACGGTATTACACCGAATGAACACTCGACATTAGCGGAGGCTACGATGACTATGATGATGATGACGAGAAATTCGCGATCAATCGTCAGGAGAGATTTTCCAGATGTTCCATTGGCAACAAGCTTGCCACCGGCCTCAGAAGCTACTCAATCCAACTGGGACCTCTACAGATTGGAAACTATATACCCTCGTGTAAGTTGGAATGACCAACAGCCCAAAAACACTCGACGTAGTGATCATACTCAAAGGCCCCGAGCAATTGAGCTATTAGAAATTGAAAGAACGGAGGGAAAAAAAATTGCCGAGGATGATCGTGCGATCGATAATGACAAAGGTGTGGAAAGAAGAAAAGAAAATGGTATGTCGATAGGTCCGCTGTTGGAGAATTTCGTCGGTTATCAAGTTACACCGATGAGCCTCCGGCATAACAGTTATGATGGAAATCGGCTGGTGCAGCAGAAAAATCAGGGAAAAATCTTAGGTTCTACATCGGAAATCGATGAATCCGGGACTTCGGACAATGACGAGGACCATTTTGAGGATCTCAGCGAGCTTCAAGATTACTCTCTGGAGGACGAGGAGTCGTCACGCGAAATACGTAAATTTGAGTCGAGCAATTCTGCTGGTGGATCGATATATCCAGCGTTGGATATCGGAACGCATTTACCAGGTCGTACATCGTCCTCGTCAGAATTGACGACAGTTTTATGGGCCGAAGCATTCGGACCTACTATCGAGGGCTCGATGGAGCGTTCACGAGTCTCGAGATCGACGAAACAGCAACGTGCCAAGAATCGTACGAGGTCAGAGTCAGCACGGGAGCAACGTCGAAAGTGTCGTAACAAGGGTTGTCGTGGTAAAAACTGGTGTCCCGACATGGACATTGGTAACCGGGCATTTCTTGCACCTACCGTGTTCGAGGGCAAAGCGCGAAGTATGTCCTCAGTGAGAAAGCCAGGCTCTAATTACGCGGTGACTTTCGAGGTCAAGCAGGTGTACAAAAGCCAGTCGGGTTTCCAGCCCCTGCAGAAGAACGACAGCGTGAGGCTACACTTTCGTGACAAGGCCGCTCCTGGCAAGTCAACGTTGTGTAACAACTCTCCAAACGACAATACTGGACAGCCTCAACAGCAACAGCAGCAACAGCAACGAGACAACACCAGTGGAGTGGTACGAGCCAATATAAAACGGGGTAAAGTGTATCTAGTGTTTGTGAACCGCGTCGGACCCAGAAACTTCACGATCCTCGGTGAGCCAGTTATAAGAAGCAAGAAGAACGAGCAGGCAGTTCAGGCCGTCATTCGTCCGGACTACGGTAAGTCCCAATTGCAAACTAAAACAAATCTTATGCAATAAATTATTATTCAATGTAATTTATTGCTGGTTATTTGCCTTACATGAAAACAAAAATAATCTAGATTTACTTATCTTCTTACTTGCTATTTTGATTTTTATACAAGTTGGCTTTTAATGACAACTTTGATAATTATCATTCTGAATGAATTATCATTCTGTGTGCTGAATTAATTAGCCATTTTCACTGCAGTTCAATGTGATCCTTAAAAAAATCAATTACTGGCATGACGAATTTTTTCAACGCCAATTTCAACATTCAATCTTGTCTATGCACGTAAATCGAAGTAAAAAATATTGAGTGCAATTGAGAGGAACAAAAGGAAATGTCTTTTAATTATTCCGACACGAACGTGCAATGTCATCCTCTTGCTCTAGTTCTCTTATTGCTACAGACTCTCGACGAAAGCGTCATTCGTAACGAAGATACAGATATCAGGAGACACAGATAGAGGCCATGCAAAGTTTGATATCCCACAAGACTCCACAGAGAGAACACTTCCACTTATCCAGCTTGATATAGAGCACACGCCTCGTAATATTCGTCTTCCTTCTCATTCTCGTTGTCGTTGTCATTAGAGACACCTTAGTCCTTTCGGTTTTCAACGAGTTGCAAACTCGTGCCAGCTAAGTCCACGTGCTGTGGGGATCTCGTGGAGCTTTGCGTACGGTATACCCCAGTATTAGTTTGCGGGGGTGCGGTTACGGGACGAAGATGAAGAAGAAGAAGAAGACGAAGACGAAGACGAAGAAGAAGAAGAAGAAGAAGAAGAAGAAGAAGAAGAAGAAGAAGAGGAGGAGGAGCAGAAGGAGCGAGAGGTTCACTACCATGATCTCGTTCCCTCTTGACTCTTCTTCCTCGTTTCCTCATCTCTAGTCTGCCGCGCGTGATTGCACCAAAGTTGTTCGCGCCTTATCCCATTATCGTTTAGTGCCCAGCCAGGAAACGTCACCTGTCTCGTTTGCCGCGCGGATGAAACACAACGGGACTTCTCGGTGCAGCCGGTGCTCATAGTCTAACCTGGCTCCATCCTCCTCCTTCTCTCTCGTCTTACTCTATCCCAGATGATTCGTAATTCGTTCGCTACTTGTTCTCACTTCAGAGCTCTAAAGTACATGCTATTCTACGGTGCCGGAAACTTTGTGCACAAACTCTAAGCACGACTCTTGCGGAGAGTGTATAACTTGTGTTATGTTGACGCTAAATGTACTGCAAACGTCACCTACGTACACCATGTATGTGAATCCATCCACTTTTATATATATATATATATATATATATATATATATATATATATATAAAAGTATATATGTATATATAAACATTGAGAGTGAGAGAGCGAGACAATATAAACGTACTCACTCGCAATTCTCCGCCCACGCAGAACCCACACGACAACGGCGACGCGAGGTCCCCGACTGACAATCGACACTGTGGTCTCGCCGACGAGTTCTCCAATGGAACGATCAATCGTTATACCATGCGATAACAATTAACATATATTTACTACACGAAGCGTTAATCGTGTCTTTCGAATGCCACTTCTATTATATTATCAGCGATGAAACGATTATGAATATTTTATATTCGAAACATGTCTTATGAGCTGTTTGCATTTACAGCCTCATATACTTTTCCGTATGAAATTTCTGGTGAGTGTCGTACGTCTATATCTTACAGGATTTCTGTCAGTGACGTATCATAATTTATCATTGCATCATGAAGAGAAAAAATAATAATAAGCCGTGAGAACTTTTTGCAATCGAGCATAATTGGAGATAAATATTTTTATGACATAATTGGTTCGTTTGAAAAAATGATTTTTCATGAATCATTATTTATCTCAGTGTTTCTCGTGCATTGTATGAGATCTCTTTCGTAATTACAGCTGTAAAGTTTCCGTATAAATTGGAGCATTCAGATTTTCCTCGCGAGTGTCCAGCTTTAGTCAGCATTTAAATGATAAAAATAAAGGGCATGATAACAATATGGTGAAAAAAACATGGTGTGTTGGAGAAATTACGAAAAAAAAAAAAACGATTCATCGGTCGCAAACGATGGAGAACGATCTACGCTGTGTCGGGATGGTTGGCTATTCTCGTTGTGGATCTTTGAAACTCACGTTAGCGACCAAGACGACAGGGCAAAAGCGTTCTGCGCTTACACACATCGGGAGAGTTCGCAGCGAGTATATAGCGAGCGCTTTGCACCAGAGTCAGTTACTCCGGTGACTAAGCCAGACGGGAATATACGAAGCGTTGTAGAGCTCTGCCAGGGGATGGTGGGGCGAGGGGAGCATCAGGCCCGCGACGTCAATTATAAAGCCTTAATCGGAAACCCGTCTTTACTTCTGTTGGCTTATACCGGGCCGATGTGAGCGAGCGAGCGAGCGAGCAAGACGAGAAGAGAAATGGCAAAAGTACCGAGCGAATAATAAGGCGCGCGAACAGGCGTGCGACGCCTCGTTTCTCTCTCTCCCTCTCTCTCTCGTACAAGCTCCAGAAGTTTTCTTTTTTTCATCTCGTCTTCTCTTCTTCCCTCTCGCGTTTATACATACACTTGCCGCATATGTTTCTCTTTATAATTGTTGCCATCAATATTCCCGGCTCGTCACTATATATATATATATATATATTTATTCGATAAAACCAACGGGAACAATCAATGAAATTTGATGTACATAGATCGTTTTGATCGTTAACATTTAGCAGGCCCGTAGTTGGCCCGTAGTATACTCCCCGCAAACGGAACTTGTACAATTTGTTTTCGTAGGCCATTTGCAAAAGTTCACCAATCACTGAAATTTGTAACACAACTGGATCATGTTAGAAGATACGAAATTCTCGAAACTTTAAATTCTTTTTACGAAGTTGCCCACCAAAACTTTCGTGCAATTTATTGCAATGACTTCCCTCTTGTTTCATGGTCGTTCTTCTCCCTCCTGATTAAATACTTTTATAGCTTGCATACAGTTGCCATATATAAATGGTGACATTGAATGTAAATAAGTTCAACGTCATTTTTTTTGTTTTTTTTTTTTTGTTTTAAGGGAAAATATAACTTTAACGAGTACCATATCGTTTTGTCAGTGAAGAAAACGATATTCAGCAAGTTTCCGGAAATAAATTGTGTCCGCTTATCTGAGAATGTGGTATTCGCCCTTATCGAATGTCACTCGAACATTCAACATAATTTGTAGTTTGGGGACAAGCGGGATATAGTGACAGAAAGAGAGCAATAAAGAAGGAACGAGCTTTAGGGAGCAGATTGACACTACTGTGTATATATATATATATTGTCGCTGATTGGCTTACGTCACCGTTCGTTCCGTCGTCACGGTTCAATCCGCCCCCCAGCAAATTACTATCAAAATTAATTGATGCCAATTATCGTTTACGTTACGTTTGACGGGTGATTCGAGGTGTATTCTTGCGTACTGAATTCATACATCTGGGCTATTTCGGTATTTCGTCTGCGATATAATGCACATGTCTCGGCATTTCACGTTATCGACGTGATCCCTTCCATGATATTATAATGGCACAAAGACAGAGAATACAGCTGATGTTACGTAAATAATTCGTACACGAATCCTCAAACAGACAATCTTTACTATTCAAATAAATAATTTTGCTCGTGGAATAATTGAGCCTGAAAGAATATATTCAATCATTAAACACTCCCAGTTTGTTCATTAATGAGTTGCCAGACACATCCAAATTTTCGCCCTTGCTGTTGATATTCGTCCATTTGTTTCCATGTGAAATGTTTCGGGGACTCACGAGGGTTAATGGCTAAAACGAAATTGACTCTCTCCCTCTCTTTCGTCCATAATCGTAAGAGAGTTTATCACGCATCATGTCTATATCCGTATAATGCAACGAAAAGATTCGCGAGAGTGTAATAGAGCAGACACTTTCACAGTAACGACCTCCAGCTTGACAGAAGCTTGAGAGTATCAAGGAATGAAACGAGGGTGGCGCAAGTCAATGTGCGGTGTACGTGCGATTTTCTAGCGCTCCGTGAGCTCTGCGGAGTGCGAGAATGTAAGATCGGTGGATTGGATTTTTCGCGAGGTTACACGCAAAGCCGAAGGGGTCGCGATCAATGTTACGGAAAATACATCGAATCGGGGACGTCGGTGGCGCAAAGGTTGTACGACAGGATATTATCGGGGACTTAGTGGGAAATAGCTGAGAACGCACACACACAAACAAACACACACACACACACACCGATAATGTAAGCAGAAAGGAAAATGTAGTGGAGGAAACAGATTGGTTGGGCGGGCAATGTGGGGAACACACGGGCTGCTTCTGTCCTTCTGCTGCCTTAACGCTATAGGACACCTCAATATGTACATACCTATATATATATGTAGTACATGTCCATTATATAAAAGGTAAAGTTGTTTGTCCCTCTACCACCTGCTTAGTCTCGCTAGCTTGAGTTTGGAATTGGGTTTTGCACACTGGCTATATATGCGAGGGCTCAAAGCGTCCAAGCCACAAAGGATCTACTAGTATATCTACATAATAATAATGTAAACTCACTATACAAGCTCACTAATACTTACAGACACTCACAGATATCTCACATACACTCACAGACACTTACAAATAGCTCGCGTGCCCTCAAAGATACTCAAAGACAATCATGGATCGAGCTGCAATAATAACTCGTTGTATTATATATTTATACATATATAGATACATACAGTGGGTACCACGGGCAAGCTGGTGATCGAATATGGTGACTGTATTGGCACGCGGAGTATTTAAAAATATTTCACATACACTCACAGACACTTACAAGCAGCTCGCATGCCCTCAAAGATACTCAAAGACAATCATGGATCGAGCTGCAATAATAACTCGTTGTATTATATATTTATACATATATAGATACATACAGTGGGTACCACGGGCAAGCTGGTGATCGAATATGGTGACTGTATTGGCACGCGGAGTATTTAAAAATATTTCACATACACTCACAGACACTTACAAGCAGCTCGCATGCCCTCAAAGATACTCAAAGACAATCATGGATCGAGCTGCAATAATAACTCGTTATATTATATATTTATACATATATAGATACATACAGTGGGTACTACGGGCAAGCTGGTGATCGAATATGGTGACTGTATTGGCACGTGGAGTATTTAAAAATATTTCACATACACTCACAGACACTTACAAGCAGCTCGCATGCCCTCAAAGTTACTCAAAGACAATCATGGATCGAGCTGCAATAATAACTCGTTATATTATATATTTATACATATATAGATACATACAGTGGGTACTACGGGCAAGCTGGTGATCGAATATGGTGACTGTATTGGCACGTGGAGTATTTAAAAATATTTCACATACACTCACAGACACTTACAAATAGCTCGCATGCCCTCAAAGTTACTCAAAGACAATCATGGATCGAGCTGCAATAATAACTCGTTATATTATATATTTATACATATATAGATACATACAGTGGGTACTACGGGCAAGCTGGTGATCGAATATGGTGACTGTATTGGCACGTGGAGTATTTAAAAATATTTCACATACACTCACAGACACTTACAAGTAGCTCGCATGCCCTCAAAGATACTCGCAGACAATCATGGATCGAGCTGCAATAATAACTCGTTATATTATATATTTATACATATATAGATACATACAGTGGGTACTACGGGCAAGCTGGTGATCGAATATGGTGACTGTATTGGCACGTGGAGTATTTAAAAATATTTCCCATACACTCACAGACACTTACAAGCAGCTCGCATGCCCTCAAAGTTACTCAAAGACAATCATGGATCGAGCTGCAATAATAACTCGTTATATTATATATTTATACATATATAGATACATACAGTGGGTACTACGGGCAAGCTGGTGATCGAATATGGTGACTGTATTGGCACGTGGAGTATTTAAAAATATTTCACATACACTCACAGACACTTACAAGTAGCTCGCATGCCCTCAAAGATACTCGCAGACAATCATGGATCGAGCTGCAATAATAACTCGTTATATTATATATTTATACATATATAGATACATACAGTGGGTACTACGGGCAAGCTGGTGATCGAATATGGTGACTGTATTGGCACGTGGAGTATTTAAAAATATTTCACATACACTCACAGACACTTACAAGTAGCTCGCATGCCCTCAAAGATACTCGCAGACAATCATGGATCGAGCTGCAATAATAACTCGTTATATTATATATTTATACATATATAGATACATACAGTGGGTACTACGGGCAAGCTGGTGATCGAATATGGTGACTGTATTGGCACGTGGAGTATTTAAAAATATTTCACATACACTCACAGACACTTACAAGCAGCTCGCATGCCCTCAAAGTTACTCAAAGACAATCATGGATCGAGCTGCAATAATAACTCGTTATATTATATATTTATACATATATAGATACATACAGTGGGTACTACGGGCAAGCTGGTGATCGAATATGGTGACTGTATTGGCACGTGGAGTATTTAAAAATATTTCACATACACTCACAGACACTTACAAGCAGCTCGCATGCCCTCAAAGTTACTCAAAGACAATCATGGATCGAGCTGCAATAATAACTCGTTATATTATATATTTATACATATATAGATACATACAGCGGGTACCACGGGCAAGCTGGTGATTGAATATGGTGACGGTATTGGCGTCGGTGGTAGCCAAGGTAGGATGACATATATGTATGTATACTATATACTAACACATAGGCAAAGAATCCAGTAGGGTGAGTCGTACTATAAGGCAAAGAGAAGAGGGGCTGAAAGGGAAGAGGAAATCGCCACGTACGTACCCAAAGCACGTACGGCCCCGTGCCCATACTAAGCATAAAAGCCCGCAGGTAACGCGCTCTATATACTCACCATCGTGGCCGCGATATGCTTACTTCTGCCGTTTACTTGTGCTGGCTGCTGGACACACGGTGTGTATATATACATATAAGTATTCAACAGCAATAGCAGGAGCAGGAGCAGCAGCAGCAGCAGCACCGGACCATCGGGGAGCAGGCCGCCTGTCTCACGAAGGTGGGAGAGCTCGTCTGAGGCCGCCCGGTGCGGGCACGTGTGTCCACCAACAGCACCGTAAGGACCCCAGGTAGACTGCTGGGCGGCCGTTCGCGATCCTCATATATGCGAGAGACCGGCAAGAGTCTCTTTCTCTCTCTCTCTTTCTCTCTCTTACTCCCTTCACGTTCGACAAGGAGATCTATCGATTCTCGCTCATCCGATCGCCCATCTTCCTCCAAAGCTTTGCTGCGAGCCCGGTGAAAGTAGCTGTTTGATGGTTTCATATGTATACGATGTAAGCGTAATGTAAAATACTATTTTTTCCGATATTTCACTTTTGTATTTTAGGGGGAATTTTTCAATGAGCCTGAAAGAACGTTGAAGATTTTAATGTGCGATATATTTATGGCCGTACATGAACTAGACTCGGAGAGGAGAGAGTCGGACAATCGAAGTACGACCTTTCGTGTATTATGTGTGGCGTATCTCGGCAAATACACCATCGTCGTCGCTGGTCTCTGTAGCATCGTGGTAACACTGCCAGGATTTATAAATCACTTTAGATTACTGCGGACGCACACCGCGCCAATATATATTCATATATATATTCATATATATATATATATATATATATATATATATGTTCGTATATAGCAATGTATCTAGCAAACTCGGGCTCGCTCATAGTAGGTCGTAATACTGCACCATTATACTTGCCGCCTAGCAGTTTTACAGTAGAATAACGAGAACACACTATCTATCTATATTTTGCGACGAGGCGTCTCGAAAGACCCAATAAATCCCGACAATTAGGTAGACAGATATAGGGAGAGCGAGACATTAGGGGAGGAGATATTAAAAAGAGAGCAAATTGTTCGTGAGATATTATTCTTGCGGTTGGCATTTACTGTACGTCGCCAACGTCAGCGAAGACAACGATTCTCCAGCTTGCAGCAATTTTTAACCCCCTGCTTAAAAGAATAGCGTTAATTATGCGTTTCTCTTAGAATTAAAGTTAATTGCCTGTCATGCAACTTTTTCCATCGAGAGTTCACGTAATTTTATTTTTTTCTGGTGATAAAAAAAAACGTACCACGATTTGGTGAATGAGAAAATGAAATTCCCTTCTGGCCATCTGACTGACTATACTTTGATGGTGGTAAAGTGTGCTATTCATCATAATTACTGGGGTCAACGGTCATTAAAAGCTATTGTTACTGTCTGTTCATCAAGAAGTAAACTCAACCTATAACCTCACTTTGAAAAAGATAACGCAAGAATGAAAAAAAAAAAAATTAAATTGCCCAATTGGCAAAAAAGACTTTTTTGAAGTTAAGGGAATAATTACTTTGGCCCACATCGATTTAAAAATCATGCTGAAACTTTGGCACTGTACAACTTTAATTGGAAAAATCCCTTGACTTTTATTTCTTTACTTATTCATTTTTCTAATAGACGGCGCGTCTGCATAATTTATTTTCTGTCACAGTCATACCGCTACATGCAGGAAAATTTTTGGTACGGTGTTCGGCCCATCCCGGTTATTATTTGGAATTAGCAAAAGTGTAATCGACAACTCCGGCCTTATCAAATTTAAGAAGCTTCGAAAGAAAAAAAACATTACGATGAAAATAATTAATAAGTTCGATCGTGAGGGAATAAGTAGTTTCGAGTATTTTTCACCATCATGTGATAGGTGAGCTGTGAGAGAATTCAATCTGCATGATACCACGGGCTGTCATTAATAATAATGTCATTCGAGTTTTACTTTGTATACTATGGTTATATATATATATATATATATATATATATATATATAT